>OX461808.1:107583719-107943698 GCA_949802685.1 Dicyrtomina minuta
GTAATGTCGATTGGAGTATTGTTGAAGAAGACTATAGGAACCCTCTGGATCTGGATGGAATGGTTTTTTAATAATGAAATCCTCAACCTACAACGTACTGCATTACACTGCACAAATTATTATTTATAACAGTTGTAATACACATATATACCACCTAGAAAGACCTACACTGCATCTGCATCGGCCGGCACCAGCCGGAATCATTGGGATTTCGATTTTTGGTTCTGTCAAGAATTTAAGGGCCACGTCCGTCATTGAATGGGTCAATTAGAGTAATTGGGTGAATATGACAGTGATTGAGTTTCAGGTGGTCTTGTTAGTGTAACTTCTTTGGTGGCATCAACAACTCAACAACAACAAAACAAGGAGGGACGGCTTCACTTTAACTCGACTATGATCGTCGACTCTATGATACACACACACACACGAAACACGTAATATATTGATCCTTGGGTTAAAAATATACAGCGAGTCAGGAAACGTCACACCAACTATAATTTTTGGAAACAATTCATACAATTACGATTACGACCGACAATTCGACAGATTCTCAACATTTTTTGTTTGTTTTAGTGTGTAGTATCCCCGTCCAACATTACTTTCTGTATATTATTAAACGTAGGGTTACTTTATAAGTTCAAGCTCGAAAACCATAACCTCAACCTCTCCACATTTAAACAACCTACAACCTATGAAGAAAGGTTCAAGTATAGAATAGTACTAAAATATGTTTTCAGTTCTTAGTAAAACAATAACTCCTACGTTGTGTTGTACGTACGTATAGAATAGTCCGATACTAGTTGACTAGTATGTAATTACGATTCGGTTGTTAACCTATTAAAAGTACTTACGAACCCTAAGGTTTTGATGGATTGATTTCTTCCCTGCCTTTTTTAATAGCTCCGGACCCACAGTTACCGGAGTTACTGTCAGCAGTTCCATTCTCCATTTTCCAGTGTGTGTGTAGTTTTAGTCAACGCAAAATTTCTATTAAAATTTTGAGATCAGCAAAATCCGTTGAGTGGAAGAACAGCGACAGCTCTCACAACCCTTTATAGCCAGTGTCAGTGCCAGTGCTTTATTCTATTGTTCTAATTTTTCAATTTCCCAGTTTTGCCATACACATGCCATCGATTGTTAGAGTATTAATTTACAAGCCCCTTAACGTTACTGCTTACTTACAGCTTGGCTATGTTTCAACCAGGATTTCAACAGTATAGAGTAGAGTCCGTGTCCGGGTGGCAGTCCGCGTGGCCCATGGTTAAGGAAATGATTCAAAAAAAGTGAATTACATCCATAATGTATTTTTAGTTGTTGCATGCAACTTAAATTTTCTATTAGTTTGTGGCCTCTATAAATTTTGGATTTTATCCAATTCGGGCTAAAACTGGTAGCATAGACAGGTATATAATACATATAATTGTTGTAGAATAGAAAAAAGCCTGTGATCGTGATAGCGTGTCTGTGGGAAAGTGGTTTAGTTCTGTTTTCGTTTGTTTACAGTTAGCATAATATAGCCTATGTCTGCTTCTCCGTGTTATGTTATGTGCGTAAGAGAGTGTGGATTGGATGTGGATGTGGAGGAGAGACTTACTGGAAAAGGAGTGAGGACGGGTGATTGCATGTAAAACGTTGTGTGGGTAAAAGTAAAACAAAAAGATTTATTTGGTTAGACAATAAATTACGTGGTGAAAAGTGAACAGAGGAAATGAAATGATGGGGTCACGTCACACAAATAGCAGTCAACATGAACCGAATTGAGAATTTGATGATCTCCTTTTTTTATATTCTTGACTCCACTGCACTGCTATGCGTGGTATTGCGTGGTGGTTTCCTACTCCTCTACAGGCTACGGAGACTTACTCGCTCACTGTGTAATAATATGAGGCCCTTTTTATATTCTTTTATAGGGGATTTAAGGTCTTCGTCTGTGGCTGGACTCTGGACTTTTGAGGGCGTGCCATCGTATTCTAAATGGTACGTGTTTCTGAATGTGTGTTTTTGGCCCATGAACTGTTTACCTTTTTACATATACTTATTACCAATAGATTTGGGAGTATACTACACACACGCTACCCTTATGTCCATCCGCAGGTCCAGCAGCAGCAGTCTAGCAGAATTCGAATTGTCTAGAGCATGTCTTATATGAGTTCAAGACATATCAAGACCTATAGCCATAAAAATTCATTGACTTACCATTTGAATTAGGATTCTTAACGGGGCTTGCCATTATAATGTAGGTAAGTATACAACATGTCTACAAAAAAATAAACATTGCGCGACCTTCCGTCGACAATCTATGATTACATGTTCTGTTTTAGATATTAGTTCTTCGCTACTATGGGCTTGTCTTTTACTGCAACACTTATTCCACTCGTCCTCACACACTTACATCCTCCGTAGAAGGAGAAAAGTCACTCTCAGAGGTTTTTTATTATTTAAAAATATAGGCTTCTTCTCCAAACTCGTCCTCATCTATTATTGAAATGAAATAACATCACTACTTGGAGCGGAAATTTAGTTTTCGCTTTCTTAATCAAATCTGTTGTACTGTGTAACGTAGGATTGTTCGACGAGGCAGTAAATCCAATGATTTAATTTGACATCATTTTTTATGTTTTCTATTAAATACATGTCGTATTTTTAATGAACGAAGAAGACCTGACACACATTTCAAACGTAAGACAAAGTAACTACACCATGTATACAACATTTTTGTTCCTTTAGTAAAAGTAATTCTAATATTTTTTGGTTTTTCTGTTTTCAACGTTTCACAGTTTATTTTATTAGTGTCGTACACACATAGACACACAGCTAGGTAGATATTACTTTTTGCTTGAGTTTGTTTTTTCTTGATAAGATATTTATGCATCAGAATTTCATTTTATACTATATGCAACGCTTGCTCCCCCTCAAGTTTTGACTTATCTCTGTTGGCATCTGAATGTGTAATCACGTCGCTGTAGAATTGTCATTTGTCAATGGATTTTTAAAGTATATTTCTCTTGACTTGTTAGTTTAAGATATAATATATCTTCATTACCACACGAGCTTGCGGCCTATTAAAGATTCTGATGGGAAAATATAATAATGAAAAATGTCAGCACGATTGATTTTCTGGAATTTTAATGCACAAGGAACTCTGTACGCATATATGTAAGATTGGTTCAGTCAGAGTGAAATTAGATTTGTATGATTTTCTAATACTACTTACAGATAATTCCAATGATGAGCCCATCTGCTCGTGCTTGTGCCTTGTGGAATGCCTCTCTTTAACAATACATAAACGATCAAAGTTTAGCACCATAGCCCAGCGTCAGCAACAAACACCCTGGAGTTGAATTGCAAATTACGGATACACTCAATCAGTGGAATTATGATCTAGCTATAGTAAGTATATATTAGTACGAAAATCCATATACTTATCGTTAGTATTATTATATAATTTATACACGAACCAGTCATGTAGTCGTGTATATGTAGTATGGTACTCCAGTTCATTTATTTAAATTATCATTGCTTACATGGATATTGGATATACTTGGCAGTAAATTCCGGCTCTGGGTCTAAAGTTCTTAAGTCTGAAGCAATCAATATTCAATATACATAGTTTATACTATGAAGCGCCAAGAGAGCATATAGTCTAATTCCGGAATCGTCATATAGTAAGTTGAAAATAGACACGTCATGAAGCCATCATGAGTTAATGTTATTATTCATTATTGACATGGTTGTATTCACTTGTGACGTCGTCACATTTCCAATCAATCATAAGTTCTTTGTCAAGTGATGTGTGCATTAGTCAAGTTACCGGCGGAGCCTCAACAACGAGAACGACGCCAACAACAACTCATCGTCGGAGCAAAAATACAAATATCCGTACTTAATAAAGTATAAAAATACTATGCATTTGCTTAAGAGATTGAATTCGAATTCCACACATATTTTCCTATACCGTTAATTTGGCCAAGTAGAAATGATCTCATAATATTTCCCATCTTTGACTCTATGCTATAGGATTTATTAAAGTTATGTTTGGTTATGGTGTCTAGGTATTTGCGTCTATATTCCTACATGGTTCTACACATATGTATGTACATAGGTAGGTAAATCCCTTCTTGATCCTTCCCATAGCCTGACGGTATATAGAGACACAAATGAGATAATGAAGTACACACAGTACTTTATGCATCAGTTCCTCACAGATTTGAATTCAAATTTGAATTTCAACTCTTGACGAAGTTGAAGTTGAAGTTGACGTGGAAGTACCTACAAGTTAACTTTGGCCTACAGCCATATGCCATTTCATGCCTTATACCAAGCCATGTCACTGCCACACAAACTTCAAAATGAAAACACAATTCAAAACTACCATGTTCCATGTTTGTTATACACTGCCTCCTTACGATGAGTGTGAAGGCACCACATCCACATTTACAAGTTTCTTCGTACAATATTATATATTATATTATGTAGAGTTACAATTTACTTCTGTAAAATTATAACTTTGCAAGAACCTATATTAGTACACATATCTTCTGCACTGTAATATTTATTGTCCCTTCCTTAGTGCATTATTTTGTAAGCTGTTATTATAATTATAATTACATATTTATTTAGCTGGGATGTCAAAGTTGTCTAAAGTTTCAAATTTAAAAACAAGATTAAAAATTAACCAATTTGGTTTTCTACCAAGGACAAAGGATAATAATGTAAGGGGTAGATAAACAGTAAATCTATTATAACTTAGCCAGAAACTTTAAGAAATGTACATATATAGGCATTTCACATAATTGTGCTGCTTTAGAAACAATTGTGTAGTCTTACAAAGTACGTACAATAATAACATTACAATTGCCTTCAATTGCTTAGTACATTAAGGAAAGACCAAGGTTCAAACTTTAAACTGAGCACATATTAGAGGAAGTTTACTTTTGTACTTTCTCAGAGAGTGAGACAGACAGATATCGAGTAGAAGGCCCGAAGCACTGGAAAATTCGGAATCGGGTAGAGAGAAAGACAATTTTATTAAAAAATAAATAAGAACAAGGATCGTTTACACACACACACACACACACACACACACACACACACACCTTACTGCCCGGAGGCTTGAGAGTAAAACCGACTCGAATGAGAAAGCTGTACATACCTATATGTACTTACATACACAGTATAATATAGTGAAAAAGGAACAAGAAAAGTCCCACCATCCTCCCATCAACATCAACATCCTCCAGCCATTTCTATTCTCTTTCATGCATGTATTTTGTTCTGAGTGAGTCAGTTGTAAAAATATATATCATGACCAAGAGCCAAAGAGCCCAGGTCTTCCACTCAATCCTCACATAATATGTAGGTAGGTGGTATAGGCAGGTAGGTACATAATAAAATAATAATGCAGATAAATAGTAGAGATTCCTCCCTGGAAATCTCAGTGTTGTTCTGCCTTCTGTCTATAAGGTGACTGTGTATGTATCTCTGTCCTTGAATGAATGGCCTATAGTGTATGGGGATGGAGAGGTGGAAGAAATATACGGATCGGATACGGACTGACAGGGCTGACAAGAGAAAGGGGCAAGGGTAAAAGCGGAAGAAGTGCATGAATCTTTATTTTATCTTCGGATCTATATATTATATTCTTCAGTGTGTGTGTCTGTGTGTGTGGGGCTCCTCTTTGGAAAATCTTCATGGGTTGAGTAATTTTCTATTTGTAAACTTGAACTTGTCTCTTGTATTGTCTTGGCTGTATATGGTTAAGACAAAAAGGGTTGTTTGATGTTCGTAAAACATGGAAATATTGTTGTTCCATTCATTCATCCGTGAGATGAGGATAAGGACTCGAGAATGTCTCTTTTCGCATAGTGTGCAGTGCCATCCCTTTTCTCTCTTCCGCATTCGGGGCTATTCCAAATCCAAATCCACATCAGTATCGGTATGTGTATGGATATCGGCATCGGCAATAGGATCCGCATATCACCATGTCACGGACCAGGATTTATTTGTATGGTAATGCAGCTCGGCAATATATATTTTCACAATCTGTACACACACACAAAAGAGATACATATAGAGGAGCGAGCGGATCTCGAGGCCCCGAAGAAAGATCGCTTGTGCTCTGCTTCCTTTACTTTTACTTTACCATATTAGCCAACGGAAATGTAGAAAGGAATGTTTGTACAGACAGAGAGCGTATAAGCTATTGAGCAGAGGGATTCTAGTAATACATAAATATATACAGTATATAGTGAGACCTGAGATTTGAAATGAATGGCTTGAAAATGACATGACAGTGCAATCCCATCAATTTCATTCAATTCAATTCAATGAAAAAGAAATATTTTGGAAAATAAATGTGAAGGAAGGTTACGATTGTCTCTTGTGACTCAAGACTCCAAGCGCCTCTCTCCCTCTCTCACTGTCTGTCTGTCTCTCTTCCCGTCGTTCCTATAAACTTGAGCACGTTGACTAAAATAAATGGAAACATCTGTAAGAGTCCCACCTTCTCCTCCACCTCCGTATTTTTTCCATGTATAACTCTTTCCCTTCTTAACATAATATTAAATTCTCTTTGTACTCTTTATTGGAATAGATTCGGAGTTTATCTCACAGTTCGGATCAACTTCATCTCATCATATTATTATATGACCATTATACATATTAAAAAGGAAAAGAAAACAAAAATACAGGAGAAACCACCACAATGCATTGGGTTGAATTGGATTGTGTCTTGGATTGATTTAGATTGCATCTACTTTTATAAACTTAAATCTTAAATGGTTAGAAGCTATACACTAAAACTCGAATAGGTACTAACATATAGTTTGTGGGGGAAATGGCGATAGTATCATCTGCTCTCTCCCACTTCTTTCATTTAAAATAGACACTCCAATGTGACTGTCACTGTTTTATTAGAAAAAGAAGAAACAGTTTAAACACATACATGAGAACAGGAATTCAATAAACAGTCAACAGAACCACCCAAAAAAGTGTACAGAAGTGAAGGAGTGGGTGGGTTTCATTTTCATACGACTATCAAGTGTTCAAAAAATGAAAAAAAAAATAGTTAAAATGGCTACGCATGATTCTACAATAATTCCACAAAAAGAAACATCCTGGGCTATTTAGTATTTAGTAATGCTTAAAGGAGGTATATTTTTGTGAAGGATACAAAAAAATGTTTTGGGAAACTAAAAAAGGAGGAAGTAGGCCGTCCAAGATGAGTAGCCGTAATAGCCTAAAAGCAAATGCAAGGTAATTTCTCAATGGATTTCTAATGACGATGCGATGACGATAAAACCATCACAGGGCAACAGTACCATAGCCATATGCTCTGTTCAGTGAGTGTCAGTGCCTGTAGTGTCTATATTGTGTCACATAAGACAAGGGACATGGTGTAGGATGGTCGACTGTCTACTAATTTTAATCTCCGCCATTTTGAAAGCATACATAATATATATGTATCTACATTTTTAAACTACGACATTTAATAAAATACGGGTGTCTAAAAATATATATTGTGGCTATATGCAATTAGATATGCTATCAAGTAGCCAAGCACTGATAGTCCCACAAGCTAAAAGCCCACTCTATTCATCAGTACATATAGCAATTTACCTATATTATTTTTTTCAAACACAGTTCAGCTACTAACTTGGTACATTAGTAAGTTAGCACCTGCAGAGCACACACACAGTTGAATGAAAGTGGGGAAAAATGAAGCTCATCTATAGTACATAGCCATCAACTCCTCAATAATTAAATTGCCTAGTCATGCAAATAAACACAAGAAAAATTCAAGTGATACTTGAATTCCAACATATTCAATTCTAATTTCCTTTTTGTACCTTTTTTATTGTCCTCATGCATCCCGGGCCGGGCTAATGGAAAGAAAGGAAGTTTTTCTTAAATCTTAATGTATAATATTGTCTTTCTAAAAAAAGGTACGTAATGACATCTTGACTTATATACTCGCAGACGTATAGAAGGCGTATCATACAAAATATATACCACACATCTATATGGTGACAAATTTATTGAGTTGTATCCTTCTTTTTTTTAATTATTATGGCTTGTATGTTTAGGCCCGCGACCAGTTTAGTCAGTCCAGCATCTGTCTTTACATCTAAAACTACAAGAAACATTATGAGTCACCTATAAGCATTGTATTAGGATGCGTGTAAACGGGAAAAACGGTAGCACAAGTCATGTCTTAAAATTGTTGGACATGGACTTAGAGAATGTGGGACATGCATCCATCTTTGGGACTTGAACAATTCTTGTCTCTCTCTCTGTCACGGCCATTGTCATCGTCATTGTCATTTGAACAATCTGTCTACATTTTATTTGTACCTACATTATTTCTCTTGTGTAAACAATGACAATCCCTCTACCTACAGTACTACTACGGCAGCCACTAAAAGTAACTAGGTAGGTACATACCCATTATTTCAACGATTGCTTCTCTGACACTACTGCCCTGGCGCTGGCTCTGGCGCTGGCTCTGAACCAATGAACTACTAATAAAAAAAACAAGAAAATGCTTAATGAAAAATGACGAAATTCAGGTAATAGCTCAAGCTGCAGTATATCTGTAAGTAGAGAGAAAAGTAAAATAACTTATGGGAATAATCATAATAACAATAATATAATAAATTGTTCTTTCATGTAGTTACATTTGAGTTTGAGACAAGGACAAGACCAATAAACCGTTTAAAACCTACAATTTCTAAATGGTAAAAAAAAATCGTCGAGATTGTCGAACCAAACCAGGTCGGGCTTGTAACTTGTGTGTGCTTGTACAATAAAGGATTGACAATGCCGTTGCGCTGGCTTGTCATTGCATAGATATTACAGATATATAAGAATTGTATAAGGAGTTGTGAAGATGATTTTTGTCTTTCTACCTACTAGCGACTACGGATATAGTACCGCATTTATTGTAGAAGTCTTGTTGCAGTGATGTAAGTAACTGTAGCAAAACCTGTGCGGAATTTAAAATTACAACAACAACAATAACAAAAACATCAGCAGGAGCAATAGGAAAATGCAACTGCATGGAGGAATAGGGGCAGAGATGATATTTTCTCTGTATAGTAATAATATCTGTATTGCATTTTAAAATGACTGAAGTGACTTAAATGACCCAACCTTGTTCATTAATGGAAGTCACGACTCTCCTCTCAACACAAAGTGGTAACCACACACACAACAAAAAATATGAAAGAAAAAACAAAAAAGGATAAATAATTATTATGTCTTCTGTTTCTTTCACCGAGGAGATCGCCTTGTTGTCTTTTATATGGTTGTAGGACAAAGTCTCCCTGGACAAAGTCTCCCCGGACATTTTCTCCCCGGACATTTTCCCCCCGGTCATTTTCCCCCCGGACTTTTTCCCCCTATAAGTAACAGCGGGCATTTTCCCCCCAAACTCGTAATTATGTTATGTGTCGTAAGATTAAGTGATGATTTATGAAATGTTGGGTTATAAGAATATGTTGTAATTTTATTCTCGCTGAATGTATATAATCTCACAAATTCTATGCAAAATATACTTTATTAAACCGCAAGCTTTGAATTGAATGGAATGCATGGAATGCAAACTCTGAATTGTTAACTTACAAAGTTTAGGAAATAAAGGTAAGTAGTTTAAACCATGATAAAATTGTAAACATTGCAGTTAGTAGTAAAATTACAACCTCAGGAAATATATCGTCGACGAAGAGGCAAATATGATCATCTCCTTCTCGGACTAAAAGCAATTATGATCATCTCCCTTTTTCAAAAAATACAACTAATGTGATATGTTATTGATTAGTTAAGGGTTTAGTAATTCGAAGCTAGGTACATTAGGGGTCACCCATAAATGACGTCATCAAAAAATCGCCGTTTTACGTCCCTATGACCCCCCTGTCATCAGATTACCCGTTACGTAAATGGTTATACTTAGCATGCAACACCATCAATATTCAAGAAGGTTACTTAGTCATACCCATGACGTCATTTTTGGGTGACCCATTAAATTTTTTAAACTTTCAATCATGATTTATTGATGAATCAATTTAATTAAATTAAATTAATATATTACCGCATGAATTATTTCATCAATAAATCATAATTGAAAGTTTAAAAAATTTAAGGGGTCACCCATAAATGACGTCATGGGTATGACTAAGCAACCTTCTTGAATATTGATGGTGTTGCATGCTAAATATAACCATTTACGTAACGGGTAATCTGATGACAGGGGGGTCATAAGGACGTAAAACGGCGATTTTTTGATGACGTCATTTATGGGTGACCCCTAATGTACCTAGCTTCGAATTACTAAACCCTTAACTAATCAATAACATATCACATAAGTTGTATTTTTTGACAAAGGGAGATGATCATAATTGCTTTTAGTGCTAAATGGAGATGATCATAATTGCTTTTAGTCCAAGATGGAGATGATCATATTTGCCTCTTCATCGACGATATGTCCTATACTATTTCTCAATATGGCTAAAACTTCCTTACACGATTATATCCTGAAATCGTATAAAAATGTTTAGTTACAAGGTTAAAAAACTTTAAAAAAGCTCCTAGTCCTATAGCTTACAACATTGAGCTATCTTCTCAAAGTATGCACGTTTACACGATACTGAACTACCACATACCAGTTGTTGCATTTTAGTACTGGGGGGAAAATGCCCGCTATTACTTATAGGGGGAAAAAGTCCGGGGGGAAAATGACCGGGGGGAAAATGTCCGGGGAGAAAATGTCCGGGGAGACTTTGTCCAGGGAGACTTTGTCCGATTACCCTTTTATATACTAGGCTACATGTTCTTACCATTGTGAATTATGAATAAGACTGCCCTCACCAATAATATCATCCCCGCACCACAACCACACTACTTGACTCTGAATGCAACTGATACTCACACATATACGGTTCTCACTAGTCTCTCAGTGCCAGTCAGTGTCAGTATGATATTTAAGCTCTATTGCACAACTATTGGCTGTTTGATTTTTTAAATTGGTAACCATACGAGTTTGAACCGATACCAATACTGTGACCGGGATATTATGTACTTAAGCTACGAAGTAAAATATTTTTGACAATGGTATAGATGAATGTTTATTTGCCCTTTGTTTTTGCAAGAATTTAAAAAAAGAAGTATAAGAAAAAACACACACCCAATGCTAATGGACTAAAATGTTGTGAGGGGTATTGTAATCTACTCTAATTTGTCTTTGCTATCGGGAGAAAATATATGAACAGGAACGTTGTGGTCCTTCCTTTGTGGTTTTCTGGTTTCGTCTCGAGAATACATAGTACAGTCAAAAATTTGAATTCAGAGAAATGAGAAACTTAATCAAGTAGCATTTATTTATTGCGCACGTATCATATTTTCTAGTCAAGCTTTGATAACAAGAAGGATTTTTGTGTGCCTCTGAGCTTTTTGTTTTTTATTTATTTATTTATTAAAAAACTTGGTTTCGGTGCTTGAAATGCAGGACATGGAGGACGACTGTCTTTGTAATTTTATACATTGTGACTTTAGGCTTAGTAGTTAGAAATATAGTGGTTTGGGGGTCTTGCAGTATATGCACCTATTTATTACATGTGATCTTGTTGAAGATGCAGTACTAGCCGCTATTTTTTAAATTCAAAAAATATTATCTACATCTTACATACAAACTTATTGCAATTATGTTTTCTGTATTTTTTAAAGGGAATACGGAATTATAAAGTTTTGCTGCTTACAAAAAATAACAGAGTCAAAATATACGGCGTTTTAAAATGTTTCAGAAAATTGTGAAAATGGCTCATTTTACATCTCCCTCAAACTCCAGCATAAAATAAGTTTCATTAAATCTTGCATATAACACTGGTCTCTGTCTCCGAGTCTCCGTCTCGGTTCAACTGAGCAATTTTGACTGCTGCTGCTGCTGCTGTTGCTGTCTCTGAGAATGTCTCTGAAGGGTCCACTTGTAAAATCAACGGGAGTTCTAAATTCTGATTTTAAGACTGTGCGGGTTCTAAACAGTTTTACTTTAGTGTCCAGTCCCACTACCACACGGCCAGGACCACGGCCACGGCCACGGGAAAACTCGAATGTGGAAGATTTAAAGGATCTAGCTCACAAATTATTTTCAAATTATACACACTCATAACCAAACCGAGTGGAGCGACTCGTATAATAAATTTGTGTGGGTAGTGGCCACATTCACATAGATACAGATACTCTCTTTCACTCCTCGCATAGTCTCCACGCAACCCCAACTGATTCTATTTGTTTTCCAACTTTGTGACCAGCAGAGTTTTAATTTGAATGTAATACATTCCGCGCTGTGATTCCTCAAGAGTCTCCGTACCTACATGGACTACTACACCATTACATTAACTTGTATGGTTCTTATGGTTTTGGCTGGGGTTTCAGTTCTACAGTAGTTGTAGGTGTATATTTATTGTATTGAAGAGATTCAAAATGAGGAAGAGATACTGTATATTATGATATCTGCTTAGGATATGACTACGCTTTATAATGCTAATGTTAGTCCTATTAAATACTTATCTGTATCTGTTCTGTTCTCTTTCTGCAGTCCTGGGGAGTCCCTCAAGACTCTGTCTGTGTAGTCGAATTGCATTGTTGTTTTACTACATTGCATTGTACACAAGTGTGGGACAAGTGAGAGAGGGAGAAAGAGAGAGATGAGATGGGAAGCCAAAGACGAAGTCATTGCCAACACCAACACCAAGCTAACTGGTTTAATAAATGGCTACAAGTTTCCATAATGATGTGTATAATTACCTCCATATTGTTCTTGAGCAAGACTTTGCTGTGATAGATATACTTACGTATAATAGAATACGTATTCATTTCCACACTGGGCTGTTGTACGAGTAGGATATTTACATAGAGCCCCCTCTAACTAAAACAAGTGCTACCAACCACCACGCATCTGCATGCATTGTTTTTGAAGGGTATGAGCACAATAGCAATAGCAATAGCACAAACATACTACACGCTACATGGTCTGTGAGTATTAGACTGTCAAAATAATTTTGTTTATTCATCCTCATAAAATTGCATATAACTGCATGGAGCGTATACACTGCCAGATGACAAGTTCAAAAATACATATAGCTATACATATAGCTCTCGACTCTCGAGCCTCGAGAGAAATAATAATACGCAATCAATATCAGTTTAATTTACGATCTTGAGCGCTCCGATTTCAATTCCCCAAATCACTATTAATGTCCTTATCTCCTCTTCCTTGGAGGTTAAATATAAAGGAAGGACAGCAGAATTAGAACATTGGGAAATTTTCAAAATCCATTGTGATATAAAATCCACTGTATGTGTTGGGTGGTATAAAACACGATATGATAGAGAATTAATACAGTGTAGCGATTGCACCATATCGCATTATATTATACCATAATATATTACATACAGATCTAACCAAAAGGAAAGCAGAACGTCAAAGTCAGCTATGAAAAATTAATGCATAAAAGAGCCAGAGCCGGAGTCGGTCGTCGGTGTCGGTGTCGGTGACGGTGTCGGTGTTGCGGCGGTGTCAGTTGCAGAGAGCCACACTACTATATACTACTCCTACAACTACTACTGCTATTATGATATGCAACTTGATTTTTTGTGGGAGTGAAATAGGAACGAACAGTTGGACAGATGCAGAGCAAGATTGTCTGTGTAAAATTTGTAACTCTAGGCCTGCCTGCCTGGCCTCACTGCCTGACAAGAGAGAGAGAGAGAAGACCACCTGAAAATCTTGCATTCACATCAACGAAGCATCAGTCTGACTTCTGACAAGTCTCTATGTGCAGTTATCATCTTAATTATCACTCATACACCGATTAATTTACTCTGGTTTCAAAGTGTTAATTCACTCTAACCTCCGTTCTTTTAGTATAAACAGAAAGAAACAACTACTACTCACTGGGAGTAATATGTGACTCTCTGTCTGAACATATCCGCATAACGTCTGTTCGTCCAAATTGTAATACACATTATATACGTAGTGTTATGGCCATATGAAATATGTGAAGAAAGTCGTTTTTATTTCAGAGAGATAAACTTAAGTTTTTTTAGCAGACATGGCTTATGATCTCAGTCAGATCGAATGGAAGGCGTAACTTGTAATCGTAAAGTACTGTGAGAATATAGATAAGTTTACATGCTTGGAATTCTGACGATGAGATTTGTACATGTGGACCCTTCGTATAAAGTATCTAGGTGTAGGTTACATACTTACAGACGAGGACTTGGTGAGTTGCAAATACTGATAAATGCAATATAAAAGCTGTGCAGACTAAAAACAGCAAAAAACGTTTGCTCAACTTTATCAATCAACACGGGGATTTCATATTATTTTATGTACTCCTGTAATCAGTTATATAGTAATATGATGATTATTTGAATCACCTATCAGCATTTTATAGCCTGATACAATATCTATATAATATAGCAATAAATTCTACACATTTCAATTTAATTTGTTTTCCTCGAAGACATAATGAATCTTCTGTGCTTGTGAAATTCCAGTCATAAAAAGTTTAAAATTCTATATAAATTTTTTTAAATGTTCGTATCAATAGAAAGTGCAAATAATGAACTACATTATTGCGTGGAGCATGTGAGTATGGGGTGTCTCTCCATGTGTCGTAATGAAATTAGTGGAATTAGAAAAATATAAAGGCAGTGAACCCACACACAAACACAATTGTGAGCGTATGTCTTTTCTGATACACTCGTTACACGGTTTTGGTTACAGATCAAAAATGTCTATTTTTCCTCTCTCTCTGTCTTCCCTCGAACCCTCTAATACTACTTTCCATAACAATGAAATTCCTTGAGGCCGCTGATCGTAAACAGTAAATAAATAGTGATAGTATGGAGAATGGAGAATGGAGACGGATACTCCTGAAGAACGTGCTAAATGCAACAGTACAGAGTACAAACTGCAGAAGGCAGTTCAATTCCTTCACTGTGCATCGTACATAATGCGTGTAACATATTTTAGATATTTTGTATATATGTTTCCATTCCTATAATATGAAACTATACACATCCATCTGGCTGTGTGGTTATGCTCTCGGATTTGAGATGACACAGCTTATTAACATTTGGCTTGTGAGCACCGTGCACAATTTGTTATCCCTTTGAATCTCAGACTCCTCACAACAGAGCAAATACATAGATACAAAACTAAACGAACCATATCCGTCCCACAGGTAGTATTTATTTATTTACTTTTTGCCTTTACTATATACTATGAATGATTTAGAATTTAGGGATCACCCCTTTGAATTTGATCTCGAGAGTCTCGAGCCTCAACGCCTCCAGACCTATAACCTATAACCACAACTAAACAAAACAACTAAAACTAAACAATTCTTCTTCTTCTTTTTACATCCTTTACATCTATTGACTCTTTATTTACTTTTAATTTTAGCTCTTCTTTATTGACATAATATTTCTCTCTCAAAATTTACGACTACACACACGCTGAGGCAATGGGACAAGATGCGTTGTTGAAGACTAAAGTCTAGAATTAACTTAACTGTACAGTTCATTTACTGGGATGGAGATGAAGAAAAGGGTATACGACCTCCGCTCCGTCTGCCTGCTGCACAAATCACAATCTCAAAATCCAAATGGGAATTTTAATCATATATCTTGGTGAATACTTCAGATATACTAATAGACGCAAGCCAAACCAAATAAAAACACATGAAAGCTTGTTTTCTTTGTAGATTTTAACATTTTACAAATATGTACGTAATCATAATATTCCGCATGGGTGATAGACCACAACTTTTTAACCTTTTTAAAGTATCACCTTCTTTTTATTTTTTTTTCTTCTATAACCCATATTATGTATTTTCAGATTTCCCTTTAGAATATAATGTTACTGTAGAAAGGCACACACTACGTTCGAATTGGTACAAGTTTTTAAAAAAATGTAAGGAGGGATAAAAACTGAAGGGGTTGTCTATTCTTCCGAATTTGAATTCAAAAATACAAATGCATCATAACATAAGGCATAGAAGTAGCTGTACCTATAGGTAGCTGAATAAATTCCAATGATCCATACCAAATCTGTCTGCCTGTCTATAGATTGAACACATTTAAAAACTAATAAGCTCACTGCTCATTATAATAAATGAATTGCCATTGTAAAAAAAAGATCAATTAATCACACTGATTTACTATGAGGACTACCAACCAACCACTATAGAGGAGGACCGCCTTGCCTCTGGACGTGTCAACTTGAACATTCCACGTTAAACATCCAGATTCAGCCCAACTATCTACATGCATAGATAGGTATAGGTACCACATTATATAACCCAGACCCAACCAATAACCACCCAAGCATAACCATGGGCAAACGGAGTCAATGGGAAATGAATGTTTACATGTCAATCGTTCATATTGTGACCATGTAGTAAAAACCTAAGATGAATGTCATCTATTCTGTTTGTGTGTGTGTGTGTGTGCGAACCCTATGGATCCCTATCATTATGCCCTATTATTCATTTATTATTTATGCCCAAGTACCTACACTCGCGCACTCGCGTCTACTTACTGCTTTTCATATTTTCCATTTTCAATTCTGACTCGGAATTTGAATCCGGTCTCCAATTCAAAGGGCAGCCAGCGCAGGAGGGAATTCAGAGAGTCTGCTTTAACACACATAATATGTTAGTAGGTACTGATACTTGCGTTATATTTTTAATGCTCGCAGTATTGGTTGATTTTGTTGTTAACTTAAATGCATAGGTGTACATACATGATGTAATAATATATCATCCTGACAATATGTACCTACTGATGATGTCTGCTATGTTTTTGATATATATGCATGGGAATATAAATATAGGAAATTGATGGACTACTGTCCCACAGTCCACACTCTGCACTGAACCTGAAATATATATAGGGAGTTTACATACAAGTCTAAATCATAGTCAATATGGCCACTTCCATAATGTCCACGTACATGTTCTTATGGGACAACACTAACACGCACATTACTGCAATACATTGGCCATGCCATGTGGCGAGTTGATAAATGAGATAAAGATCCCGAAACTGTCACTCTCTCTAGCCCGCGCCTATCCATGTCATCCTTTTGTTCGACTTGGACAAGGAACAAAAGTACTTTGGCTAGATTGATGGGATTTGCAAAAGCCTTTATGCACTGCAGTTTGATACTATGAATAGATTCTCCATTACAGCTGTTATATCATTCTTAATAGTTCCCATTACAAAGGGATGCGCACAGACTTCTTTTTTTCTCTCTCTCTCTCTCCATTTCATTTAGTTTCATTCACTATCTCATAAGTATCTGTTCTTCGGCCGCTATGGGTATGGGTCTTATAGGTACAGAGATAATATGATATAATTACAGATATACCTTGATAATCCTCTATATATAGGAGAGTAAGGCACTGCCTCTAGTTTTGGATTTGGATCTGGAACTGGAACTGGATCGGGATCCGAATTGGATTTAATGATGAGGTTGCATGAGTCTGTCGAGAATCTGTGGAACACGGTCTGCCCTATATTGTGTTGTATAGTGGATAGACGTGTTTAAAATTCAAAATCAAGTATGCGTTTTACTATGTGTGTGCAAGTACACAATCTATTTAGGATTGAATTTTAGATGCAGTTGCAATTCAGATGCCCGTACGAGTGTATTCCATCTTGAAGGACTAATACCGAACACTTTCAGTGTTTGAAAAATTCTGTGCATTTTAAGGCAGTTAGCATGTGCAGCTTTGAAATTATTATTTAACAATATTAATTTTTAACATGTAATTAATTAAATCCCGCTTAAAATCTTTTACGAACATAAAATCAAAATACTTTGAAACTATGAGAAATAACTGTAGATTATAATATTTAAATTTTGAAAAAAGCGAATACACCCAGGGCAGTACTCTTTCTTAGCGTTCGTACTGCATTTAAATAAACTGATCTAAAAATAAATTGAGGATATAATGGCTGATATTGCATCTTCCCTGGCACTATGTACACACACACACTTTCCCAATTCTATTTAATCAAATCAGGCTCAAGGCAAGGCACCCACTTTATTTAATCTATTCGAGTAATTCTTGTACAGTAATAAATTGTATGGGTCCAAATGTATCCATGTTCCATAAGAGTACCTACACATTCGCTCATTCATGTAAATCAGCATCAGCTCAAAAGCTTTATTCCATCCTCGTCGTATGTATGTCCTACAGAAAACGCTACTGCTGTTCAAGTTGTTGTTGTTGTCGTCATCCTTCGTCGTCGTCGTCATCGTGATCGTTGTCGCTCTCGTTCTCGTTCCCCTTGAAGAAGATCCTCGAAAGAAGTCTCCGCTTCCAAATGAAAATCAAAGGAAACGTAGAGTGCACTTGTGAAAATAAAGTTTCCTTTGCAGAATTTTTTAGCAATATTTCAAGCTCAAAATTCTTTGAAATTGTGTATGCTGGACGCATTGCAACTGCCAAGTAGATATTTTTTTTCTTACACTCACAAACTCAACACTCACACACACTCTTTCTCCTCTGTTCTGTTCTATGTGTTGTGATGGAAAATATTAATGTATGTAAGGGGGCCGTTTATTAATAGCAGTGGAGGGAATAGGACAATGGAGCTGAGAGCAACAACCGGAGCGAGACGTCAGCTCGGTCAGTTATTTTCCGTGGTCTATAGCAATGAGAGAATGTAGGTATAAGGACAGGAGCGGGATAGATGGTATAGGAGAATGGAGAAGAAGGGCAGGGCAGAGAACGACGGTGGACGAGTTGGATGGTGACGTGGCACTCTCATCCGGAGCTGGGCTCCTCTCGTCCAAACGAGGAGTTTGACTTGACTTCCTAACTAGAGACCGAACGATACACAACGTCGGGTGGAGCAGAGCTTATTGAGGTCAAGCAATAGGGTTGCCCGCCGCCATATTGAATCTATTTAATTACTATTACTTTGATAATCTATCTTCTCCTCCATTAATTCTAGTTACGTAAGTTATTGTTATTTACTAGTGGTTAATAAGTGTAAGTTAAAAGAACAGTTGGATAGTAGCCGATGCGGCTGTGTATTTATTTGTAACTTGTGAAATACTTTACGGACAGAGAACGGGAATTATTAAACTAACATTTCCTGTAAAGTGAACTGTGTAAAACCATTGATTTGTGAGACATTACGGCCCGTAGAAGCCGGCATAAGAAGTGTTGTGGTGCATAGCATAACCGGGCACCGGAGTTACCGCGGTCATTGAAGTAATTCCGGGTACCAGTGGCGAGGCTACATACCGGCACCAGTACACCGACCATAACACTTGTGCATCCCATCTTCCATCACGGAGCATACACCGAAGCACCGGGAAGCTGACTGTCCTACTAGGACGGTCTTGGTACAAAGACCGAAGAGGCCGAGAGTAAGCGGACCGGGCGAGGAAGACAGCCGACCGGGCAAACGCGGTCGACCGGAGCTACTTGGTCCTTCATCCCAAGACGCGGTTACCGAGACGCGGTCGGTCTTTGGTCCAGCAGGAAGTGGAACCGCGACCGGGAAGCGTAGCGCGGTCCCGGCCCGACTAGAACTTCCAACATCCCAGGAGACGGATACCGAGACGCGGTCGGTCTTTGGTCCAGCAAGTAGAGGAGGCGCGACCGGGAAGCGTAGCGCGGTCTCGGCCCATCTAGAACTTCCAGTTTTACAGCTAACAGGCCGGGAAAGGGGAGAGATTGGGAAATTTTACGTTACACTGGCGATCGTGACGGACACAAGACTTTCGTCTTGTACAAGAACCACCGAAGGCGGAATCGAGTAAGCTTTACAGGTTCTTTACTATTTTGATTTCCAAAAAGTATAAGGTTAAGTACATAAGCGCAGAAAGGTGCGTAAGGCTCCTACTAGGTTTCGATCGAAGTGTGTTTGCTGGTAGTCATACCCAGGCGACATCAGGAAGCATCATAGACCGGAGTAGATAGGAGCGTAAGACAGGAAAATACTCATATTTAACTTGCATTAAGCGCGTCAGCAAGTAGGTGCACCGGGATCTGGGCAGCTGTGAGGTTGCATACAGACAGCATTTCAAAGTATTACAGACCGGGATAGGTTGGAGCGTAATACACTAACTTGCATAGTGCGCGTTATCCGGTGTATCTTTGCGGTGGTGAGCAGGCACACCGGGGTCCGGCTGCTGCGCGGTTCAGTTTGTCCACGTAGAGCAGTTGCGGAGCACATATCGCGGCGGTAAGGTGTTTAGGACCGCGGAGCAAGTTGTAGTTAGTTTTTGGTAAGACTAAGGGGCGAACACAAAAAAGTTCCGTATAGGTCTGGTCCCGGTTAAAGAGGCTGGTACACTTCCCGTGTTTTAAGCGGACAGCGAAGACCGAAGACTACAAGGATGAGCGAGCTGAAGTTTGTGACGGAGGACACAGGGACATCACTGGAACCGGGTCTACGAAGCAAGGAATCGCGCGGTACCGACGGGCAGGAGGTACAAGCAGGGCAGCACGGGGTACAGGACTTTTGTGGCTCAGCGCACAGTGAAGGGTCGACCGGGGTCACACCGAGAAGTGAGGAGGAACAAGTCGGTTTAACTGACGTACCGACGGGCAAAGAAACGGTTGGGTTGGCATTGGTACATATGGCAATAATGCAAGAAGACATGCGGTCAATGCACCGGACGATCCGGGAAATACGCAAGGACCAAGCAAACATGAGTGGTCAACTGGCATCCTTAAGACAAGCCGCGGCACCGCATCATACCAGGACTAAACCGTCCCGGGTATGCACAGTCGGTGAGACCATGCAACGGCGGACGGCCAGGGCAAATACCGAGTCTGGGGTAGACAGCAATCTAGCACTCACACAACCAACCGCGTCATTACCAGAAGGTGATAGACACTCCGACCCCCATAAGAACAGACGACCAGGTCAAAACAGAAACACAAACCGGAGAACCGGGATGTGGTGTTGTTTCTGTAGAAAGGCGACTCACAAGACAGAGGACTGTCGCTCACAAAAAGCGAAAGCGATAGCCAGGCACATACTAGCCAATGATGGTAAAAACCAGAGCAGCATTGAGACATCGGCAGACTCCTTACCAAATATCGTACCGGAGAGTATGCAGGGCTGGTTCTCATCACCGGAAGACTCGGAGGAACCGGGATCCAGAGACGCGCGGAAAGAAACGCAGAAGGCAAAGAGGAAGGAAAGAAGGGACATACGGCGTCAGACCGAGAAGCGGGACCGGATGGCAAAAGTGAATGAATTCCAGAAAGTCGTTAGCGACTTGGAGGCAAAGCTTGCCCGGTTATCAACATCGGACGCTACCGCCTCTTTAAACTAGGTCCAGACACGGACAGAAAAGGGGACCCGTGTCGGTTACATAGAATGAATAATGCCCCTTACGCAGTAATAAATATAAAACATAAGAATAAAACAGTTCCATATTTTGCTTTAATGGACTCGGGTTGTACGGCGCTCGCCATATCCAGGAAAGAGTGCGATAGGTTAGGGTTGAAGGTGAAAAGTTCGAAAGTCCGAATGTCGGGATTCGACGGTACGGTAGTCACGGCAGGCGGAGAGGTGACATTAGACTTCAATATCGCAGGCCGGTGGTTCAGGGAAGTGTTCTTGGTACAGGAGGGACTAATGAGCCCAATATTCATCGGGAATAAGTTCCGGTGGAAGCACGGATTAAGCTTCAACGACGTAGAAGGAGCGATGCGGTGGAACACGCAAGGGGAGGAAGGAGAAGTTTGCCAGTCGGTCCGCGGGTTATCGGCGAAGTCCGCAAAAGTTGGCTGTGATTCATCACTGACACCAACCCCGGACGAGCATGACCGGGCATGGATAAAGCGAACGCCAATTCAAGCGTTCGTTGAAGCTTTAGCCGGGAAGTACCGCAGGGTAGTACGGAGCGACGGTACATCGGGAATCACTAACGCGCTAGTTCATGACTTACGCATCCCGGTCGACTGTCCCCCCATACAGTGTAAACCGGCACGCAGACCACCGGCCATAGCAAAATGGATAGACGAGACATTGCATGATTTGGAGAGACAGGGCAAGATACGGCGGTCGACTTCGGAATGTTCCTCACCGCTGTTGGTAATACCGAAGCCTAACGGCGACAAGCGCTTAGCGCTGAATTACATAGAGTTGAACAGCCATATACCGAAGACGCAGATCCCGGTCCCTGAAACTCGAAAGATCATGGAACGTCTCCCACGCACCCGGTTTATGTCAAAAATCGACCTACAAGCGGGATGTGAGCAAATCCCGCTAGCCGAGGGCTCAAAGAAGTACACGGCATTTCACACTCAGAACGCTTCTTATGAGTGGAACGTGTTACCAAAGGGGCTGAAAACCGCGCAAACAATTTTTCAGAAACTTATGGATAAGATTCTCGGTAAACTTATGGGAGAATCTGTGCATGTTGAATCGGGCGGTCTCTTGATCTTTAGCGAGACCGAGCAACTGCATAAAGAGCATCTGGAGCATTTGTTTCAGATCCTAGATGTGTGGAATTTGTCAATAAATTGGAAAAAGTGCGAGTTTGACGTCCCCGAGGTAGAGTTCTTAGGCCATATTATCACTCGTTTTGAGATCCGGAAGTGCCCAAAGAAGGTAGAGGCGATCCGTAATTTTCCAACACCGAGAACGAAGAAAGAAGTCCAGCTGTTTTTAAATGTTATGGGGTGGTACATGCCGTTCATGCCGCGGTACGCCACGCAACTAGAACCCATATTGCAGAAGCTGAGACCGGAGGCAGATCCGAATATACCGTTTCGGTGGGGGGAAAGGCAGCAAGCGGCATTCGACGCGATTAAAGAGGAAGTTGCAAAGGAAACCGCTTGCAATACCATAAGTTACGACCATCCGCTTTACGTATATACGGATGCCAGTGACACGGGATTGGGAGCGGTTCTCGCGCAAAAATATTACTGTAAAATTGCGGGTAAAGACCGATTTCGCATGATCGAATGCCGCAGTAAACTGTTAAATACGGCCGAGCGGAGATACGACGCTCGCGAAAAGGAGTGTCTGGCAATCAGATATGCAAACCGAGTGTTCGAACCATTCACAAGATACCATGAGAATGTCATTTTTCGGTGCGACAATCAAGCATTGACGTACTTGAAGAATGCAGCCCTGAATGACCACCTTTACAACAGACACATTGTAAGGTGGACCATTGAGTTGGGCCATATCGTGAATGACGTCGTATACGTAAAAGGTACGGAAAACAAGCTTGCAGATCTGTTTTCTCGAGGCGCATTACCGGATCCCGGCGAAGATGATGATCCGAACCGGCTCGATTTGTGCTTAGCGACGTTCACGAACTCGAGAACCAATGTGGAAGTAGATATGGATATGCTGGACAAGGGTATGCTGCGGGACCTGCAGAGAGAGTGCGAGGCACTGACCACCATCGCAAAGAGCCTCACTAGGGTAGGTCACCGGTCAAGGTACCGGTACGACTACGTAATCGTGGACAATGTGTTGTGTAGATATGTCCCATGCAGAGACCAAAGCAGGTCGCGGTCAATACTAAAGAAGTGCACACCGGATGGCGGGTTCTATAGCGAGCAGGTAGATAAGTTGTGGGAACAGAGAGTAGAAGAAGTAGAGAGGACCGGGCGGTCGGTGCTGCCCGGTGGGGTGTTACCATCTAGGCTCTTGAGAAAGGGTAGGCACATCAAATGGGCACATCCTCTCATACAAGCAAACTTTTTAGACCCGGAAGCAGCCACAACCAGGAAGCGCATAGTACCGGTCATACCGCAGTCAATAGAGAGAGATGTTATTTCGCACTTCCATGATAGCACGACAGCCGGACACCAAGGTGTAGAGCGGACTTACGACCGGGTCCGCAAAAGGTTCTGGTTCTATAACATGCTCAAGACCATAGAAGCATATATTAAGACTTGTGAGGTTTGTCAACTAGTCAAAGCATCGAATCAGGCTAAACCCGGTAAGATGGGTATTCACTCATACCGCAATAATGTATTTGAGTGTGTGCATGTGGACATCGTAGGGGAGTTAACCGCGAGCGCAGGTTTTAAGTTTATCGTAGTCTGTGTTGATGAGTTCTCCAAATGGGTCAGCATGGAACCATTAGTCTCGGTGTCATCGATCAAAATACTTAGATTTCTAGAGAAAGTGTTTCAGTCGTTCGGGACACCGAGACGAATAGTTTCCGACAATGCGTCATACTTTTCCGGTAATGACTGGAATGACCAGTTAAGGCAGTGGGGGGCGGTGTGTGTGCACGTAGCGCCATACCATCCAAACCCGAATCAGTCCGAAAGGTCAAATAGGGACATAAAAAGCATTTTGAGGGCGTTTTGTTTAGCAACACAGACGAGGTGGGCTCACCAGTTAGACGACTATATGGTAGCATTAAACACCGCGAAGTCAAAGTCATCTCGGTATTCACCTTGCCAGCTGAACTTAGGCAGGGAGCTCATGTTGCCCATTGACCGGAAAATGCAGTTACAGGAGACGATGGGTATAACAGAAGAAGAGTTCGGTCGAAGGCTGCTGCAGGATGTAACGGACATGCGGGAACAGGCTCGGTATAATTTAAGAGAGTCTCAACTGCGGCAAAAGCAATACTTCGATCGAAACCGTAGGGACGTCACGTACAAGGTAGGCGACTTGGTCAAAATCGTAAATAAGAAACTGTCATCAAAAGAGGATAAGTACGCAAAGTCGCTGGGTCCGCGGTATACAGGACCGTGGAAAATAGTGGAGGTCCACTCAAACTTAACATACAGTATCCAAGACCCAGAGGAACCGGGCAGCAATCCGTCGCGGTTTCACACGTCCCTTATGTTGCCATACCACGCAAAGGAGACCGAGGAGCAAACTGTGTGCGACGATGTGATCCCGGTCGGTACAGAGGGTGAGACACCGGATACCGGGAACCAGCCGGCGCCAGAAAGCCCAAGCCCCGTTAAAACACCAGTAGCGGGAACCGAGCCCCCACTAGACTCCGGTATGAGTCAAGGTAGAAGTACGACCGCGACAGACAGTACCGACCGCGGTACGGGTTGGTTGGGAGGTATGGGACCTCTGGATCTGTCGGACGAATACGAGATTAACATTGATGACCCACCACTACCAAAGCGGTATCCCAGCAGAGCGCGTTCAGCACCTGACCGCTTGGGCATCAATTTCATTGATACCGGAGATGATACCGAGAGTGTCATAGATATTATCTGAAAAATTTCTTTAATTTTCTTTTTAATCTTATTTTTACACAAATATTTTGCTAAAAATAAAATCATAAAAAGTTGCATGATATATAAAAATAGGAAAAAGTTTATAAAAATAAAAAAATAGAGTGTTTTAGGTTAAGGTGGGAAGGATAGGGTTGTCTTGGCGGGCACAAACCTTATTCTTCCTCACGTCCTATGGCGTGTACGACGTTAAACTGCGCCGCACGCTCGTCCCGATCTCCACCGTAGGGGCGGGCATAGAAGGTAAGATCTTAACTAAGGTGAAGGTCTGAATCCTTCACAGGTAGGGAAGTCGGGAGCAAAAGCTCGGGCTCAAAGCTGCGGGAGCGAAGATAAACCAGCCGGAGTAAAACTCCTCACCCTCATAGTCCATCGAAAATGATGTTAGTGTAGGGAAAACCGAGATACTCGGTCGAGCGCAAAGCTGTGAGCGGATGGAAAGCAGCCACGATCCTAAAGGCGTTCGAAAAGATGTGAGTCCAGGGTCATCATACCAAGCATCCGAGTCCGGAAACCCGTAGGTTATGACAGGATAGTTTGAGGGGGCACAGGCCCAGTAAGCCGGTAAGGCAGAATCGTTATTCCATGAGACAGGTACCACAGACCGTAGAAACTACGTTAGCCAAGGGGACCGTCATCATGAAGGCGCAAGCATGATAGTGAGGCATTAGGTTGCCGGGTAAAGCTCAAAGCTTAGTGAGGGTAAACAAGCCAAATCCAGACTTAGATCTGAAGTACCGACCGGGATGCGGTAGTTGATAGTGAGAGATATCGGATTCCATGACCATCATAGATGCAAGTCAAAAGTGGAACCCGGTAGGTAGTGAGTCTTGGGAGAGTCAGCAACCCATGCCCAGGAGCTTGGGCAAACCCCAGTAGCCATAGTTAGCAGAGGGGGCACCGAGATCGCGGTAGGCGGTGCATAAAAATACTTGCTAGAGCGGAACATAAGCGTCCCGCAGCCTAAAACTAGGTTAGGGAGCACGGTACTCGAATCCCGTGCGAAAAGAAGGATTGAGGTTGCGATTCAGGTAGACCGGGATCGGTAGGAGAGTTAGAGGGAACATCATAGTTAGACACCGGTGGAGCGCCGGGTGTATAAAAATGGAGGCTCAGGTAGTTCAGTCGCGGTAGGTAGGCACCGGGGACCGGCGACGCGGTCGTCGGTCACAGTTGTAGTCTTCGGCGATAGTTAGCTTCGGTGGGCAAAATGACAGT
This sequence comes from Dicyrtomina minuta, assembly GCA_949802685.1. Classification (NCBI taxonomy): domain Eukaryota; kingdom Metazoa; phylum Arthropoda; class Collembola; order Symphypleona; family Dicyrtomidae; genus Dicyrtomina; species Dicyrtomina minuta. The sequence goes on from OX461808.1 coordinate 107,610,209, forward strand.
ACTAGGGTAGGTAACCCCTGAGAGAAATGACGGGCGGCGGTCCCAAATAAGTTGATCCGTCGCGACACTAAGTTGTAAAGCACCGGGTTGGCCGGTGTCCAAATTATTTAAGTAAGGCCACGCTTCGGCGTGGCCACATGCCCGCAAGTAGAGAAAATCGTTAATCCCATGCAAGGTTATTACCGGGCGTGACTGAGATACCGGGAACAGAGTTGGTGTGAGACTCGGTCGTGGTCAGATGCAGGACCAACACGGGCAACCAGAGCGGCGTTGAAGCCTGGTTGGGGCATATCGTTAGTTGTAAGCGGCCGTATAGGCCGCATAGGTGATAAATGTTGGGGTTTTGTTTCAATTTTTATTTGCAGTAGCTTTAGCCACCCGGAGAAAGGTGATAACAGTCCGGGGGGATGGCCAAAAGGACGACTAGCGGCGCTTAACCAAGTCAAATCGGCGAGGAGCGCAGAGATTACCCCAGTCGACCGCGTCCTGGATGATGCAGATAAAGATCGGGATGCTAGAAGTAATGGGAACCTTATTCGACCGGGACCTCGAAGTAGAAATGTTCGGTGGAGGCAACGCATAGGAAACCCGAGTCGACCGCGTCCTCGAGGAGATGAGGTGACTAAGCGAGACCAACAGGAGATAATCCCGGTTCAACACGCGTTAAAGAACTTGGAGGCACAGTTGATGGGAGTGTTAAGCGCGGTAGTGGAGTTGAGGGTACAGAACCGGAAGCAAGTTGCCAAGTCTGGTGAGGACCGGGCTGCTGATGAAGAAGCCAGAGACACATCAGGAGCAAATTGAAGCGGAAGCGACCGAAGACCGCGAACAGGGCATCAGGATCGCCGGTCAAGACTAAAAGTTTTAATACACACCAGCAGCGACGCGGTGCAGCAGCTTTGGGAAGGCATAATGTATGTATGTAGGAGTGTAGGGTTGAGAGAAACCGGGGCGTATATATTTTTGTACTATGTTTTTATCAGAATTTTAAATTTTTAAATATTGCTGGGCAATATATTTCCATTGTTATACCGCAGTGCGGTCGATGCTAATATTAAGTATGCCGGGCGTATATATTTTTGTACGATATTTTTAACAAAATTTTAAACTTTTAAATATTGCTGTGCAATATGGGTCCATTCTTAATACCGCAGCGCGGTCATGAGTTGGTCTAGCATTAGATATTGTTAGGGATGTATTGATGTGATACCGCGAGGCGGTCAGTTGCGTTAAGTTGTGGTACTGTTATTAGGTTATTTGTATTTTTTTTCACACCGCGACGCGGTCTACAGATGTTCAAAAACATTGTATTGCTAGACTAAGTGATTGTATTTTAAACAGCATGGGCAGAAGTTTAAGTTATGACGTGTACTACAGGTGTAGACGATAATTTTAGGTTGATAGCACCGGGATAGCGAGTCGCGGTACTCGGTGTTGTAATGATTGCAAACATGCTAAGTTGTTTAGCCGGGGGTTCGGAAAAGGAACCGGGAATATTTATTTTTGTACTATTTTTTATTTTGTATTTATAAGTTTTATGCATTTTGGTGCGTGTATTGTAATTTTATACCGCGATGTGGTGAATGTGATTTTTTTTTACCTTAAGAGGGGTTTTTTTTTATGCATCTAGTTATACCGAGTTACGGCTTTGAGGTATGATGTGTTTGTAAAATATTAAGTTAAGTGTTGACGCGGTACCGGGATACGGTCCGGCGGTATTGAGTATTGTATTGTAATAGTGCGTTAAAATTTGTAATGCAATGAATGAACTAGACAGGAGCTAGGACCGGGATACCGGGATGTGGTACCCGAGTGTGAAGTAAGAGTAAGGACAGTGTGAAGGAAAACTGGAGCATAGGCGCGGGAGTAACCAAGCTGCGGGTCCCAGGGCACTCTCATTTACACCTTTCTTTCAACGGTCACGTACTCGAAGGGCATACTTCGATGCTGTAAGAGTACTAACCAGTTGAAATAGGTGGGGGGGATAGTGTGATGGAAAATATTAATGTATGTAAGGGGGCCGTTTATTAATAGCAGTGGAGGGAATAGGACAATGGAGCTGAGAGCAACAACCGGAGCGAGACGTCAGCTCGGTCAGTTATTTTCCGTGGTCTATAGCAATGAGAGAATGTAGGTATAAGGACAGGAGCGGGATAGATGGTATAGGAGAATGGAGAAGAAGGGCAGGGCAGAGAACGACGGTGGACGAGTTGGATGGTGACGTGGCACTCTCATCCGGAGCTGGGCTCCTCTCGTCCAAACGAGGAGTTTGACTTGACTTCCTAACTAGAGACCGAACGATACACAACGTCGGGTGGAGCAGAGCTTATTGAGGTCAAGCAATAGGGTTGCCCGCCGCCATATTGAATCTATTTAATTACTATTACTTTGATAATCTATCTTCTCCTCCATTAATTCTAGTTACGTAAGTTATTGTTATTTACTAGTGGTTAATAAGTGTAAGTTAAAAGAACAGTTGGATAGTAGCCGATGCGGCTGTGTATTTATTTGTAACTTGTGAAATACTTTACGGACAGAGAACGGGAATTATTAAACTAACATTTCCTGTAAAGTGAACTGTGTAAAACCATTGATTTGTGAGACATTACGGCCCGTAGAAGCCGGCATAAGAAGTGTTGTGGTGCATAGCATAACCGGGCACCGGAGTTACCGCGGTCATTGAAGTAATTCCGGGTACCAGTGGCGAGGCTACATACCGGCACCAGTACACCGACCATAACACTTGTGCATCCCATCTTCCATCACGGAGCATACACCGAAGCACCGGGAAGCTGACTGTCCTACTAGGACGGTCTTGGTACAAAGACCGAAGAGGCCGAGAGTAAGCGGACCGGGCGAGGAAGACAGCCGACCGGGCAAACGCGGTCGACCGGAGCTACTTGGTCCTTCATCCCAAGACGCGGTTACCGAGACGCGGTCGGTCTTTGGTCCAGCAGGAAGTGGAACCGCGACCGGGAAGCGTAGCGCGGTCCCGGCCCGACTAGAACTTCCAACATCCCAGGAGACGGATACCGAGACGCGGTCGGTCTTTGGTCCAGCAAGTAGAGGAGGCGCGACCGGGAAGCGTAGCGCGGTCTCGGCCCATCTAGAACTTCCAGTTTTACAGCTAACAGGCCGGGAAAGGGGAGAGATTGGGAAATTTTACGTTACAGTGTTGTATACAAAAGTCTGCTGTACTCTGGTCCTGGTCCTGGTCGGCTCTGTGATATGTGAGTGACTCTATGGGCTTCCTTAGAAGTTGGTTTTAGCTTTCATGACCCCATGTCATACCATCCACATCCACACTGCATATATATTTCATGACATACGGAAGATGTAATGAAACTATAATCTCATTCCCAGCCCCAGCACCAACTTCGCAGAGCTCCATCTCAACTCAACTCTTATTTTTATTCTTATTCGTTTTCGTATTCCCGTGTACAAAAATATTGCTATTTTTCCTCTTCATAATCTAATTTGTTGAGAGTAAACGAAAGCATTCATTCATATGTACAGCTTCATCCCGAACTCTGTCCACGTAACGAGATTGACTTGACTTGTATAGCGGCAAAGGAGAGGATTTTTTTTTAAATAAAAAAAAAGCAGAAGCTACAAATGAGACAATGCAATGGGAATGGGGGAGGCAAAAAAGATTTTCCAATTTCTTCTTCCCTTCATTTCTTGCTTGACTGGGACTAGGAAATGAGAATGAGAAATCTGTACAACTGGTAAGGAAGGGTTCTTTCCTCCTTGCAGCCTTCATATACTGTGAATACTTGTACACAGTGTATAATGCCTATGTATATTAGGAGAATGGAAAAATGGAGTGAAAAACCATGTTAGAATAAGTAGTTACATACAATAAGTGAATACAATCCCCCAAAATCCCAATGAGCGGAAGTGAGTGACAAAACCAATTAGTCGTCACATGTTTTAAATGAATCGAAAACAAATGCGCGAGCCCTCCACTGCATTCGTACTAGCTAATGATGTGAAACATTAGCCAAGTTCGAGTCAAAAGGAAGACCAGGCGAAGGCGAGGGTCAGATAGGGGTACGTGTCTTGGTCTCGGTCTCGGCTTTCTTACAAAATTATATACCTCCTTATGGACTTGAGCTAGACGCTATAGAAGATTGTCCCCCGTCCGAGAAATTGTCTACTATTCTGTGTACCTACCTATGTATACTAATTACAGATACATTACAGATTGCATACAAACTGTACTCGTATGAGGAACGGAAGTTCTTTGCTATATATCAGTATACTATATCATGGGGACATTAGGATATACCAGTACGCGTAAAGAAAGGGAACAGGACGACAGGACGACAGGAAAAACTGGGAAAGAAAATTGAAAAATTAGTACTTTTTTCTTCCTACAGAGTAACAGAGCCCACATATTATGATAAGATCTGCTAAACCAAAACCAAATGAGTTACTACACAGTGCATAGTGGGAAGCAGAAACATCAGAACCGGAGAACAGAGAAAGAGAGAGAGAGAGAGAGAGAGGATGAGCACGGGAAGTTAGTTCAATTTCAAATATGTTTTACTTTTAAACATCCTCCATCCCAAAAGCATTGACAATTCGAGCGTCAACTTCTTCGTTTAATGTTCAGTATTGTACAAAGCAGATACACCCCATGGACCGACTCGGATACCGACACCGGCCGCATGTCATTATGCGGGGGCCGGTCCGTCTAGAAACTAGATGTAGGATATTATAGTGGACAAAAAAAGACGAGAAAATACATGGAGGATTGTAGGAAATATATTATTTTTGTTTTTGTTGTCGTTTCGTGTCAAGTCACAATAATGGGTTTTTGAAACTAATGTTGAAATAATTAAATAACAACATGGAAGCCTAATAAGCTCAAGCTAAATACAGATTATTACACTGATACAGTACAGATGGGAGTGGAAAGCTGGAGCTGGACAGATATAAGAATTGCATCGCATTGGAACATATTGTAGTAAGATGCACTGGTACTGGTACTGCAGATATATGGATATATCAGTAGCGCTCTCAGTCATACTGACCATGTGGGCTTCCTCTTTTTCCATCTAAACTCTCAACCATGTAAAAGATAGCGTACATTATAGCGTCCCATGGACCGGGAACAGAAATAATACGTAGGGAGAAACAAAACGGAAAAACAGTATTTATCATAATATTGTTTTATTTTCGCTTGAGCTTTCTCTATAGCTCCTTCCGCTATAGACTGATTGCCGTTAGATACATACCACGAAGCACATACGATTAGTAACGTTGTAGGTAGCCCACACTTTATATTTTGTGAAACATGGTGGGACAAGGAGTTTCTGACAATGCAATGGGCCTATGAGGGTCATTAAGATGTCTGATATAGATATGTTTTGTGCCCTTTCTTATCAGTCCAGCAGTCTTCCTATTTACATAATTTATCGTCCCATGTAATACAACATACAACTGTGGACCAAACCAAAGTCAACCAACTGCCCCGCTCTGTGTGCCTGTGTAGTGGTTACTGTTTAGTATGTACCTTCGTAGTATGTGGACATGTCCCTACGTACTTATATTTACTCTCTTTAATTTAATTAAGTGATTATTAAAATGCTCAGCCAGATAAATAGTTTTGATATGCCTGTCTAATTGATCGTCAGAATAATTGTATAATCAATTCATTTTGTCGTAAATTGCTGACACTGTAATTAATTTGCGTATCATGCGGCTTTGATCGAATGAAAATGATACTCATAATACATCGTACCGTCGCGTCGTCGTCTGGAATCTGGAAGCACGTTCTGCCCATTATACAAATAGTATAGCTGACAAATAGTATGGAACATAATATACCACCACTACAAAAAAATCGTAATACAAATGACTACATGCATTGTAAAGAATCGAGAACCGTGTAATCGTAGCAAATTACCACTGTTTTGAAAACTAATTTGTTAATGTATATGCTTGTCCTAGTACACGTCTGTAATAATATCTTTTGTAGTACCTAACCATTTGATTCTAGCTATGGAATTCAAATGTTCCTAACCCAACAATTTCCACGTACTGATAATGCATATAATGTGTATCAATTTATTTATGTTATTAGCGTGAATATTATGAAGTCTTAAAAATTCCACTCAGCAAATAAGTTTCATTACTAAGGTAATTGGATATGCATAAACATTAATAATAACCAAAGTAATTATCACAGATTAAAAAACTTACACACTAACATGATTTAGCATATATACATAGTACAAGAGAATGCATAGCATTCTCAAATTGCATCGATTCTTTGCAAATGATATTTATTACAAATTGGATTTAATTATATAGTATAGTCGATGCGTAAAAAAACTCAAAGAAAGTTTCAGTTTATTATATTTTCATATTTCCTGCATAGCATAGTACAGACTACATATAACTTGCAAAAACATACGTTATTATTAACTTCTGTGCCGCTGTCGGATTGGGATTTGTCAAAATATATAATTTAAGCCAAGAAGGCCCATTGAGGGTTGACATAATGCCCTTCTGTGTAAGAACTGTGTCAAATATCAAGAAGAAATATGTATGTGGGCCCAATGCAATGACTGCTAAGCTCAAAGTCGAAACGTACAGCGCAGCAATGTACAGAATGATAAAATATATTGTCTGGATTTTTACAACAGCGGATGTATTAAGATGGCTGCAATAATTCTGATTCTGTATTCTGTACGGAGAAACATAATATATAGGGAGAGAGAGAGGAAGGGAGCTTACGAATTCTTGATTGCGAACGTCAACCGTTCCATAAGCCTCTCCCTCCCGCTTTCTCCACTTCTAATTTGTCCCACTCAAACTACATGTATCTGTATGTATAGCATCCCCCTTCTGCGCCTTCTTACATGGCAATATGGCAGCCGCAGCCCGTATATAATAATGTCAACTCCATGAAAATTCTTTTACGTAAGCCGCCCGCTTTATACCTTATATAACTCATATGTAACTAAATACGTCTAAACACGGGCATATATTTGAACATATACATCTATACATATCTAATTATATAGATATACCTCCATACTTATTGTCATTATTTAGTTTGAGTTTGAGTCACATAAGTACATTTTGAATTTTAAGGAGCTTGTCGCGCTAAACGGGACGGAAAAACAAACCCAAAGGAATATCCATAATCCAGACCGTAGACCGTACGTACGGCTGGTGCTGGAACTATGTGGAAACACCAGGAGATGATACAGGATGAGAATTTCAAAACAATGGCGTGATGAATGCCAAGCAAATGTTTTCTCTTCAAACACAGCAGTAACCAGCAACGATATAGCATCACCACCAGTACCAGCCTCCCAATCAGTCTCGTCTCATTTAATTTATCAAGGGAATACAAACTAGGAATTTATTGCATGGCTAAGCTTCAATTTATAAATGCTAAATCTATTTCAAAATACAATACATAGACAACATAGACGCAGTATAGAAACTCCCTCACATCATTTGACCACATTTGTACGCATAATAATATTTACTTTATCTGGGTCTATTATTAAAGTTTTTCTTATACGTATACTGCGTTACAGATATTCAAATAATATACCTCTCTGAACTTTAATGACAGTTGAAATTAAAAGTAAAATAGTAAATCAACAATTTTGTGTTTGGAGTAAATTCAATTTTCACACCCAAAAATCAAACATGTACATATCTGATTCTGGTTCTGTTTCTACTTGATTAGCTGTTAGATCCCTTGGGTAAATAGCTCCCGGTTGGATTTGGATCTGTATCTGGATCTGGATGCTGGAGTTTTTCAAAACATTTGAACGACAAAGTTGCTGTAAACATCGGCGCGGCGGTGTTATTGATGATTGAGGCCGACAAGAAAATTGCTTCAGATCAGACGAGATCAGAGATGAGAGTGCAACAACTCATAATACAATTTCTTTCGTAATACAAGTTTAGCTTCAAATCCAAATCTAAAAGTCTTCAACTTAGCTTAAAATTCAAAACAAGACAATAAAAAATAGTGTGTGGACTTAACACACTTTACCAATGTACGTACATACTTAATCCATTCTAGATTCTAGATTCTTGCAAGCTGTGACTGCAATGTTGAATGTACTATAAAACTGCATACCGCCATTATACACCGTGGTGATGTCATGCAGCTATATGCTAACCAAATCCTTACAAAAGAAAGGGACCCATGCATGATACCAGTACCAAATCCGAGACTCAGTTCTCGCTCGAGCACATAGCCTAACCACACTAGAACCAGCACCAGACCAGACCATAGACACAATTGTACTCGTACTCGTATTTGTAAACTCACTTCTACTTCCTTGGCTATGCATGTACCTTACATCTGTTTTCTTCTTATATTATTATTATTTATTTCTTCGCTCACACATGCACATATGATATACATACAGGACATTGAAGGAGGCAGTGCGAGTGGCAGACCACATCTGAGGATGACTGACTGTGTGAGTTGATTCTGTGTCTGTGAGTCCGAGTGTGTAAGTGAGGCTTCCTTTTATTTCCCGTTCAGCCAACTGACAATAGGAAGAAAGGTAACGTGTGAAATGAACAATATATATCGCTTACCTGCTTTCAAATTCCTCCTTTTGACTCCTTAGCCTTACACGGCGAGCATGTTTACCACACACACCACCAGAGCCCATTGAGATCAAAGGCAGTCGTGGCAAAGGAAAAGATGTCAAAGGTTTTTTTTCTACTTCTACTTCTACTTCTTTCAGCTTTTGCTTTTCTCTCTCTCTCTCTCTTAGTATTATTGTTAGCATGCCTGCCACATCCAGCTACCCACAACATGCTACAGGGAAGAGCATGAGATAAGCAGAATGAAGCGTATCTGGTATCTCTTCTCTTGTACTTAAATACTTGAATCGTATGTACCCCTTATAGTCTAGTGACGGGCTTGTTCCCTATTTCTATCTCTATTCTCCAGTTATATGTTTGATAAACTGAATTGAAACGAAAACAGAAGAACAGAGTACAACGTACAGCACAACAAGCCGGGCAGAGAGCACAAAAAAGTACCTAACCTACCTACCTACCTACATAGACAGATCGCAGACAGACGGAGAAATAGAAATTCGTGTAGATGCGCCCGTGTGCTCCAAACACGTATGACACGTTACACGCTGATATCAATATATCATGTCCATATCCATAGGATTCACATAAGGGGAAATGAAAATCAATAAGTTCTTTCTTTAAGAAATCTATATAGTCACCGTTTGACAACATATTGGAACCGGCAACGGGACCAAAGAACGGCCACGGCGGTTGTGCTCTTTTACACTCCAACCACATTGACTATTATCGATGTCGATATCGACATCGATGCCATATACATAGCACATTCAAATAAAATTCAATATTTACGTCGAGACTTTTCTCATATGTTGAATGTTGTTGTAAATATATATTGAGATTGAAAATTCATTGTAAGATTTTAAAACACATTTTAAATCTTTCTCCGACAACGACGACGACCCCGGCTCCCTCCAAAATCGCTCTATTCAATTCTTTCTTTTCAATTTTGAACGGTGTGTGTGTGACCGTTTACCGTTTCCAATTTGTATCATAAGACTCGTCTCAAGAGATCCAGATCCAGCGTATCCATAGGACCATAGACACCCTCTTTTTTTGCCAGCTACTGATATCTGTCGCTCTCTTGTCCTTTACTGCTCTTTTGTCATCTATTACCATTACCATTTTTAAGTATATACTGCTGAGGGCCTCTACTCAATAAGTCAGCACAGTCATAATAATTTCAGTATTTTGCATTGTTATAAAAAGGTAAGTAAACTAAACGAAACTTACGATTAGTGTTAGAAATTTAATTTTATGCAACGTAGTAGATTCTACAGAAATAGAAAGTTGGAATCATATAAAGTATCTAACCTACCAACATAGTAAGTATGTGTAAGTATACCTACATACATACCAATATAAGCTTCAGGCTTTGAGATGTTTGTTTCCGATTCTAAATTCTGATTTTCCCAGTCCTATTTTATGCCTAGTTTGTACCTATGTAGTTGTGCTGGCGCTGATCGTATAATGTGGCCAATAGGAAGATAATAATTTTTTTTGAAGACATTATAAATTTAATAAGAAAAGTCTTATGTGATGAGCTTATATAGCTCATCATCTTGAATCTGTTTTTTGAGTCTTTCAGTTCAGTCAGTCTCTTCACAGAGAGAGAGAGAGAGATTTACAAAGAGAGAAAAAAAATTTATAATATATATTTTCTGACAAACATTAATTTGATAAGGCAAGTCAGTGATTTGGAAATTTTTTGAAAATGCACTTAATCTTTAATCCCATAATAAATGCTTGCGCATTGGACCATACACGCTGTCTCTGGCTCACATCTATCATTTTTATGTGAGCAACATATGGAAATGGTTCCAAGTAGACAAGCCGAAGTCGAGGAGAGCTAATAACGATAAGTAAGTACCTACCTACCTCCTATAGGTAGGTAGTATAGGTAGGTATTAAAAAAATATCTGTAAATATGCAGATTGCCTATTTACCTACATATACGCCGCCGACACATAGTCGATTTTGATGGGGAGTGTAAAAAGTAAATTGGAAATGTACTTAGGTAGGTAGGTAGGTACCTGTCTAATAAAATCTTCCTTACCTACATTTCATATTTCATTGCGTAACTTGTAACTAAATGGAGAAAAGTGAATGGAATAAAATGTAAATAGCGGAATGGAAACTAAATAAGCTCAATAAGAACAACTTTAACTAGAAATGCCAGACCAAGAGGGAGACGTACGTAGTAGACGTAAGCCTCCAACATGGCTTTAATATATAGGTAATGGTTTCTATGTATATAGCATGTATGTGTAATATATCAAAAAATATATACAAAGTGTTATAATCTCAAGGGAAAATTCTGTTGGGCTGGAACTGGAACTGGAACATACACATGCAGCATTAAGCCTATGGACCTATATCTATTATTATGGAATAATATTATGCACATGAAACGGCACTCCTAGGCACTAAGTCTAACGTAAGAAGGAAGAGATTTCTAAGGTTTCCAATTTCATGGTTCCCTTATTTCTCATCCCATATACTTTTCTCCTCTTGCAAATTCCAGACACATCCACACAAAACCTGGCGACAATGGGAACAAGATGACAATAATATCTTCCAAGGTTTCTTCTCCTCCCTCCTATACACATTCACACATAATGTTTTTTTCTTCACTTTGGCTTACTTACTTTGGATGGATTTAGCCCAAGTCGAAGTCGAAATCCGCAGCACAATAATATCTCCTCGTCGTTTCCTTGTTGTAAATATTAAATACTTTAATATAATTAGGTACCTACCTACATGTTATTGAGTGAGTTGGCTTTGGCTTTGGTTTTGGCTAAAAAACACCATACTGTCTACTGTTGAAAATTTCCTGTTAATTGACTGCAATATTTAATTCAAATAAGACTATAATAACAACTATACAAAAAGAAAGCATATTATAGCAAAACGTTTAGACAGTTTGAGTTACGTTAATAATTATTACTACATGTTTCGTATTGTTTGACATTTAAATTCGCACGCCTCGTAACAGAATGACCAAGCACCTATCTATTTTATTATTGGGTTCCACTAATATATGTAATAATAAAAATTAGTATAGTGTACAATGATTTCCTTTATCAAATTAAAATATAATTTTGATTTGGCTCCTTCATCAGCCTCCTATTTATTTTACTGTGTTGCGCACAAATTGGCGAGTCATAAATAAAACCTTCAAGAGCCATTAATCTTGTGGGTTGCAAACTTTTGTAGCAGCAGCAGCAGCATAGAGTTATTACAATGCTAGTTTATTTCTATATGTAGATTCTAGCCTAAAAGTTAATGTACCTACGTACATAATTATGTACACTATTACCTATACTATAATAACATTAACCTAAAGGAAAAAAGAAAACTTTGTGCTGTATTACAATGTCTATATATTTAAGTGACCCTATTGAGAGAACATTCGTCTATATGGATTCCACTATATGTACAGATTCAGAGACCAGGCCGGTAGAATTCTGGTAGGCGCGCGGACACAGTGAGAATGAGAGGCAGTAAGTAAGTCTGTCTCAACTGAAACCACAAACAATTAGCATGTAAGAAGAAGATGATGATGATGATGATCCAAGTAGCTCATAAATAATTAAGTAAGATCCCATTACATGTCTCCTCCTCCTCCTACAGAAATGAAATGAACGGAGTAGTCAAACGTAATAATTCATGAGGAAATGGTAAGAATATAAATATATAAATGCTATATGGACATTATCAGTAGGCAGTTTCTGTATACGCAGATTGTACAAAATATATTATATTATGAGGAAAGACTCACACACACACACAAGTTTAAGTGTTTGAATTGTGAGCAGCACGGTGGGGTGTTTAGAAGAAGCTTTTGCCTCATGATTTACTCGGCAAACAAGTTATTCAGGAATATAATGTGAAGAGTTTTCAAGATTAATCGTACGTAATAAATTGTGGGAAATATACTCTATTCTATATATAAAAAATACTTACATATATAAACATATAGCATATCTATATAGCAACCTGCCTATGCTGATGGTCACGGCTACGGACTACGGAGTACTTACAACTTACAACTAAGAAACACAACAGCTTCAAATTACGATCTATATAATATTTTACATACTTCTCCCACTGCACTGTCTCTGTCTCTCTGCCTCTGTCCATTTCCATGTGCCCCAAAACATAATAGTAATCGTTGCCTTTATTGTACTTGAAATATTTTATATTCATAATTTAAACTGTACGTGTTCCAGGTTCAACATCATTAGGCTACAATATTGCAATTCTTCAATTCAAACGAGTACTCCCTTCCATGTGTCCTGTCTCCTCTATGTACCTATGCTTATACTAGCTGTACAGGTGCTGGTTCTGGTTCTACATAATAGTGCAGGAACTTGTCCGTTGTCCGGCTAATACATAAAGTAGATGCTAGGACTGCAACTGGGACTGGGAGTTGGCGGTTTGAGTGCTGCGTTATGCTGTCAGTGTGCAGGGGTTAAAGGATTTCTTGGAAACTTTGATTTTGACCAGATTTTATTTTTCTACTACTTGCAACAACAACATCAGAAAAATAACAGTTTTACACTAAAAAAATGTATTGAATATTAAATATGAAAATTATCAGCTTTTTTCCTTTGCGTATATAAGCTTTACAGTTATTCATTCTTACCCCGTAGCGAACATCAAACAGTAGAGTACAGTAAAGTTGAGTAAAGCGCAGCGTATCAGTATCAGCGATAAGCAGTACTGCACATGTTATTTATTTTGCTCTCTTATAGTAATAAACTACAATAGCAATAACATTGCCACTGAATACTAAATTAAAGAGTTTGAGACGCCTTTGGGTGCAAACTTACCTTACCTCACACTCACAATACCAATAACCAAGTTTGTGCCTTTTAAAACCTATGCGATGCGATGCCAAAGTAAAACCGAACACGAAAAACTGAGAAGCTGAATAATCGTAGGAGGGTCCTTTGCACCAAAAAGTCAGTCCTTGCCTGTCTATCACTTTCGTCAGCTCGTCACTTCAAATTTCAGATCCTCACAATCTCGGATGGATGTCTGGAGTATCTGTATAGTAGACTTTAAATGCAGAGAAGGTAACGTCAACAGCTTCTACACAGTATCCCATGTCTTGCCTCACTGACTTCAATCCTAAAGGATTCAAACGTCAATTGTCAAAAGTCAATTGTTTGTAACCCTTTGATTTTGATTTCGATTTTCAGCCTATAGACTATATACTATAGTATATACATATGCTACTACCCACTTTAAACAAGCCTTCCTCTCACGACTTTGACTCCCGAGACCGAGACCGAGACTCCCAAAGATGACGACGACGGTGACGATGATCACATCTGATTTTCAATTTCAATCTCCTGTCGGCTCAGCTTACTTTCACACTCAAGACTCCAGCAACAGCCACACACACACTCTGAGAAGAATCTAATAATGTTCTTACATACTACGTGACACATGTCACACGTCCGTCATCTTCCTCCCATAGATATAAGGAAAAGCCCGAGACAAAGACAAAAACGCAGATGACTCAAATCCAAAGGGAACCTCTAAACTCTCATGGTAATGGAAGTCAAAAAGCCGATTTTCACAGCTCGCTCCCACTCAAACAGAGTCACAAAGGCGAAGGAGCGGAAAGGCTTTGAGTTTGATTTAGTTACAGTGTAAAGTAACCCTGGACCTGGATGTGAGCGTCGCTCGTCATCTGCATGAAATAATAATACAGTTTTTGAAGGAGAGAATTCAGTAAAGTAGATTAAAGTTAAACGTGTGGTTTTGTGGTTATCCACGCATCCTATAGGCATTAATACCAGTAATATATGCTAAATATTACTATACATCAGTTGTAGTTACCAGTACAAAACAAATTGGAGGGTTGCCACAGATAATACGATAATGTTCAAAATGACGTTCGTTTTACAGTTTATTTAAAAATGTTCTTTGTTGTAAAGGGAAAGTTAACTTCCACTTTGTCTTTGGCTTTGGCTATAGGCTCTGAATAAAAGGTTACAGTGCCCTTGTTTAGTTCAAATAATATTGTGGAGATAGCACGGAGGCGGGGAACCGGCGGCCGGAGATAGTTGTTTGGTTTTGGTTAGAGATTAAATGCTGTCGGCGGCTCACTACTGTGATCTGTGATTGTGATAGTGTGCGGGATCCTTTATGGTTGCTTCTATATAATTACGGGGGAATGAATATATATTTATGAATTGCAACAAGGAAAAAAATATTTTCTTGCTTTCGCATTGGGCTGAAAGGAAATATGGGAGGTTATTTACTAAGTTTATGTGATGAATATTACAAAAGGTAAAAGCCGCCCGGGACCGGTCGGGAGAATAGATCCCCAGATCGGTATAAGTTTTTCCAAATGGAAAAATTAAATATTCAGATATGAAAAAAGGAATTGGAACAAGGAAAAATCACAAGGAAATAAAACAAATCCGAAATCCCTACTACACTGTCAGTCAGTCAGTCAGTGGGCAGTGTGAGTGTCAAAGCCTTCCATTATTCACATTTAATACAAATAGAATATAGGTTATAGGTGACACTGTATAGCTCATAGCCGCCACGTCATTGCCATTGTGAAAAACTTGATTCTACAGATTTGGCTTGGAGTAATTAGGTATCTATAATATCTGTAAGCTGGATGAACTCTCTGTGATATTCAAAAAAAATGTTGAGGAAATCATGGCGGCGTGGTGTCATTTAATGGGGAAAAGTAATGGGCAGTTTTGGGACTATAAACAGATTTACTTTTAAGCTATGGGAAACATGTCTATGTCGTGAGGACGAGGACTGAAGCTATAGAATGTAGAATGGTATAGACTCTGTATAGACTCGGTTTGGGACTTTTGGGACTTTTGAGGTTTTATATAATAAACACGGGGACAGTGCGGAGGACAGTAACTTAGTCGGAGGGCCGGGTTCCTGTTGACACAGACCAATAATGCCCAGTGGGATGCCCATGTCAATGGTGGGAATCCTATTGTTGTCATTTTGCTTCCCAACAATCTCCCATGGCTCATTACTATTATTCTATGTAGGTATAGGTGCGGGTATTATTCTTATATATGACTATACTATAATATAATATAATATGCTATGTATGTCGCGGTTTGCTGCTGCTATGCATATACTGTTAAGTACATAGACTCTGCCTCATAATTCCCTCCAGTTCCCGTCTCACCCTTCGTTAGTGAAAATCAAAGAGTTTTTTTTGGGCTCCATTAAATCACAAATGAATGAAATGAATAGGAAATCCCCCCAGGATAGCTCATAGGATTAATTTAATCCATTCACGCATTTAGGACAGAGGACAACTCCTGGATTTATGCGTGACTTTAGCTTTTTACACAAATAACCCTAATAATATATATCTTCCACCTACTTACAAAGTTGGTCTCGATCCAGACAAATACTATATAAAAATGCCAATCTTCCTCTTTTATCCTATATACTGACTTCTGGAAACCATCTTTTTGTGCCTGCAGTTCCAACCAATAAATGTGTAACACTATAACATTATTGCATTCAGTGAAATCAACTCTCTATTGTACAGGGTGCTTGAAATTTTGTCATTACAATTATTAAAAAAATTCAAGTAATTCTAAATGACACCGTTCAATTTCTAAAGTTCAAAGTTTTAAAGTGTAAAATATAATATTTTAGCAAATATTTATATAATTACAGTGATTTCTATTTTCAAACATTTTATACATAGTAGGTAGTGATTATCATAGGCTCGTAATTTAATATTTTACAATCATAAAGCAGACTATAGTAAAATAATTTAGTGATAATAATAATTTAATTTTTTTTGTATGGGCGTCAGCCAATACACAGGTAAAACCATACTGAAAAAAATATTTTATAAAAAATTGATCCTTGTGGTTGAATATTGTGAGGTAAGTAGTAAATAAATCAATCTACAACCCAGACAGATTACACACAGTAGTGTATTATAAGTTTAATTTTATTTAAAACCAATCAAAATCGAATGATAACTGATTGCAAAGTAAGCAGAGACAGTCGTCCTTGAGCATATTTAAAATATTCAAAAGATTCAAAAAATACACAAATAAACTATCAATTTTTTTTGCTACATATCAATAGTACAAAAGTCCCCATGTGTACCAATCCAATGTTTTTTTGCCATGTCAAAGAGAAACACATGCAGTTTTTTCTCAAACTTTAACGTGTTAATGTTCTTGAGCTGAAAAAAAATCAAGTAATATTTTATGCAGAGAGAGAATAAGAAAATAAAAAAGGAGCATTAGCAGTACCTCCCCTGTGGAGACCAAAGCCACGTTCAGTTTGTATATAAATCCTATGAGGTTTGCTTCGCTACTTCTAAACTTCTACTTCTACGTGAACAACACAGTCCTAGGCTCCTCTCTACTTCGCTTACAGTCTACAATCTCTACAACATTAAGGAAGAAAGAAAGGCATTCATTCATCGAGTATGCAACTGATAGCTGATGGCAGCATGCCTCATCCTCATCGTCGTTTCTCTTTGCTCCGTGCCTCCGTCCGTCCGCGCGGACCACTACAATTTATTTGCAAAGACAGTGTGAAGTCGTTAGATCCCAAGAAAAGGCCAGGGCTCTAAATAATCTAAATGATCGCGTCACATGAGCATGAGAAGCATACACAAATCTAACTCTCAAGAGGAAAATAAAAAAAAAACATGATACACACATACTGATATTATACGACATATACAGAATACAATGTAAAGTACCTACAAATGCTTGTTAGATTAAAGAAAAATTGCAGACTTCATATTATATATATTGTCTAATACCTATAAGTCTGGCTGTCTATAGCTTTTCAATTTTCTTTTTCAACATAATTCTGTTTCTGTGTGTACGAGTACGAGTACGAGTATCAATTATTTTTCCTGATTATATTTTAAAATTAGAATCGCCATTCGACATCTTTGCAAAGAGAGTTAAATACTGAACGAAAAAAAATATTATTATGATACACAGAATGTCTATACAGTCTACAGCAGACGTCAAATGATTTTTCTAAATTAGTTTATATGTTATAGTTTGCATAGTAAATCTACCAAAAAATAAATGAGAAATTGAAATCCGTCTACATATAGCATTTACCACTACCACACCACCAAACATGCAGTGTGTATTACAAAGCCAAAAGTCAAAGGAGAAGGAGACTCCCATACCTGTTACGTACATAGTATTTTATGTACATTCAAGCGCCGTTGCGACCGTCATTACAATTTATATTACACACATTTGCGTTGATACTAAGAGAGTGAGAAACCCCAGAGAGTCTAATTTCTAATGCAGTCAGTGGCTGCTGGTGCTAGTGTAAATCCTTAGGTATTCCTCACATAATCTTACTAATAAATAGTTAATGCGTGTCGAAAACTCAAAGGATTCATGGTCGAAGAAAACCCGCTTGGAAAGTGTGTATAGGTATACTTAGGTACCCACCTGGGCACATTACAATCCACAGCCTTTTATATAACCTATTGGTTGATGCACTACCACACTAGGAAATACCAATGTATTATTCACGAATATGCACCTTAACCAAAGCTCTGGTCTGGTCTGGTCTCTGGTCTCTGGTCCTATATGATCTGGCCTGGCTTATTGAAATATTTTCTTCGGTTTCTACACACAGTAGTGTTGAGGAGTTAAGCTGCGGATGTTCAATGGCATGAGGATGGGTCTCGTGATGACTTATTGAAAGCCATAGAGCCTGCGAAAATGTATATAGAAAAGGCAAAGTTGAAAGACCAAAACCAAAAACCAAAAACTAAAGGCTTTTAAAGCTCTCTGCTCAGTCTCTCTGGTATTCTTACTGTAATAGGTTAAGTTAAGTAAGATTGCTTTGAGTGTAGATTGTAGATTGAAGATGAATTTAAAATTTGCATTTCTTTATAAAGGTGATGATGTGAAATTTTAGTTTGAGTGCCATAGTGCTGGATGTTGGAATTGTTGGATGCTGGATTCTGGAGCCGGTGGTAGTTGGTAGTAGTAGGAGTCGTTGTGGTTCCATATCATAATATGCAATATATGCAGAGAGACGTGGCCTTCTTCTTTTCTTTACAACTGCTGCTGCTGCTGTTCTCCTTTCCGCTGCCTGCCTTCCACTTTAGTTTTTAGCAGGAGCGCAGACATTAGTCAGTGAGACTCCTCGACGCTCATATCATCGTCAGTTCCCTTTGGTCTCTATTATTTATTATGCAAACGTGTGCTCATCATTTATTTTTCATATTTTAACCGAGACAAGTTAAATCCTCAGGAAAAGCTTTATGTGTTTTCCTCTTTGAGCTTGTGTCCACATTCCATTGTAATTCCCCTCTTCTATTACGGCTCTGTGTACAAATCCTACCTGACCAAAATGTTAAAATATACATATTATGTTTTCAGGAGGATTTTTCATTTTACACACAATATAATATAATATCTAATATTGTATAGTTAGCATTTAAACTGTATTTAAGCTACGCATTTTACATTTTACACTATTACACCAAGTAAATTACTAAATATATTATATGGCTCTCGTATTAGTTCCATCTCCATCCTCTACGTCCGTATATCCCTTTCCTGATTACAAAAGTCAAAGTTAACGAGAACAAAAAGGTTTTTGTTGGCAAAACATAATTTAGCAGCAACCATAGCGTCTATAGCCCATTTCCATTAGACAGTCCGTTTACTTAAAGTTAGTGCTTTCTCTCCTTCTATTTCCTATTACTACTCTGACTCCGAGTCAAAGACAAAGAGTCAACAGTAACATTTAAACGGGCACACACAAGCTCCCCAAAGAAAATCAATATGTGTGTAACTATAACTATATAACCTAAAAGTACTATATTAGTAGAAGTACATTATCCATCGATATAAATATATTCACATCCTACACGCCTGTACCAATACCAATGCCCTTATGTATTATTAACGTATTCTTTTTGTTCCAAAACAGTACAAGATTGGATCGTAGATTGCTTGTCGTGACGTAATGCTAAGGACCTACATGGACATTATGTAGCACTACTACACAGCAGTATGTGAGGGAAGGACTTTTGAAATGAATGGGGAAGCGGAAGTGTATGACAAAACCAATTAGTAATTAGTCACCTAAATGAATTGGAAACAAATGGTTCGTCGGCTGACTAATGATTTAAAACGCTCCAACTGCTATGTGTGGTCAACTCAAGTGCCACGCCATCAAACCTAAGCTAGTCAATTTAGTTGGAATTTAGAGCTGACACGGCCAGCCACAGTCACATGCACCATGACGACGACAACTAGAACGAACGACAAATATTATATCTCCCAGTCCTAGTGTAAGAAGAGGCATAACTACACTAACCACTACCCCACTACTCGACAACCTTTATTATTGTAGCTTTAAGATTTGTCTTCCACATAATATTGTGTGTTCAATGCTACAGAGACAGAGAGACAAAATCCAGGCTTATGAAAAACTCAAACAGAGAAACTACAGAAAAAAATTGAAACCTAATACATTTCTGGTTTCGACTGTCCCCGCATTTGGTCACACTTGTTAAATAGTCGGGTCTTAAGTCATAACTCATCTGACTACGTCTCCGTCTCCGTCTCCTGCGTATAATGAGTACTCAAAAATTGTACATATAGCAGCAGCATAACAACTCTTCCTAACTAGTAAGTATATAGAGCACAAATATTATAATATGTAAAGTTAAAATACCCTCCACTTTTCTTCGTTTTAGTTTGCATGAGATGACATGGCAGGCGGAATATACAGTATGGCAGGGCACGGCTTTAACTCAAACTGTACTTAACTGGCACTGGCACTGGTGACTTTAAGGCACATGATATAATAGGGAGCGTCTCGTGTCCGCATCATCATCATCATCATCTCCTTCTTCATCTTCATGATCATCCTCATAATAAAAATGTAAAGCTCATAATCTGGAGAGAGCAAGCGATGCATGCCGTATTTAAAATTCTTGAGATTTTTCCGGACTCGAACAAGGTATGTATACTCATCCATCTTTTTTGGGAGAAGTATGGAATTTTCATACTTTCATCTATTTCAACATGGCATCTGCTGCAAAAATTTCTGAGACTAGAAACCGTCAACTGTAAAAAGACCACCATCAATGAAAATGTAGCAGACCTATACATACGAATGGATTAGGGTGAGTCAATGTATTTTTTGTCTGTATTTTATTCGGGTCATTCAAGTATGCAATAATTATTTCATATTGTCAAAATTAAAATACATGGTCGAAAATATGTTTCCTTAAATATTTTCTGCATAATGTATCATCCTACATACAGGGGAGTATGCGCTTGACTTCTACTATATAGGATATAGGATCAGATAATTCATGTACTAATACTAATAAAAGTATAGAGCTATAGGTACCCACACCCACACCCAGAGTACCCAGAGTAAGATGAGCCAGAGCCCAGGAGTTGGGATGTGAAGGGAAGGAAGGAAATCTGTAATAAGTTTGCTAAAGCTAAAGTTTTCATACTAATCCTCAGATGCTCCAGTTTCTGCATGTCTTGAGTCGTTAAGTCTTCCGAAGGAATATTGGTGTAGCACCGTGCAGACAGTGGGAGCGTAGCACTCACAAAGGAAAGGAGCCAAAAGGAAAAGTAGTGAGAGAAGGAGACTAACAAGGGAATGGTTTTACATGGTACGCGCCGATTTCAAAAAGTCATATCTACAAAAATCAGGCTACTTTTAAATAGATGGGATCCAAAGTAACTCGATTGCATTTTGCTTTGTTTGGTCACAGTAGCCCGCCAAAGTTTAAAAAAATTCAAATTTTAATATTTTGGCGCCCTGTAACTTCTACAGTTCTTATCCGATTTTGACGAAATTTGATTTTTTTGAACGTTTAGACTCTTTTCTAAAAAGTAATTTCAGGATTTTTCAAAATTCGAAAATTTTCATTTTTTCGGCACATTTTTGAAAAAACATTATTTTTAGGGCCTAAATTTATAGACAAAAGTAGGCCTTAAAAACAATGTTTTATCAAAAATGTGCCGAAAAAATGAAAATTTTCGAATTTTGAAAAATCCTGAAATTACTTTTTAGAAAAGAGTCTAAACGTTCAAAAAAATCAAATTTCGTCAAAATCGGATAAGAACTGTAGAAGTTACAGGGCGCCAAAATATTAAAATTTGAATTTTTTTAAACTTTGGCGGGCTACTGTGACCAAACAAAGCAAAATGCAATCGAGTTACTTTGGATCCCATCTATTTAAAAGTAGCCTGATTTTTGTAGATATGACTTTTTGAAATCGGCGCGTACCATGTAAAACCATTCCCTTGTAAGTCTAAAGGCGAAGACGAAGACGAGGAAAAGGAGAATAAATGTCAAGTCAAGAGGAAGAGGAAAAGAAATGGAAAATAGAGAGAATCACGGGTGATGAGTGCCAAGCAAGTGTTTTCCTACTGCCACAAGTCTTTTCCAATTTATCACTATAACATGTTCAAATTCAAACTAAAGAAATTCCAAGACAAACTACATACAAATATAAATTTTACGGGCTCTGAGGCTCCACATAGCTCTCCCGGCTCCCGTGCTCTACGCGACGTACTCCGACTCGGGCTACGCAATTCCGCACGACAGCTACAACGACAACCCGACGACACTCTTTTACATTGGATTGGGTTTCGCTCTCCGTTTTTTTTGAATATGTTCATGTCAACCTTATCGTCACTCCTGCCACTTATATACACTACGTATTCAGTTAATGTATTGCACGGTAGTAAACTGTTCTTCTTGCACAAGCACCTCTCACAAGTAATGTGTAAACTATTGCAATGGCACATAATATGTATATCGTCTGTGAAGAAACAAAATGACCCATTTCCATTTTTAGCTAAGCACAAAATCCAGTATTTTTACAAAAATATTGAAATATCGTGGTCTTGAAAGCAATGAAATGGAATATTTTACATATTTCAAAAATAAGTAAATGGAGCATTTTGCATATTTCAAAAATATGTAAATAGAAAGTTTTGCACATTTCAAAAACTTGCAAATAAAACATTTTGCACTTTTCAGAAATTTGTAAATAGAACATTTCGCACTTTTAAAAAACACGTTAACAGAACATTTTGGAGTGTTCTTTAACTAAATAGAAAATTTCGCACTTTAAAAAAAAAATATAAATAGAACATTTTGCACTTTTAAAAAACATGTAAACAGAACATTTTGCACTTTTCTTTAAGTACAGAGAACATTTTGGACATTTCAAAACCATGTAAATAGAACAGTTTGCACTGATTAAAGAACAAGTACATAAATAAAATATTTTGCACCTGTAAAAAATTTCGTAATTAACGATTTACTAATTTTTCTCATTTAATGTTTGTTTTTAGATATAGCACATTTTGATTCTAGCTTAAATTGGATATGCGTCATTTTGATTCTTCACTGGCGATATAGTCGTAACGATATATATAAAGCCTATAGTCTGTAGCTTTGGCATAGTCCAGGCATAGCTGCATAGCATATGGCTTACTAACTAAGGCATGGATGACATATCCCATAGATAGAAGAGGAACGACATGGCTACGGCTATGCCATATGATATGGATGGATGGATGGGCCTGTGTCTCTGGCTGGATATCTTGACTAAATACAAACCAGCAGAGCAGAGTCTATGTCATGCCATACGAGCAAATCCTACATAAGCCCACGTTCTCAAATCCTCCTTCCACAGTAAAAACAATAATAATGTTATATTTTGGTACAAAAATTTATGCTGTACATTCAAATTGAAGACACTTCCCCCCTTTATTTCCTGACACTTAAATTCTCATGTTTGTTACCATTTTATGGGTCGATCAAAACTAGTGGCACGTGAAGATCAAAAAGTTGTTCATCTTGACGCAAATATCTAAAAACCCCTACACCTATAACTATATGTAAACATTGAAATTTGAATAATAACAAAACTTTACTGTATTGCACTGCACACGCTATTAGCCATTCACCCAACCATTCAATTGTAATTGTAATAATTGTAAAACTAATTGCGAGTGTCATTCCCATTTCTATTGGCGATAATCGTTATGTTCCACACATCCCTCAGTTAATACCACTCATAAAAAATTCTGCTGGCTTATTTAAATCCACACCCACCCATACATATACACATTTTACGGTTGTAACATACAGCACAATAATGACAAGCAATATAATAATTTTTCCAAACTGACGCGACGATGAGACCTGAAAGCAATTATGATTTTACGTCCCTCCATAATACAAGTATATGCCTAATACCCGGATCGGGGAAGTCCCGGTTGATTAACATTGCACACACTTATTACACAAGTTAAAACCAACTTACTTAATCTTCAATTTTATACAATCATCCGGTTCGTATCTTTATTACTATTTCAATTACCATCCTACAGGAACCTAATCTTGGAATTTACGTGTAATATTATAAAGCTTAAAAAGCCATCTAAAAAAGTCAACCACTGTTTACTATGCCTACACATTCAAAATCTAAATACAGACTGGAGAAGCATATAGGAGGGAAAAAACAATTTTCTTGGCTACACATTTTTGTTTGCAATGTAATCTCCTTGAGCGAAAAGTAAAATGAAAATGCAAGGAGGTTATATAAAGAGGCATAGACGAGACGAAGAAAATTGAAAACTGACTGCTATACCGTATGCTATAAGGTACGCAAGTACTGACTGAGGCAAAAGGCAGTTATCCAGTTCTTTATACACACAAGTTCTGATTTTCTGCATGGCGCGAGAAGTGACGTTGAGAGTTAAGCTTTAAGTCGAGGATTTACCAACTTGGCTGGGACGGACACACGAAGACGGACAAAATCTTTGCAATTCTTTCGTGTAGTCAAAATGTAACGTGCAGATGTATCTGTCTGCCCAGTGCTGGACTCTGTATCGATGCTGATAGGGAAATAATGCTGACTCCGACTACATGACTATTGCTGACGTTGACTGGAACTGATTCAGAGTTGGTGAGGTGCGAGGATAAGGTAATGACCACCTGCGTGGTTTTCAGTAATAAATTAGACAAGAAGCAACACGCACTCCGACCAGTGAACATCCCGACATTCATCAATTTCCCTTTAAAGAACCATTCAAAATTTTCTCAAGTTTACTTTACTCCATACTTTGTATGTATTTGCAGTGCCTTCGTCCATTATGTCATGTAACATACTGGATAGCGTATGGATTATATAACTTCTATACAAGTAAAGCGGCCCAGGAATATAAGTACCTATACAGTCCATAAGTCATACAATAAGGTAACGAGTGTAAACCAATTCAACACTCAATGATGTCGATTTCGATTTCAAAAGCTAACGAAATATTATTACGACGAGCGTGTGGAGAGAACGGAGCCCCACATACCTACCTACTACTGATACTGATATATACTATACCTATAATATCACAAAGAAAAACAACTGTCAGACTTAAAGAGAAACAGGATTTGAACACTTTTTTTTGTTTTAGGTCTCCCGTATTACTTTTTGATATTGATGTTGATTTATAGGGGGAGCCTAAGTAATGTGAACAGCCTTTCCACTGAATTTGAATATGAAGCATATAATCATTATCATAAAAATATAAAAAAAATGATGGTGATGGTGGTTAGCTAAATAAATAAGAGAGGAAAAAAATTGCGATGATGCTTTAACATGTGATTGCAAATATATCAAGGTAGGTAGGTACGCATTTTATGTACAGAGTATCATACGGAGTTATTTATGATTTTATTATGTATATTGAATAAGGCGGGGGGAGGGGGGGAGTAGGCGAATGGTTATTGCGATTACACATACCACAAAAATCAGCAGGTCAGTACTGGATTTTGCTTATGTGTTTTATGTGACCAAGGAAACAAAGAGTTTTAAGAAAGGAATGAGAACCTCTCGTTATCTTTTTGTGCATATCTATAGCAATAATAATTATTATTTAGGTAAAGGTACCTACATAACATAATACTTTATAGAAATTTATTTTTTACATTATTCCACTTGGAAATAATTCCATGTAAAGCATATCCTTTATGCAATAGCTTATTTACATATATTTAATATATCCGCATCCGTATATAAATAACACATGTAGCTTTTGTAAATGATGAAATACGCCATAAATTGTACATAAAATTGTGTACCAGTATATTTATCCGTAGCTTTATTATGTCGGATGTATGGATATATGGTAACGTAGGATATGGGTAATAAATAGATGGTTTGGAATTCCGACTCTGATTCCGATTCCGATGTCAAATCCGATTCCGTGTAGTTCAAAAGCTGAACATTTTCAAGTTTTATAACCTTATAACCTTTTATGGAAGTTAACAAGCTTAGAGAGTTTGGCAACAAAATGACATAAAATGTGAAAAATGTCTTTTTAAAGTGACACCAGTCATAATAGATGCTTATGGTAAATGGTGTAAGCGTACCTTCTTGGTCTCGTCTTCCTTTTATTTGTTCCATTATTCCTTTAGGCTACGTGTGAGGGAGGAGTAGATGTGGAAGAAATGGAAGTCGAGATGAGACATTATAGAGAGTGAGAGCTATTGTACGCATTATTGTATAGTTTCCATAGTGAACACTACTACGGGACTGTTGTGAGCACTGTGAGCAGTGAAAGGACCACCGAAACCCGAGACCAACATGATTTTAAAAACTATTCTTTCATATTATTTTGTTTCTTCAGTCTGTCGTCCTCCGTCCTCTTTAGGTCCAATGGTTTACAGTCGTCGTCGTCGTCGTCGTCGGACGGACGGACGTGGAGCTTATTTGACTTTTGACTATTCCAGGATTTTTTTTTATTGTGTAACTATTTGACATTGACCATGGGGGGACGCGTACAATATCAAAATGGACAATGGAAAAGGATTCAGCTATAAGCACTGCATACTGCGAGAGCATATTTAACTTCTAGTTACAAAGAATGCGCAGGGAAATGATTTAAATTATGTTATTATGAATTAATACATTGCTACTTACCAAATTGATGGGCGACAAGATTAAAGAAGAACTTTTTATCCGTAAAATATTGCTTTATAGTTTTTAAAGGACCAGCTGGGAATTTTTCAGGAATTTTATCAACTGCGACTATTAAATCATTTTACTAAAATTCTGTGGGCGGAAGTGACACATTCAATTCAAAGGTGAAAGTTTCGACTTACGATTAGTCTTTGCTTTTATGAACATAGTCGAAACATTATCACGTCATTTTCTTAAAAAAAATAAAATTGTTTGACTCATTTTTCAAAAATTAATTTTACTGCTTTGTAATGTTCAGACTTGTGGCGAAATAAGAATATTAATAATAAAATTATTGAATCTTGATTTTTAGTTTTTGTAATTCTTTAGTTTTAGGATAACATTTGAAATCAAAATGCCATAATATTGCATTAAATCTCCTACTTATAAACTGTAATTATCGTGATTAAAGAATCAAAGCAGTCTATTTCCAATTTAAGTCAAAATTTAAAAATATGAGCTATATCAAAAAATACTAACAAGGGAATGACGCGACATGACCGACCCAGAATTTGGAAAGACCTATTTCAAAAGATCAGGCTACTTTTAAATAGCATAGATCCAAAGTAACTCGAGTGCATTTTGCGTCGTTTGCCTAGAACAGCGCGGCAAAGTTTAAAAAAATTCAAATTTTAAAACTTTGCCACCCTGCAGTTTCTACAGTTATCAACCGATTTTGATGAAATTTGGTTTTTTCTTATTCTAAGGCCGTTATCTAAAAAGTGATTTCAGGATTTTCGAAAATTCGAAAATTTTAATTTTTTTTGAAAAATTGGTTAAAAAACCGGGCCTCAAAAGTATGGGTTTCCTAGATTTTTTTCAAAAAAAATTAAAATTTTCGAATTTTCGAAAATCCTGAAATTACTTTTTAGATAACGGCCTTAGAATAAGAAAAAACCAAATTTCATCAAAATCGGTTGATAACTGTAGAAACTGCAGGGCGGCAAATTTTTAAAATTTGAATTTTTTTAAACTTTGCCGCGCTGTTCTAGGCGAACGACGCAAAATGCACTCGAGTTACTTCGGATCTATACTATTTAAAAGTAGCCTGATTTTTTGAAATAGGTCTTTCCAAATTCTGGGTCGGTCATGTCGCGTCATTCCCTTGTAAGTGATATATGCTTTAAATGTTAATCCCGAGTTGTTATAAGGTGCAAAATATTGTATTTACATGTTTTTGAAAAGTTTTAAACGTTCTATTGATTTGTTTTTTATAAAATGTTATATTTACTGGTTTTTTTAAATGTGCAAAATATTGTATTTACATGTTTTTGAAAATTGAAAAGTGTTCTATATATCATTTTCTATAGGATTTAGGATCATGATACTTTGCAGATAGTGCATTTTAGTTTTAAATAAAAATGGATATAGGTCATCATCGTGTGAGTCTTCACTGGCGTTATGTTTGTTTACCAAAATAGACCACCTAGAAATATTTAATTTTATTAATAATATCATACAATAAGAAAATGATTACTATTCAATTACTTGCTTATTAGTATTTATATATATTAAGGCGTACATTATTTTATTAATTCTTTCGTACCCACAACTATTACTTCTATTCAGTAATTTACTGTCAGCTACTGTTACTATCTAAAGTATCTTATCGCTCGTCATTATTGTAAAATCTAGGACTCCTTCTAAAGTCGATTATTACATTTGAATTTTGCACTGCCACACACAGTATTTCCATAGAGTGACAATGCAACGTGTCTGTCAGTTCCAGTTTCCAGTTAATAAGCAAAAGCATCAAATTCATAATATAATCCAGAGCAACCAAAAGGTTGTCTAAACACCTGTGGATCACTTCCTTTCAGAATATAATAAGATTGTATTCTTCCATTTCTGCTTGAAGCTCAGAGAATGTCACAACCCTTTGCTGCTGCACTGCTGATTCCTACAACAGAAGTGACAGTCTCATTGTCACCTGAAGTCTGAAGTGCAACTGGATGATACGTGTCAACCGAAGAATAGAGCCTATGAATGGGGAACAAGAAACAACTTACACACATGTTTCCCTTCTCCAAGTCGCCAATCCTTTTACCTTATATCTGTATACTTTTCCCATCATTTCTTTAGGTGTATACCTACGTGCCTACCTATATAGTTTTCCAATTCAGCCTATCTACATTCTACATCCTACACACAGTAGTCCGATTTGTAGGTGAATTGAATTGACTCACGTTCTTAATCCTTTCTTTCTTCCTTCTTCTTTCGTTTGCTTACTGGATTGAAAATTTAATTTCAATTTCAATATTGAATGAAAAGCCCAAAGTGCAGTATTGAACAAATATGGGTTTACGGGATTACTCCATTGTCCTTTTTTCACTGTATTCACTATAGCTCCAGCTCCGGCTATGTGTTGTAATAAGGAGGTTGTCAGTAGTTCGTTTAATCTACATTTTCAAGTGCGTATGTACTTACGTATATGCGATAATGGTATGTATTCTATTGTGATTTGCCTTACTCTAGTTCTAGTTTTAACTTCAAGTTTCAAAAAGAACACATTTTAAAAATTTATATATAAGAAAAGCCTTGTATTTCCTATGTAAAAATGTTAATGTTATTACAGATCTTGTATTATAGGTAATAGGTAGATATAAATTGTACTACATTTTACTCAATACGAATTTAGGGATATTTCTCTTCCCACGTTAGACTAGTGCAAAAGTTCTTAAAATGTTTGACTTTGTGACTTCCCAGCGACGACGATGACATCTTCCTTCATCTCTCCAACCTTCCGGGATTTACATTTACATATAATACAGTATGTGAAATGAATTTTAAACGTGATTCTGGATTCTGCCCTTAAGGTGTTTCCTGGCTTCTTGTACCTATACCATTATAGCTATGCAGGTTTTAGATATATAAAATATAAAGTACCACCTACCAGACCTACTGGCATTAAGAATAAGAATACAATGTACATGCAGATGCACACACGAAAGTAATTATTACAATGAATGAGAATTCTTAAGCCGATAATGACAATAATGAGTATAAGTCTATAGGTGGACAATAAAATGGAGAAAAATAAAAGGGCAAGGGTGGAGCACTTATGATTGTCATAATGACTGTCTTATGTGATGATATACTGTAGAGCTATACACTATATGCTGATACTGATATAGTAGTACAGGGCCTGCGCCTGTGGAGAACTCAAACTGGAGTCCAGAAAATCCTGAGGTGGATCATCTGGAATCACAGAACGGAGCACTCGCGACCACCTGGATTGTGATTGTGAATGAATATTTTCCACAAGTCAGTTCAGCATCCTCAGTGTATATACAGTGCATATAGCCATATGGACAGGGTCATGGCGTGCGTCGCTAGTACATTATTTGTATATGAATACAGCTACTACCAGGAGATACTACTTAAAATACCCTGAGAGATACCTATGTAGTTTAATTCATTGTTCGCAAGGTATCCCATCCTCCTGTGGGCAAGGAATGCCCACAGTTGGCAGTGAGTCAGAAAATATTTTATTTTTGCTATTTAAGCAAGCGTAAAAAGAATATCCATTAAAAGCTGAGCGGATCCTTAAAAGTATGTCAGATAGATGCCACCAGAGGAGAGTGTCACACATCTCTCCAGTATTTGTTTAGTCACATAATAAAAATACTTAAATTTGGATACATGAGAAATTTTTTTCCCACCATTAAAATCACCACTGTGATTTTATCCACGCTACGTATAGGGATTTTACACGTTATTTTTTTTCTTTTCTATGTACCGGTGCCGGTACCTACCTATGTTTGCTATGGACCTTTTTTTATAGTTGAGGGAATCCTATTCTTATCGTTAGTCTTTTTTAATATTCTGAATTGGTGAATTGAATTTAGGATTGTGAATTATTGTAACCTTTTGTCAGGTGTTTGTTTAGTTCTGGTTCTGGTTGGCTAAATAGATATTTTTGTTGTCATACCACCACAACCATGTAACGTACCGCACCACAGCATGCCGCACCATAAAGTCAAAATATTGCATGGCCATGGGTAACGTCAACGTGGCAGATCTGTATTTGGTTAAATAGTTAAATGTTGTATAACACTTTCATTCAGTGAGAGTAGTACAACAATAATTAAAGCTTTTAAATGTAGGTTACAATGGATTAGAGAGGATTTTGTACTGAATAGTAAAAACTGCGGTGAACTGGACTTATGGGTGGCAAACATTGGGATTTTGTTGTATTAATATTGATGACCGTATAGGTGACTGTTTTTTGTAACCCATGTTCCATAGAATTATGGTATACTGCCACTAGTAAGGCCACTGTCACTGTCATGCCAATGCATGTAATTTACGTGCATTGTATTATGTACATTCTATCAGTTGGTAGGCATTGTACTGGCTGCTTAGCTGTGTCTCTGTCGCCTGTGTCATCTTTTCCCAGTACTTTTGAAGAGAGATATTGTTGCATTTGGTATTCATTACAGAAATTTAGTGAGAAGTGATATCAGTTGTTGCCACTATGAGCTCACCCAACCCACGAACCCACACAATTCAAGTAGAATGAGAGTAGAGGGTTGAAACGTTTTAAAATCGCGGTTACACACCGACACCGCATAGACTCCATGTAATTTTATTTTGGAAAAATATTTATCTTTGAGAATGTGCTGAATAAAATCGATTGTAATCGTAGAATGACACCACAACAGTGACGACGACTGACAGACAGAAGTGTAAGAGTAGGAGTAGGAGCAGGAGGAGGGGAAAACCTATTAAAGCAAACATCCTCAATTCTCAAAAATCCATTCTTGATTTTTCATGTCTTCAGAATTGGACAGAACGAGAAGGAAACTCAAACGTCATTGAAAACGAAAAAGTGTGTAAAAGACAAGAAGAAGAAGAAGAAAAAAAACATTGAAAGTCAGTTCGAAATTCTTTACTCAAAAGACAAGACTCCAATTCAAAAAGGAAGAGAGTCTGCTGTTCCCGTTGCCGTTGCCGTCCATCCAGTACTCACTTTCAGTACCAGACTCCCATTGCACAGTCAGTAGTTCAAAAAATTCTAAAGAGACGAGAGGAACTTCTCAGATATAAAATAATTTTTTTTCTTTTCTATTAAATACAAAAAAAATTACAGACAATTTCAACTTTTGGAACATCCTATTGACTTCCGAACTATGAGTATTATGAATAGTGAATAGGGATAGTAATGATAGTATACAGATGATATCAGTAGTTATCTCAGTATCTGCGCGTATCAGTAGCCATGTTGGAGTGTGGAATCATGGAATGGGAGAGAAATGATATTATCGCGGATACAGAGAAAATACATACATAGCATAGGAGAGAAAAATAGAAATAGATAAATTGTCCAAAAGTTTTCAATTTCAACGCGGAGGGCCAGGGTTCCTGTTGACACAAACCAATAATGCTCGGTAGGGAGCCTCTGTCAGAATGAGTTCTTTTTCGTCCCATTGTTGCTCCCTATTATAGGACCCTCTCATGTATTTTGTACTATGAAATTTTTTTTTCGCGTGGCTCCTCGTCTCCCATTGCTTCATTTGGTCCGCTCTTGGTGTCATCTTTTTTGTCATTCTTTTGTTCGTGGTTGTTGTGGGTTCTGGTCCTGGTTCCCGGCTCCTCTTCTCGCGTCAACCTTTTGGGTCTCCCTGTCCATATTATCCATCCACTTCCACGAGGAGCGCTCCCATATCTTTTATTTGTTGTTGTTGTTGCTGTTTTAAATCCACTACACTGCACTGTCCCGTATCTATGGAATGGCTTACATGGCCTCAATATGGAATTGGGATTGCATACAATTTATTTATTCTTACAGATTTCTGACATGTAGCCATATGTAACTAGGTATATTTAACTAGTAAGTCAGCATCTCTTCAATACTATACTAAATATTTGAACTTATTCTTGATTGTGAGTAGGTGCTTCTTTTATTACTACTCTCACTGTGCATATACTTGTCTTCAGTTGAAGTAAATTGCAGCTGGATCTGGATCTGGTTCCTGGTTCTTGGACCTTCTTTGAAAGAGAAGCATTTGTAAATAAAGTCATGTACATAATAATTATATTCTATACTTAATAGTAGAATCCATTAAATATTTGTGTGCGTTCCTATTCCTATGCTTTGTAATTACTACAATGCCCGGAGTGGTATGATATGGGGGTGGCCCAAGCTCCACAGAACCACCCCCGCTGATCCATAATTCTAAATTTGAAAATAGGAAGTCATGCGTTCAAAATTTGGAATTTTGACTTATGCATGTTTCCCGTCGTACAGTGGATTTTTTTCCAGTGGTCATCATCAACCTATGTAGAGAATATGTAGAAATATTGTAGACTGGGGCTGGGAGTAGCAAATGTGAGAATGGACTTTCCAAGGTGAGGGTGCATTAGTAATTAAGCCTGAAAAATACTGAATGTTTTATTAATTTAATGTCTTGTCAAACATGTCTGATAGGTATTACAGATCAGATAGTGATGGGAAAGGGTTGTTTTCTGTTTTATGTGCATTATTGACTATATTGAATTCTATGCGTTTGGAATTCGGCTTGTTCGGTTTTAAAATCTTTCTTGGTTATTTTTGTTCATGGTATTGTTTGTATATGCAATATTCCCAGCCCAAACCAAATCTAAATCCAAAGCCCCGGCTATAGTCTTAATCATGGAGCCATGATTTATACATATTTGTGATTTTTTACGGTTCCGCTAGCATGGGGCTACATAACAGAAGTACACCTAAGTGGAGTTGTATCCGTCACAGGTAAAGTTGTGCACAGATAAAAAAAAAGAAACAAGTACAAGATTTAAGATGAAGATGGGCTGTGAAGATAAGTTTGGGGACGGACTCGGATAAAAGAACTAATTTCCAGTAATGTTCCAAAGGCGGAGGAGGACAAGACATATTTTTTTTTGGTATACCTCCTTTTAAATTTACGATCCTTGAGTATATTCTATTCTGTTGTGTTGTGTGGGGACGAGACTCAAGCTGCTTGTTCTATTCATATATGTATACGTACAGCTTTTAGATTAAGGAGCAAACAACCACACACAAAAAAACAACGTGAGCGTGTACTACTGTGATTGTGAGGACAAAACGCTAAACAACACATAGAGATTAGTAACGACTGCATATTGAGCTGCCCATAGTCAGTTACAAATCCGTATATTCCGCTGTAGGTGTAGTTACAGTGTATCTGCATATTACATTTATTATTTATATATTTTACAATCTCGACTCTATACTCCTAATCTACAGAAAATATCTTCTTTTTCCATTTTTTCTCACATATGTCTAAATCCTTTTGAAAATATTGAAATGCTAATTGTAGGTTGTACGGAATATGGGAATAAATAATAATATATACATGTGGTTTATGGTACATGCTATTTTAACATTTTACACTAATGAAACAGTGAGGTTCGGATTGAGTACTTTTCTGGACCCTTGGTATTACATAGGTTTCTCGTATTGTGAGTTTTTAGTTTGTGTTACTTGTCCGTAGATTTATTTATACGTTCGCCTCCCACAGTCCCGGGTCCATGTCTATAGGAAGGTAGTTTGATTCTGCATTTAAACAACACATGACGACATATTAACTACGTAATAGCAATGGTCTTTTTTAAAAATATTTTCATGTGTATTTACTATCTATTATTTATAATTATATGTTTTCTGTTAAAATGACTGAAAATAAATTATTATTACTTTCTTCATTTCTTCATTTTCTACCTCTGGGGCTGCAGGACTTTTTGACAAATATGGAAGAAAGTTCTCTGTCTCCTGATGTCGTTTAATATTTTCGTTGTCTTGCGAAGTTATTTAATATAATGTAGATGTTCTGTTTAAATTTTAAAATGTGAGTGAGTCCTGTTGCTGAGAACATCTGTAGGTATTCTACAGACAGAGACAGACACACGGCATAGGCCCTATGGGTTTAAGATTATCTCTCTCATCCTCTGTGTCTTTCCATTTACTATTGTTCTCGTAGTGGCTGTCGTCGTTGGTCGTTGTATTAACGTGAAATGAAGTTATATGGAGTGGAACGTGGATAAAAATGATGAATGATAAGGAGGAGGAGGAGGACTGCTATATATGTACATAGCATGAAGGACTAGCTTGGAATCTGATCCAAAAATCTTTGGAGGAGCTAAAGTACGTGTGTATATATATAGTTCAAGACAATAATTATTGTTCTCCATTCAGCATTCAGTCAGATTTAAATTCAAAAGATATCTCTCTATTTTCTTCCAGAAGAGGATTCCTCGCAAACTCAGTTAGTTGGTTTCACTGATTTCTTATCTTAAGCTATGTATATGTAGGGATTTCGGTTGTGTTAATACTGCTATGCTATGGATACGAAGAGTACCAGAAGAACGCAGAGGCTTGTGTTGGCAGATATATAGATTCTGTTTGGTTCGGTTCACGCAATGGTGTGGTATATGGTTGTACATAATAATATTTTGTGTATTATGGATGGAGAAAGAAACCTGAGCTAGGTTGTGTCCGATTGTTTTTATCGGTCACTACGATCTTGTCACAAAATACAGTTCGGTGTCCTGCTGCAATGCTAATCGGCTATTAGCGTTCTTCCCAGCTCCATTCATCTCACATCACAATCAAACCCATGTTTTGGGAAATGTTACAGCAGTCGCCCAGTCCATGTACAGCCAAGATGAAGATAAAGTATCTGAGGTTAACTTACACCTGCCTGTCATTTTCACTATTGTTTATGGGGCAAGAGTACAAATGCATTTCAAAAAATGAGGAGAAGATCTGGATCTGAGTAGAGTTACATTTTTGTGGATTGGTACTGCCCCGCGAGCTCATATTATGTTTCCGTCAGAATTTTCAAAACTATATTCAAAATTATGTGGAACTATAGAAAACTTGGAGAGAATATGACGGAATTCAGATATTAACAATTTTAATCATAATCAAATGAGTGTGTAAAATTGTTAGAATTAGAAAAAAATATATAATTAATGTTTAGATTCTTGACGTATTATCACTGGGATACTGGGAAGCCTTTCTTCACTGAAAATGATTTCAACATAGTTTTGAGATGCAGAAGGATTTTAAGATCTACTTGTGACATCTATCAACAAAATGCGGAATGTGGTTGTTTTCGATTTATTATGTTTCACAATTTAGAAAGCAATTTCTTTGATATGCACAGCCTCACACACTATAGACGCATCTATATAATACAAGCGGCGTTGAACATCTATTAGCAATTAAATAAATATTTTACAAAACCAAATAAATACTACTGTTGTAATGATAATGACTTTTCCAAACTGCAGAATTTTCCGCCGCTATTGTCCTGTTTGCTTCCCTTATCAGTTTAATCGACCAAAATTAGAACTTTCTTAAAAACGTTTTCACTAAATCTACACCAAACAAAATTAAATAATTTTCTGCGGCACCTAAAAACTGGGATCATAACAATCTACTATATTTGTAAAAGAATATTGCAACTACTTATAAATAATCTGGTAAATTATGTTGAAAGGTAGTATAAGGAAATAATAAATAGGGTTCAGTGACATCTAGCGTCGATGATTGTAAAGTATTAAAGAAGTAGGCAGTTTATAAGCAATTGTAATTTATTTTTGGCTAGCGTTCAATTGGCAAATTGCAGAAAAGCCAAAATTAAGTTTGAAAATTGTAATATTAGATTTTAAATTTAATTGAATTTTGAAATTACACAACATGACCTTGGATGAGTGTTTTGGTTATAAAATATTTACCATTCAATCCAATTTCAAAGTACCTACTTATATAGTTACTTGGGTACCTACTTAGGTATATACATACCTAATTGAAAATTTAAATCTTGAAAAACATTTTTGGAAAAGCAGTCAAGTTCGAACTTCTACTTTATGAATGTAGAAGTTTATGATCCTCTAGTTGTAGATGACAATAACATCATTGATTCTATTAAAAAAGAGGAAACGGTGAGGTATTTGGGTGTCAATTTTAATAACGAAATTTCGTTTGATCCTGCTTCTACCATCAAAAATTTTACCAAAGATCTGCAAAATTTAGTTGGCACACCTATGCTATTCCCGAATCAAAAAATTGCCATTATTAACCAATATTTATGGCCTTGTTTAACCTATTCGCTACAAACAGCCCCTTTAAATAAATTGCCTAAAAAATTCCTTGAAGACTTGGATAAGCTTATTCGTAGTTCTGTCAAAGATATTCTTGCTATCCCTCACGATTCTCCTAATGCATTGCTGTACACCTCAAAAAAATTTCGGGGGCTTCAAATAATGAGATCTACTTGGGAAGCATTTATTCAACATTATAATATTTGCGTAGTCTTGCTAAGTTGTGATGACCCATACATCCCATTCGTAACAGATTTGAAGTCAGAAATGGAAAGCTGCATTGTAGCTTTGCAACTTAATGGGGATGAAGTGCAATCTAAGATGGATTCTTGTCCAAAAACAAAACCTGGTAAAATATTAAGGGAAATATTAAGGAATCAAGAGTATGATCAATGGTGCTCATTTCCACTTCGAGGACAAGGTGTTGAATTGTATCAAGAATGTCCGTACGGCAATAAAATTATTATTGACAAATGCGGCTTAACATCTTCGGAATGGTTGAATGCTTTAAAAATGTCTGCTAATGTATACCCTGTTAAAGCTATTCCAGGTCGTTCGCTAGAATCATCCCTTTGCAGGCACTGTAAAGAGAAAGAAACCCTCGCCCATGTTCTAGGGAAATGCCATGTGGGAAGCTTACTGAGAACTAGTAGACATCATGAAGTTAGGACAATTATTGCTAATCATCTGAGAAAACTAGACTGGATTGTGCATGAAGAAGTTACTGATGGTGCTTCAAAAAGAGTTGACATCATCTGCTGGCGAAAAGATTTGAAGTCCGGGTACATTCTGGATCCAACAATACGTATGGAGCAGTCTCTAAGTCAAGCTGACGAAGTTAATGTAGAAAAGCAGGCACATTATAATCCTTATAATCCTTATAATCCTCTATAACAGGGTTCTTCGAATCATTTCGCAAAGATTTACGTCTCCCATCAAAAATGATTGAAGAAATTGTAGTTGCTACAATTCGTGGATCATGCCGAATCGCCCACAATCATTTATATAATATGAATTTAGTCAATAGTTGATTATTTACAATAATGTTATCTTTTGTTTTACGAGAATCATAATTAATAACGTGAATGATGTGTTTTGTTCTTACTGTGTCTTTATGGCAAGCGTAATAGTGCGCCAGTTGTAAATAAATATTTACTTTCTCTCTCGCGGTCAAAGGTCATCATCAACCGTACTGTAAAAACAATCCTACGTTGCGGTTATAGTTAATTTGGACAGCCATTTAATATATGAATAATTACAAACTAACAAAACAAACCAATAACAATCAAGAAATCAATCAATCAATGCATTAGAAACTAAAACTCAAATTTCAATTTCTGCTTTGCACACAAATAGTGACGTTTAATTTATTCCTAGGCTGAAAAATACATGAAATAGATTCACTGTTTTTGAATTTTGCTGCATATACACACTTTTCGCTGTCCACTAAATGTAGTTAATGATTTTATTTTTAAAATACCATTGCTGTGGGTATGTAGCATTAAAATAATGCAAAAACAAAATATGTAAGATCCTGAAATTCGAATGCGTATCCATTGAGTTATAATGGTTCAGTGCCGTTTAAAATAATCCATGCTTTGCTGCATATTCTTAATCAATTTCATATGTAATAACGAACATTTTAAAGGGCTTCAAAGTTTTTCAGGGGAATCCAAAATCGCAAACAGAAGATCATTTGCAGCTGCTAATGTTGAAAGTTGGTCACGTATTGAGCCGAGCGCTGGGTTAACTTCCATCATGTCAAAGCCAACAACAAGCCCTGTTTTTTGTAAGCCTGCAAGTAATTTAGCTCCTTGGTCCAGTGTTAACCCCCCAGGAACTACCGACACATGCATGTAAGGTATTTTATTTATTATGCCATTTAGAATTGGCAGCTGCGATCAAAACTTAATAATTATTTATTATTTATTATTAAAATCGAATATTTTCGTACCAGTAGTTCCAGTGGATGGCGCAATGGATGGGTCAATAGAATCAATGTCAAAACTCACATGAATTGGTCGCGAATTATTCGGAGATAAATAATTTATTATATTGTCAATTGTCGCGTCCACTCCATTCTTTTGAAATTCAGCTACAGTGAATGCGCGTATGTTGTGGCCATGAATTGAGAACCTTTTTAAGTTAAGTAATTAATTCGGTATGTTTTATCACATAATTAATATTTATTTCCAGAATGCGGTATTTAATTATATAACTTATACCTTCCTTGATTAGTGTACACTCCACGGAATCCAGCATAGGCAAGGTTTTGGATTTTAAATCTGAAAATCAGTGAGAATCATTATTAGATGAATTAAAGACTATATCGAGGGTGAAGGATAAAATCGTTTTCCTTCCCAGTTTTGCTAGAAGCAAATTGGTATCATTCCAACTTTCTTTAAAAGCAAAACGGTTTCCTTCCATCGAAATTGCTATGGAAAGGAAACCGTTTTGCTTTTAGAAAAAATTAGAAGGAAACCGTTTTGGTTTTAAGAAATATTGGAAGAAAACCAATCCGATCCTTAACCCTCGATAGATGCAATTTCAAAAAACAACTTTTGGGTAATAAATTATTACACAATAATTTAGTAAAGTTTTAACATTATTTAGCAATACGTTG
This sequence comes from Dicyrtomina minuta, assembly GCA_949802685.1. Lineage (NCBI taxonomy): Eukaryota > Metazoa > Arthropoda > Collembola > Symphypleona > Dicyrtomidae > Dicyrtomina > Dicyrtomina minuta. The sequence goes on from OX461808.1 coordinate 107,649,553, forward strand.
CCAACGCTGTAATATCTTTTTTACCGGTTTTTAATAAAATCAAAACCGGGCAAGTCAACTTGTTTGTGCAATTCCTGAATAACAAAGGCTAAGGGCATCCCATGAAGATTTCCACTTCTAGTCGTGTTTGCCACATTAATATCATTATGAGCATCAATCCAAAGGACACTGAGGTCTTCACCATAGCAATGAAGTAAACCAGCAATTGAGCCAATTGAAGCGGAATGATCCCCACCAAGTGTGACAACTAATTCTTTTTTCCCGCATATTTTGACTACATCGTTGTACACAGCGTGACTCAAAGCGGCTACTCCATGTACATTCTTCAATATTTCGTGCCCTGGTATTTTGTCCTTAAAGTTTGTGGGGTCTCGTGTAATATTTGCATCGCCATAATCAGTGATCTTCAAATTTGGGTCTATTCCAAACAACAAAATCAAAACCAAAATTTTGAGTTTAATTTTTATTGCATACTATTAAACAGTTGAGTTAATTTTGATATTTCTGATGCAGTGTTTTTCAGTGAATACCGATAGCTAATTACCCACTTCGTTTTTTAATCTCTGGTATGAATGATCGTAATAGACGTGGTCCATTTTCCACTCCCGGTTTAGGCTATTCAAAAAAGATACATTAAATGAATGTCGTAGATATAGCTTACGATGTTTTCTATAAATTATGCACACTTCAATACATAATAATCCCACACCCTGTAGAATTGATGAAAAACAATAATAGAATTGCAAATATAGCTTTTAACCTACAGTCAATATTAATTACCTGACCTAAATCAAACGGAGCTCCTACAACTCCTACGCCATGCGTGAGAGGCTGAAAAATACATATGGGTAGTATACATTTTGTTTTCTTAAAAAACCTATAAAATTAACTGATTTAAATTTTAAATAAAAATACAAGGTGAACACTGTGAACAGAATCGATAATACTTAATTCAAAAATTAAATCAAAATTTATTGTTTTACCTCCCCAGCTTTTGCTAATCCCACACTCAGGAATAAAACGTTTATTAAAATCGAAAATATCACCATTATCAAAATTTGCAGTTGCTCACTTATTTTTAAAATATTTAAGGATTAGCAAATTAGGTTTTTAGGATTAGCAAGTTTGATTTTTACAAGAATAAGAATAAGAATTAGTTTTCAATTAAATAGCATTAATGGCCTTGGATACGCACATATGGCTGCTGCCATTTTTCAAAACATTTTCTCAGTGTAATATGTAAAGTGCATGTAACTCTCTCCAGTTTATAAACTACAATACGTGATACTAAATGAAATGAAATGTGTACTTAAAGGTTGCAGTTGGTTGCTTTTTATTGTCTTAAATTTTAATTGTATCTTAATTATTTGGTTATAGTCAAAGCATTGTTTGATTTTGGTAGTGAATGATCTCGAATGATTTCGTACTCTGTCATTCCTGAAAGTCAGCAGGTTTGATGTGAGAATTTGACAGTAAACTAACTTGGGTGCTTATTTAAATAATACCAAATTATTTAAATCTTATGAAAATTAAGTACGAACGATGGTGGCAATATGATAGTAATTCCTCGACCGCTCCTTTCCATGTATGCGTCCTTAAAATCAACGGTTACATTGATGGTTCTATCTATTGAATTTTTTATTATCTCAAGATACACGTAAATATCGCATCTTTTTAATGCATGTAGGTATTACGCTAGTTAAAACTAAAGTACATAATTTAGTATGTACGTCGAAAGTCGAAGCGTATCAGTTCTATATGGCAATAAGACACTGTACCAGACTGTACCTCACTGTATTGTTGTAGGTTATGATTTGATTATTTTTTGGTAAGATATTCTGCTTCAGAAAATTAGTATAAGTTTCCCACTTATGTGACTGTAAAGAATAAAATGTCTACATATAACACATAAAGCACATTATGCGTATTATAGTATAGAAAACTATCGATTTAACAAAAGCATCATATATCATGCTTGTAATATTTATTGCTGATGCTCTCCTTTGTCTGTGATGAGACTGTGAGCTCCTTCACATTCCCTATTCCATTGCCAAGGTCGTCACTGCCATTGGCGTATTGCCATTCCAATATGTTCCAATATAATTATAGCACGAGCCAGTAAGTATGCGATTGCAGTTATAACCACGTGTACTAGAGGAAAAACTGCAAAGTCTCGAAGTATTATCTAAATATGAGATACGAGTAAGCAGTCAGTTTAACTTTGTGTTTGCTCGTTGCAATTGCTAACCCACCTCACACGTTGTGATGTTTTTCAAATAATGCTGTCAAATCAAATGACAGCAGATTTAAATTGGATTGAATTATTCAAAGGTTGGATTTTTGTTTTTATTCCTGACCTTATTGCCGCAGCGTGATTGTTTTGGTATATAGTTCTTATGAATTCCATTGCTTGCTGCTGCAATAAGGGTTCGCATTTTATAAATTTTATAAAAAATGTTTTTAAGAAATATTCTGTGATAAAAGCAAGTTTTAAGGCAGGCCAATGACGGATTACAAATTTTGATCAAGTGTCAGTGCAAAATATTTGAATAATTGTGTGGAAATATAACAAAGCAGGTAGGTACATAGATACATTTTTGGTTTAATAATCGGTAAAATTACAAAGTGAATAATTCTGCTGTGTGGGCTCCAAATAAAAATGATGTTGCATATTAACTAAAAACGTTGTGTGTCATGTTAAACCATTAATTCTTATATACAGGTTACTGGTACGCTGATATATTGAGAACACAAATTAAAAATGGAAGAGGAAGTAAAGTTAAACCCGTTGGTCACGACCAAACCAACAAATATGGAAGATGTTCTACAAAGTATAGGTTAGGACCTAAACTTATATACTAGTGTGCTCACTCAAGATGCATTAATGCAATGTGCGTAATTACGCACAATTTACTGGTTGCATGAAATTTATTCCCAGGACTGCATTTGGGAAAATTCGATACATACCTACATAGTTATTTCGAAATAAATATTTTTAAATAAAAAATTACACCGTTCAGATCTACGGAATTACACAAATTATTACGTGGTATTTTACTACGTATTAATTTTTGTTATTCTGTAGATCTGAAGAGTGTAATTTTTTATTTAAAAAATACTTATTTCAAAATAACTATGTAGGTATGTATCGAATTTTCCCAAATTCAGTCCTAGGAATAAATGTCATGTAGCCAGTAAAATGTGCGTAATGCATCTTGAGTGAATACACTACAAAAATTCTCACAAAAAAGTGAGAAGGGAATTGCTATTCGGGCTCCATTTGGGAAGATACAGTACGATGTACGGAAATAACCAAAAGGATTTTTGCTGCAAATTTTGAACCTTATTTAATTACAACGTATTATAACAATTCAATATAGGCGGATTTGGAAGGTTCCAGCTACTCATTTTATTTCTCATGCTATTTTTGGAGATTCCTACTGCTTGCCTAATTTTCCTTCCTGTTTTTATTGGTGAGTTAACAATTTGTGTTAAATCAATTTTGAAGTTTAGAAAATACAGTTGACAGTATTTTTTAGTATTTAGTCATAATAATATAATTGGGTATAGCGTAAAACAATGCGCTTAAAATGTATTAACGTTAACATGACATACCTACGCTCCGGCTTGAGTCAGAATGTGTGTACTTTATCCATAGGTGCCCCTCCAGCTGACTGGCTATGTGATGGGGTTCAAGTTCCGAAATCAGAGGCTTGCATGTGCGAAGGAAATCTAACAGCGATTGATCGTAGTGTATCTGTTGTTGCTGAGGTTAACTATAAATTACTTCTTTTAAACATTAAATAAAATCTGGACAGATGAATATGAATGAATATTTTTACCTTTATAGGAAGCAATATTGCGATTAAATTATATAACGTTGGTACGCACTTTGTCTTGCAGTGGGATCTTATTTGTGGTTCTTCCTGGGTGTCCGATACCATCGTTAGCTTACAAATGTCCGGATTTCTCCTCGGGAATCTGTACATATCGCAGCTGTCTGATTGGTTAGATTTAAAAATAAAATACTGTACATGTATAAATCGAGATTTTCATTAAGGGTTAGTCAGAAGATCTTCGCATCTTGATAAGATATGCATGTAGGGACGTAGTACATGTCAAGTTAAATTTTTCAAATATCCTGAAGGTAATATCTAGGGATCCTTGAAGCAACGTTTTATAATTTTTGTAAATTTTTGTTCGTAATAATAATGAGTTAGTGTTATTTGAAAATTGAAATTTTTAGTTTTGAATTAAATTGGATTTTCACGGCGCGGCAATTTTGACCTTTTGATACTTAAAAGAAGTAGTGGTTCACTTATTGTAAGAAACATGAAATCCGACTCGGACTAACCCTTAATGGCTGTTAAGTAAAATACATTTTGTTGGATTCATTCTAAAATTCTTTGCAGCAAAAAATTTACTTAATTAAAAAAAATATAAAAATATTAATTAAGGTATGGAAGACGGTACTGTTTTCTTGGGATTACACTCCAGATGGCATTGGGAACAATTTTAACCGCTTTGGCGCCCAACTACTACGTGTACGGACTTGCAAGGTTTCTTTGTGGGGCTGGATTCTCAGGTAAAATTATATTAATGAAGAAATAGTATTGCATTATAGTTAAGTACATATTTTTTTACCAATTTAAACTATGCTGAAAATTTTTTCAAAAAGAATGTAAACCTCAATTCATAACTATTTTATAATTAAGGTTTTTTGAGCGTGACAGCAGTCTACGCAGTGGAGTTTATGACACCAAAATGGCGGCCAATTGCGAGCAGTGTTGGCCCATTTGGTGAGGGTATTATGCTTCTTGGTCTCCTCGCTTACTATATAAGATCATGGCGATGTCTCGTCTGGGCTTCAGCCATTCCATTTGTCGCCATTATATTCATATTTCCGTAAGAAGCCCAGGCTCAATACCAAAACAATATTAGAATTTTATAAAGTTTATTTTTTATTTTTACCCCTTTTGGAATCTACTACTGCTGTCATATATATTCATACATTATTATTATAAGCAATAACTAATTTTCTCGTTGTTTTTAGATTTGTTCCAGAAAGCCCAAGATGGCTTTTAAGAAATCAGAAACTTGAAGAATGTTTCAAAGTTCTAGGCTATATTGCTCGGCTAAACAAAAAAGATAACGTCGGTATGGAAACACTTCAATTTATAATGGATAAGGAGTGCCCAGGCGGAGGCGCAAGAAGTGAAACTCAGCATACCCTTCAACATAAATCAGGAGATCTAGAGTCAGATGAAAAAAATTGCAAAGACACACAAACCCGAACGGGAAGAGCAGGAGGAGTCCAACGTTTTTCGTACCTTGAGTTTTACCGAAACCCAACGTTGAGAAAAACAACACTTTGCCTTCAAGGGATTTGGTTCACGTGGGGAGTGGTTTACTTTGGTCTCAGCTATAACATTAAAAATATGCCAGGAAGCCCTTATTTAAATTTAATCTACATGGGACTCGTGGATGCTATTGGACAGAAAACAATGTTTCTAATTAATAATCGGTAATTGTAGTAAATATAAGTATTTCAGTTCTCAAATGTGCATTACTATTACTTGAGGTGTTAACAACTTACCTATTAAAGTTTAAACTTTTTGGTGGTAATGCTTGATTGTTTATATGTAATACGCATTCAAAAATTCAAATACGCAGAAAAAAAATATAATGCTAAATTCTAAATTTTCAGACTGGGTCGCCGAAAGTCCCTTGTGGTATATTTTATTTTATTTATGCTGGGTTTTATTTGCGTTCATTTTCCAATTTAAATTATACATACGCAATGACAACACAAAGTATGTTATTGCCATCGAAAACAGTACATTTAATAGACAGATTAATTTGCTTATTTTACGTCTTATACACTTTTCTAAATAATTGAATTTTTAAAGGAAAAATTAAGAAGCCCACACGCGACATATGCAAGCGCAGTGGAGTAAAGTTTTCACGAATTGATGGATTACATTAATAATAAGAATTAATCCTAGGTACAATACAGAGACATAACAAGGATTAAGTTATTCAGATTTCAATAGTCTAAGTAACGATGGTATCGTCGAGGTGCGGTACTTTTCTGTATTACATTTAATTAGCCTATAGTTATTTTTATTTCTACTTGGTCTGTCATTACAACGTTCATATGGTTTTAGCCAATCAGAGTAACGTTTTGATTTAATCATTTTTTTTCCGAAGCTAAGAAGTAATTTTTGGTATCGAATTTCTATTTTGTCTGTCTTTATATCTAATACAGCTTTATCATGATTTCGGTCACTTACGTACTTACTTAAGATTATTCCTAAGCACCGCTTTTCGATTTTACAAACTTTTGAGAGTGACATTTTGTTTAAACTTTGGCTAATTGACTGTGAAGCGTATTCCAAATTGCTCCGTATATACATATTATAAATTACAGCTAATTTATCTCTATTGAATCCACAAGATTTTAATTTCCGCAATATAAAAACCTTTTTTGTGGTTTTTTCAATTACCTTACTTATGTGCTCATCCCATGACAATTTATCATTTATTAATACACCTAACAATTTTGTACTACACACAACAGGCAAATTTGTACTATTTAGTGTTAATCTTACTTGGTTGTACTTTTTATTTTTAGACTTATTGATAACCATCACATTACATTTTATTGGGTTTAATTTCATCCTAAGCTCATCTGTCCACTTATTTATGTCACTTAAATAATTTTGAACATTTGGGGCTTCATGATAATCATTTGCTTCTACAAGTGTCATATCATCTACGTAACCAACAAACAAATTCTTGTTATTAACATTAAAATTCTGATATTTTTCTTGAAAATTAATCAATACTCTATTAATTAAAGCTATAAACAATAGTGGGGCTAGTTTAGTTCCTTGCGGAGTACCATTGAAAATCTCCTTGAAACTAGACATACAGTTGCCATCTTTCACACACTGAGACCGTTTGAACAAAAATTCTGCTATCCAATTTATATCACATTGATTTACTTTTAGCTTAGTTATTTCACGAATCAAAATATTATGATCTACAAGATCAAAGGCCTTAGACAGATCTAACATTACTATAATTACATATTTATTTGCATCAAGTGATTTCTGTATAAAGTCAAACAACTTTACTAAATAGTGTGTTGTGGATGCTCCCTTGAGAGAACCAAATTGATTAATACTAATTTTATCTATAATCTGATTATAAATTTTTTCAAACATAAATTCTTCTAATATCTTTCCATACACAGTAGTTTGAGACAAAGGTCTCAGGCCTTCATATATATATATATGACCATCTCAGCCATTTTCCTAGTTTCCATTGCAGTTCTGCAGTTGTTAATCGATGTGGAGAGCTATGTGACACTCATATCCGTCCTGTCTCTCCTGGGACGATATGGGATTGCAGGTGGTCGCTCAGCAGTCCGAACATTAACCAGCGAATCCTTTCCGACGGCAATACGGGTGATGGGAATTGGGTTTACAGGAAGTGCGGCTGCCTTAGGAGGCGCACTAGCGCCTCAGTTAGTTTACCTTGGATCTTACTGGCCATCCTTTCCATTTTTTGCATTTGCAATCATAAGCGTCGGTGGATCATCTGTTTCGTTTCTATTGCGTGAAACAAATGGTCAGCCCTTGTCAGAAGAAATCAAAGAGAACAAAATCAAAAAAATGCAGTTATAATAAAATATAATTTAGTAGCCTCACAGAAGTTCCGGTTCGAGACAAGTGATATCGACCATAATTATAAATTGATTCGTACTCAAATAAATTGGCCGATTGCAAATTATTATTAATTTAAAAAATATAAAATAATTTAGCATATTTATTCTTTGATGTTATTTGTGTAAAACCAGGATCGATTTGTTGAAGTGATTTACAATAAAACAAATATAACACAATTATCGGACTTTTGAAATACTTTACGAAACCCAACATATAAAACAACATTTTAAAGGTCAGCCTTGACGAGTACGTTCCAAATCAAGCCTCAAAAATACAAATAGAATTATCTATGACGTTATTTTCGGTTTTTAGATGCTGAGATTTAGCTCGTTATATCTAATAAAAAGGTTTTGTCCGTCCGTCTGTGTGTTTGTTCACCTTTTGTATCTTGCACGCTAGAGGTCGCATTTTTAGATGCTGAGCATCTATTAAAATGGTTTTTAGATGCTGAGCAAGCATCTATTGGTCTGGTGTCTGGTGTCTGTCTGTCTGTCCGTCTGTCCGCATGGCTGTTGGTCGCACGCTACAGGTCGCATTTTTGAAGGTTTTAAATTGAAACAAGTTTTAATCGCCCAGAAAAGCGAGGGAGAAGTGCTGTATAGTTTTTGGCTATTATTGAAGTTTGTCGAATAGAATTTCCCAACTTCTCCCCTTTCACCGCGGATAAGCAGTAGTTCTGGTGGTTGGAACAACGGACCGGCGGTCTCAGAGTCTGAACTGACTGATCCTCTACCTCTACCTCGGATGCCCCGGCCGGCGCCACTGGCCCTCTTGCGAGATGTTCTACCTCGTCCGGCTTGGGCCCGAGACTTCGCTCCCCGTTCCAACTCTTCCCTGCTATATCTCTTCAGCAGCTCTGCTTCTCTCAAACGAGCAACTCCGGTCTGGCTTCGCAGCAACCGGCGGCTCGGCTCTGGCTCCGTGATGAATGAATGGGATGCACTAATAGCGTGTCCGGTATGCTAGTGCCGGTATTATGCTTCGCCACCAACACCCAAAACCAACTAATGACCGTTATGGTTCTGGTGCCCGTGATGATCTCAACACACTACTATTATGCCGGCTTCTATCACGCCTCAATGTCCACGAAATCAATGTTAATGTTCACACTAAATTGAGGGATATTAAACTGATCTCCAAGTCTTTTAATTCGCACAATAATCAACCTCACATAAAGTACAATACAACCCGTTCCTCCGGTCTATTAATTGACCGTTAATTACTCACAAAATTATAACCGTAGTAATAAGAAATATAAATAAATAAAGGAGAGAATCTCCGTATAAAATAACACACAAAAAGAATGGCGGCAGGACTTCACTCAACTCTAGTTCTCAAGACAAGTACCACCTTGTTGTTCGGAGCAGCTCTAGAAAGGAAGTGGTGTGCTGAGCCCTTCTCTTTCTCAGCTCAGCTTGTTCTCATACGACGGCCACGTCACCATCCCATTTCTAACCGTCGTCCTACTTCTGCTATACCTACTAGCCCGCTCCCCCGCCTATACCTACATCTCCCTCATTGCTATAGACTGCGGAAAGTTTCCGACACGACCGACGCTGTCGTCTGGTCGCCGTCCCCAACTCCTTTATCCTTTTTCCCTCCACTGCTATTCATAGATGGCCTAAATACATAAAGGTCCCGATTCCACTTCACACTATCCCCCCACACCCGCTTCGACTAGGTAGTACTCCTCTAGCATCGAAGCATGCTCCTGGTGTGCGTAACCGTTGAAGCGGAGTGTAAATACAAAAAGGAACCCTGGCCTGCAGTAGACTACCCCCGCATCTATGCTATTTCTACTTCACACTGGACCTACCTCACCTAAGTCCTCCTTACCGCCGGTACCGCATCCCGGTACCTCAGCCCTAACTCCTGCGTGCAGTCCCGACCGCCGTTACCCTTCACCGCATATACACATACTTGTCATAATTTCATATATATACAAACATATACTCGTAACATTTCATACTCACACCGCCGGTCTGCACCCCGGTAATCACACAATTGCATTTCACAGTCATAATGCCATGCCGCCGCCGACTCACATCTCGGCCCACACATCCTTCAAACTTGCACATCAATACATCCCATTATGATACCGCCGAACCGCAGCTCAGCATTACAAATAAAACAATTACACCGTCAAAACATACAAAAAAAAATTAAAACCAACCTAACTCCCTCAACACCGCCGAACCGCAGCTCGACCCATTAAAAAATACAAAAAAAACTCTTCTATCGTCAAGAGAAAAAATGCATAACCGCCGCTTAGCGTTTAAAAATAACAAAAATGCACAAAGTGCTAAAACTTAACCTAAAATATAAAAATAGTACAAAAATATACACTCTTCGGCTCTACCACGAACCTCTTCTCCTTCAGACTCTTCTAATTCCGCGGTGGCGTCAATCCCTCATCCTCGGTCACGACAACTTCCTCTGTCTCCGAAATTACCAGATCCTGATCATCGCGACTTGCGCCTTCATCCGCGGTTCCTTCCTCTTCCGTGCCAAACAGATGCGGACCTCGAAACCTGTCCAAATTGTACAGCTGCGTCCCCGGTACTCCCAATACACCAGCCTCAAACGAATCGCCGGTCGAGACTCCATTCTCCTCCTGCTGTACCCCCGTCACTTGACTCACCGCCGGTGTCTCTATCAGCGATCTCTCCACCGATGTAAATGACGAGCTTGTCCCTTGCATCATGCTCGATCCCGGATCCTCCGCTCTCGCAGCCCGTGCTTCCTTACTCTGTTCGGCTTCACTACGACTGCGACTACGAGTCCTAACCGGCGTATCGCTCTTCTTCCCTGGAACTGTTTTAGGCTTAGTCCCCCTTGAACTCGATGCCTTACTTGCAGCCTTCACCCGCGCATCTTCTCTTTTCTTGGCAGCCAACTTCTCTTTCTGCGCCTTATCTTCCAGCTCTTTTTGCCTGCGCTTCTCGGCCTCCGCCAACTCCTTCTCTGCTGCCAAGCGCCGGGTCTCTGCTCGTAACACACTTCTCGCCGGGTCCCAATCACTAATCATCACTTTGCCCGACTCGTCCTCATCTTGCCACGCCGAGTGTGACGACTCACATCCGTCTTGATCGTAAAGCTGAACCTCGACGTCCAACTCATCCTCTAACTTTAAGTCTGAGGCCAGTTTTATCGCCGGTTTCAAGGCGTCCACATCAACCCATCTGTCCAAGACCTTCTTTCCCTGCATCATGCGCTCCGGCGCCTTCCTTGCCTCTCCAGATTGCACTTGCACACACCACTTATCCACAAATTCACCGAACTTAACATGGGCTTCTTTGAAATACTCCCATACTTCATTCAACTGGCCACACCTGGCCTTGCCCGCCCACTTCGATGGTGTATCCGTCGCCTTAATCACCGCCGTCCGAGCTTGCTTCACATAAAATGGTACCTGAATCATGTACGCTATTGCTCTAAAGGACAACCACTCACCGGGTTGTAGATCCAAACTATACGCCATTTCTCGTCGCAACACTAATAGTATAGGTAACAACCCCCGCTGATCTATCTCCAGGTCCGTATCAAACTTCTCCTCTTGGACCAGCAACAGGATCTCCCTCAACACCATCCGCATGTCTTGCCGGAACAGTGGTGTCGTAAATTGCGGCTTGATTACCGGCATCCTGGCACTCATAATGTCTTTTCGGACGCCCGCCGCTCGCAGCCACCGATCATACCCCATCGAAGCTGACGCGAACGACTCCGCGTATAGTCGACCGAGGTTAAGCACTCCTAACGTCACCGCCGACATATACTGCACTTGTGTTTTCCTGAACACTATCTTGTCCTTTTTATTCTTAGGTGGTCTATTATCCTCCGCCGTATCTACGATGGATAACGCTATATCCGGAAAAATTGTACATATGGCTTCCTCTACTCGACGGGGCACCGCACTCTCATACATCGTCCTCCAAAACTGTTGCCACAAATGTTTAACATCCACTGTATGGCGCGGCCTAATGTCCGCAAAGTTCCAAAGTAACTCAAATTGCGGTCCTAAATCATAAAACCACTTCGTGGCCAAGTTCTCCTCTAACCACTTTAACACATACACACGAGCCGTATGAGGGAGGGCCGCGAACCCCAACAACAACACTGTATTACCGTCCGTAATACCTATCACTGATATATAACCCCTCTTCGTTGTTTGCCGGTTCGCCCTCCAAACTTTCACTCCCAAATGCCATACTTTGTCCAAACGGCTTAGCGCCGCCATCACCTCCTCTTCTGTGCTGGCATCCGCACACACCGACAGCTTCACCGTTGGGGTCGGTCTGGTGGCTGTCGCCTTCGGTTCCCAGAACCCATCACGATCTAGGAACGTCTTAATGTTCCTGGCTGGCAGATCTTCCTCCGCCTCATCTTCATCTTCATCGTCTTCTTCCTTAAGACGATATCTGTCCACCATTGGAAACAGAGACTCATCATCCTGTGGTCTCTTGTGGACCGGAACTATTCCCCGGCTCCGAGCAAGATGTCTCTTTCGCCTCGAGAGCCATCCAAACTGAACGGGTTCTGCCCGTATCTCCGGCTTGAACACTCGACTGTTCAAACCCTCGCTGCACGAGACAGCGCTCCACGACACATCTTTAAAGGCTTTCGCCATGTCGACCTCCCATTGCGGTGGGGCGGCCATGCTAAAAAAAATTAAAACCACAGATTAGACATTGTCTAAGTGAGATTCCCCTCACTCCCGTCTCGCTGCGTTTCCCACACATGTCATGCATACATTAAAGTAAAGTCGTGAAAGATATAAATACCGGCGCCGGCCAACCCGGCGCCATAAACTCAACCAAACAACACCGGCGCCGGCCAACCCAGCGCCTCGAACTTAACTACTTGTGGTAATAGCCCCGGTTTCCCGGCCCCATTACCTAATATCCCCGCTACATTCTATCCGGAATCCCACGATTCCTCTCTTGCCTTCCATGGCCTTCTGCCGTCTCACTTCTACCCGGTGCCTACTAAGATGCCTTCTGCAAATACTTAACGTTTAAGTGCGTTCCCTTTTTCGTTTACCCACAGAAGCTTTTAAACTGTGACCAGCCGACCGCACCACTGATCGCCGGTATGGTTATGGACACTGAGTTGCTCCCTTGTCGAGGTCTTGGCTCCGCAACGCCTCACTCCGAGCGGCCGCAACTCAGGCTGAGTTTGGGTGTTTATACACGCGGGACTCTACCGGTGTTCCAACGTGATGTAAGTACTACTCCCTACGGAGCTTCCCTCAATATCTGTGGATTTGGGATTGGCGTTTGAGCCCAATACTGGCTAATAGATATGCTGCTACGTACCACAACTTGCTGATCAGACTAGAATTCTGCCATCACCATCCCCCCGTAGCATCTCCGGTGATCAATTCTAGCCATACGCGCCTATCTTGCTCTAACCAACTCACTTTTCGTTCCTTTACCCGGCGGTCCGCCGCCCTCAGAATCGTGACATTCTTCAGCTCAACATGCCTTTCCTTAACTTATATGAAAAACATCACAAGAAAAGTGAAGTTCTCGGCGGCTGCTTCTTTGAAATCCGATGCCGGCCAACTGTCTCATGGAAGTTTGTGGCCACATCACCCGCGGTTAGTACAACCGCGTATTCATCCCCCCTACTTTTTACGTCCAACCCCTACTCTCACAACTTATAATGTCCTCCAGACCGCGGTCTGGGTTAGGCTTGTTTACACTCCCACAGCTCTGAGTCTCCGCTATCACTGCACTCTCCTTACTCTAACTTAGAACTTCTGCCCTAGACTAGCACTTCTACGTGGTCTCCGGGTCCCTGTCTCCGCTTTGGCTTGCGCCTTCTACCCTAGACTAGCACATCTTCGTGGTCTCCGGGTCTCCGTCTCTGCTCTGGCTTGCGCCTTCTACCCTAGACTAGCACTCACTGTGGTCTCCGGGTCTGCTACGCTTGGCTTGCGCTCCACGTCTACAGGATAATCAGTACCTAGACTAGCGTAGATTTTACGGTCTTACGGTGGCTGTTTCCTGGGAAAAATTTGAGAATCCTACGCTTCTGCTTGCGCTCCACGTCTACACGATGACCTACACCTAAACTAACGTAGATTTTACGGTTTTCCGGTGCCTGCCTCATGGGAAGTTGATTTTGTCCTGAGCTTGCGCTCCCTCATAACATCCTTATCCCTAACCTAGCGTAGATTTTACGGGTCTCCGGGTCTGGATGCCTGGTATACTGGTGAATGTCCCTAAACTAGCAACTAAGGTCTCCGGGAACTGGTTTTTGCTGATCTTTACATCGCTCACAGCTTCGAGCTATCCCCTAAACTGGCATCGCAATGATGGTCTTACGGGGTGTGGAGTTTAACTCCTGCTGGTTTATGCGCTCCCACAGCTTTGAGCCCGACTTCCACTACCGTGAAGGTTGAAGACCTTCACCAAAAGCGTAGATCCTACCTTCTATGCTTGTCCCTACGGTGGTGATCGGGACAAGCGTGCGGTGCAGTTTAACGTCGTACGCGCCATCGGACGTGAGGAAGGATCAGGTATGTGCCTGCCAAGACAACCTATCCTTCCCACCTAACCTAAACACACTTTTTTTTTGATTTTATAACACTTTTATACTTTTTTTTCTCATGCTGCTTTATGTTTTATATAGATTGCACACCATGCATTTTTAAAAATTAGAAGATTGAAGAATTAAAAGATAAAGAATGTAAATTGTGATTATTAGTCGCCGCCTGCTACGTCTTCTTCGGACATAGCGTAATTAACTCCCAACCGAACCGGTTGTTTATGGTCTCTGGATGGATATCGCCTCGGTGGTGGTGGGTCGTCGATATCCACTTCATACTCATCAGACAGATCTAAAGGACCCATGCCTCCTGACCAACCTGTGTTCTGGTCAGTCGCGCCTGTCGTGGATGTTTGTCTTCCCTGACTTACATCAGAGACTGGTACGGACCCGGTATTTGCTACTGGTGGTGTTGTAACATCAATTATTACCGAGTCTGTCTCTCCTTCGGTGTCCGGTATCGCCGCCTCCGCGCTTACCGGATCTCTGTCGCTGCTCGGGTCTCGTTCCACATTCTCTTGCGTGTGATAAGGTAACATTAGAGAAGTATGGAAACGGGATGGGACACTATTTGGTTTGTCCGGGTCCTGGATGCTGTATGACCAGTCCGAATGGACTTCAACTATTTTCCATGGCCCTGTATACCGCGGACCCAGTGACTTCGCGTATTTTTCCTCCTTCGAGGACAATTTCTTATTCCTAATTTTAACCAAGTCCCCGACTTCATACACTACATCCCTTTTGTTTCGATCAAAGTACTTTTTCTGTTGGATCTGCGCTTCCCTCAGATTATACCGAGCCTGATCCCTGATAAATGTTACCTCTTTGATGAGCCTTTGACCGAATTCGTCCTCTGACATACCCAGCGTTTCTACTAACTGCATTTTACGGTCTACGGGTAGCAAGATCTCTCTCCCTAAGTTCAGCTGACAAGGCGAATATCTGGAGGACTTTGACTTAGAAGTATTTAATGCCACCATATAATCGCCGAGTTGTTTTGCCCAGTTGGTTTGTGTCTCTAAACAAAAAGCTCTTAAAATGCTTTTGATATCTCGATTCGCTCTCTCTGACTGGTTTGGATTTGGGTGATACGGCGCTACATGCACGCAAGTTGCTCCCCATTGCCGCAATTGATCGTTCCAAACATCGCCCGAAAAGTATGACGCGTTGTCCGAAACAATCCGCTTTGGTGTACCAAAAGTGTTAAACACCTTATTCAAAAATCGAAGAACCTTCACCGACGACACTGATGTCAGCGGCTCCATGCTCACCCATTTCGAAAATTCGTCCACACATACTACTATGAACTTGAACCCGGCGCTTGCGGTTAACTCGCCCACGATATCCACATGCACACACTCAAAAACATTGTTGCGGTATGAGTGTATCCCCATTTTGCCTGGTTGCGCCTGATTCGAAGCTTTTACTAATTGACATACCTCACATGTTTTCACGTATGCCTCTACTGTCTTGAGCATGTTGTAAAACCAAAACCTTTTGCGAATCCTGTCATATGTGCGCTCTACCCCCTGATGACCTGCCATGGTATGATCGTGGAAATGCGAAATGACATCCCGCTCTATGGACTGCGGTATTACTGGCACTATGCGCTTTCTGGTTAACACTGAATCCGGGTCTAGGAAGTTCGACTGAATTAGAGGATGCGCCCATTTAATGTGTTTGCCTTTTTTCATGAGCATTGATGGTGACACCCTTACCGTATCGACTGATCGGCCTGTTCTCTCTTCCTCCTCCAGCCGTTGCTCCCAGAGCTTATCTACCTGGTTACTATAGAACCCGCCTTCTGGTGTACCAACCTTCAGGATCGACCTGACCGCCGCCGGTTCCTTACATGGAACATACCTGCACAACACTCCATCGACTACCACATAGTCGTAGCGGTATCGAGATCGATCCCCGACTCTGCTGAGGCTCTTTGTGATGGTGGATAGTGCCTCGCACTCTCTCTGCAAGCCCCGAAGCATGTCCTTGTCCAGCGAGTCCATATCAACTTCTACGTCGGACCTTGGGTTCGTAATCGTGGCAAAGCACATGTCGAGTTGATTTGGGTCGTCGTCGTACTTGGGATCCGGTAATGCCCCTCGCGAAAATAGATCAGCGAGCTTATTATCTCCGCCACTCACGTATTCGACATCATTCACAATGTCACCCAACTCGATTGCCCATCGGACAATGTGCCTGTTGTACAAGTGATCATTCATCGCCGCATGTTTCAAGTGTGTCAACGCTTGGTTGTCACACCTAAAAATGACGTTCTTTTGGTATCGCGTGAAAGGATCGAATACGCGATTTGCAAACCTGATCGCCAAGCACTCTTTCTCCCGTGCGTCGTACTTACGTTCGGCCGCATTCAGCAACTTACTTCGACATTCGATGACTCGGAACCGGGATTTACCCAAAATTTCGCAATAATAATCCTGCGCTAAAATCGCTCCCAACCCAACGTCGCTTGCGTCGGTATATACATATAAAGGATGATCATAATTAATAGTATTGAGAGTAATTTCTTTCGCGATTTCCTCTTTAATCGCATCGAATGCCGACTGCTGCTTCCTTCCCCAACTAAATGGTAAATTCGGATCTGCCTCCGCTTTTAATTTAAGAAAAATTGGTTCCAACCGGGTGGCATAGTGCGGTATAAAGCGCATATACCAGCCAATTGCTCCCAAGAACCGTTGCACATCTTTCTTTGTTTTCGGTGTTGGAAAGTGTCGGATTGCTTCAACTTTCTTTGGACATTTCTTAATACCGAACCGGGTAACAATATGGCCTAAAAACTCAACCTCCGGTAAATCGAATTCGCACTTTGCCCAATTCACCGTAAGGTTAAAATTGTGCAAAGTCTTGAATACATGTTCCAAATGATCCTTGTGCAACTGTTCGGTTTCACTAAAAATAAAAATATCATCCAAATACACATGCAGAAACTCCCCCACAAATTTACCAAATAGCGTATTCATGAGCTCTTGGAAAATCATCGGCGCATTCTTCAGTCCCATCGGCATTACACACCACTCATACGATGCGTTCTGAGTTTTAAATGCAGTGTACTTTCTTGAGCTCTCAGTAATCGGTATCTGCCAGAATCCTGACTTCAAGTCAATCTTGGACATGTATCGGTTCGGTGGAAGATGCTCCAGGATCTGGTGAATGATAGGCATTGGGTTTTGGATTTTTGGTGTATGGCTGTTCAACTCCTTATAGTTCACTACCAGGCGCTTGTCACCGTTCGGCTTCGGAACTATGAGGAGTGGAGACGAGTACGGTGATGTTGACCGCCGTATCTTACCCTGCTCTACTAAATCCTGTAGCGTCTCGTCCACCCACTTCGATACCGCCGGTGGCCGTCGTGGTGGTTTGCACTGTATGATCGGACAATCCGCCGGTATACCCAAATCATGTATCACCGCATTAGTAATACCTGATGTACCGTCGCTTCGTACTACCCGATCATATTTCTCGACCAAAGTTTCAACGAACGCCTGAATTGGTGTTAATTTCTCCCATACCCGGTCATATCTGTCCGGGGTTGATGCCAACGATAAGTCGCAAACATCCTTCGCAGTCTTAATTGACATGCAGCGGACAAAATACCCCTGTTTGCGCTTTTTCTCTTCCTCTGTGGGATCCTCCCACCGCATCTCCCCCTCGACGTCGTTAAAACTTAAGCCGACTTTCCAACGGAATTTATTCCCGATGAAGATGGGACACATTAACCCTTCCTGTACCAGAAAGTCCTCTCGGAACCACCGACCTGCAATCTTAAAATCCAATGTCACTACACCGCCGGCTGTGACTACCGTACCATCAAATCCTGACATCTGCACCGTCGACTCTCTGATAGTCAGGCCTAGCCTGACACATTCTTTTTTCGAGATAGCGAGCGCCGTGCATCCTGAATCTATTAAAGCGAAATACGGAAATAGCTTTTGCTTATGTTTAACGTTAACTAAGGCATAAGGGGCTTTGTTTAGTAAATGTAATCGACACGGGTCCCCTTGGCTGTCCGTGTCTGTACCCAGTTTAAAGAGACCGGTGTGTCTTGTGGTAACACTGATGGGATGAACTTCGCCTCTAGGCCACTGACAATCTGCTGAATTTCATCCTCTTCTGCGTTTTGTTGCGGCTCCTGCTGTCCAGTCCGCTTCGAGCTCCCTTCTTCCCTGTTTTTCGCCGTCCGCATCATATTGAACAGTTGCCTTTCATCCGGCTCTTCACGCTGCATCGGTGCATCCAACAGTCCTTGCATAATTTCTGGTTCGTTTGTACCCGGCGGGTCCTCGCCTTCGTCTCCCGCTGGTTTCTCTGCACACACATTCGCTAGTATGCGCATTGCCATGACCCTTGCTTTCTGCGATCGACAGTCCTCGGTATTGTGCGTTGCCCTACTACATAGCTGACACCACTTTCCGGTCTTACGGTCTCCTTGCCTTTCCTTCGGTTGGGTGTCGGCGCCTCTCCGTGGGCTGTTCGATCTGCTTCCCCGAGGTTCTTCTCTTCTAGGTGACGTTGATCGACGCTGTTGATCCCGATTTCCGCTTCCACTGCGGTCTCTGGTGTTAGCTTCTCGACCGGCGCTTCCACTCTGCCGTCGGTCTCTCGATCCCCACTGAGATCGGTTTCCGCCTCGTGCTGGATATCTATCACGGTTTCTGCCTCGGTCATTCTGTCCCCAGGATCGGTGCCGATCTTTCTCTCGTTCCACTTCCGCTTGACCCCTGTGAAACTCTTCAACTTGTTTGATGAAGTCGTTGAGTTTCAACGGTACTTTAGTTCCGGGTGGGAAAGCGCCGTACAGCGAGCAATGCATATTCTTCCTGAGCCGATTCATTATCTCCATCTGCGCCCACGGATGTGGTTCCCTAATACTTTTGATGAGCGTGTAAAATTCTGAAGCCCACTGCCGTATTGGTTCGTCTGCTTGTTGCTTCCAATTCACAATTCTGTTCAGCAATGCCTGTGCACTTGATCTTTCGTATGCGTGTAAGAACTCCGTTTTGACGGCGTCCCAGGTGTGTGCCACGTCCAACAACGTAGCTTTCAACCACGCCGCCTCCGCTGGTGTGGTAAGACATTGCTGAAAAATCTGAATGTAGGCTCGACGTTGTGTGCCTCGGATCTCCAAATGCGACTCGAAGGCTTCGATGTATGTCGTGGCTATGTCCGACTTCGGGTTAAACTTTGGTGGTATGATGTCCAACCCGGTCGGCGCCATCATGCCTGCTATAAGCTGGTTGTTCGCCCTTTGTAACTCTTGGGCTTCCGCGGTGTTCTGCGTCTGTTGATCAAGCAAGTCCAACAACTGGTTCGCCAAATCCGTCGAGGTGGGCGCCGGTCCTGCACTTCCCGATGTGTTCCCACCTCCAAATTGTAACTGCGGACCCTGTGTTTGAATTGCCGGTGCCGTCTTCTGTCCGAAATGTAACTGCCTTCCACCGCCGCCTGTAACCATCTGTTGGAGAATTCCTTGCGGTGGTGGTGGTGGTGGTATCGCCGATCCACTTTGTCCTGCAAGCGCCGCTAACTGCTTCGTGATCGCAGAGTAATTGTTTTGAACCGTCTGCACTTGCAACTGCATCGCCTGCATGTCTCTCGACATCTGCATCACGTAGTCATGTGTCGACTTCTGCTTCTGCCCAGTGGGTTCGGGCTTTGTTGCTCCTATCATTTTGCTTGCTTCCTGCAATTTTCTGCTTTCCCCGTCGCATAGGTCTAACATACCGAAGAAGGCTACCAATCCGTCTTTTTCAGCTTGCAACATTAATTCATGCGCTGCGGCGAACCTTCCTGCTACCTCGCTTGGTCCCATCGGCTCCGGTGTTTCTTTCTTGTATACCTGCCACTGGTATATGAACCACCGCTTCTGGACTGTCAACAAGTCATATCCTTCCGGTATCGACGCATCAGTGCGCAGCAAATCCTTAGATAGGAGCTCCACTTCTCTTCCGGCCCATGTGGTGCCCTCAGCGTCCGCTTTCAGTATTGGCTTCATCTTGCTCATCTCTGATCTTCTTCGCTTGCCTTGGTGATGTACTCGATTCTCCCTGCCTCTTTACGCTGGGACAGACCGATACGGAACTTTTTAAGCCTCGCCTCTAAACCTACTCTGAATACCCGGCGGTGTTGTGACCCCACGGCTTCACCGCCGCTTCTCGACAAGTGCTCTACCGCCGCCTCTACGGACAGGCTGGACAGTCCAGCCGCGAAGCTCCGGTGTGCTTATCCACCACCACAAGGCTGATACGTACACCGTATGCGGATGCTATGTTATGAAAAATGCGTTCGAAAACTAACTTCGTATGTTCCTGCTCGCGCTTATCGCCGCCTCCCAGCAGAAGTACTCTGATCGAAACCTCCCACGGATGCTTCCTGTCCTTACAGTATTCTCTAGCCTATATGCGCTAGAACTAAGAAGCGTAAGAAAAACAGCGAATAGGAACTGGTGGTTCTCACCTGATTTCGATGTTTTCGGTTCTTGTACCAGACGAATGTTTGGTGTCCGGCACGGTCGCCAGTGTCGAATAGAATTTCCCAACTTCTCCCCTTTCACCGCGGATAAGCAGTAGTTCTGGTGGTTGGAACAACGGACCGGCGGTCTCAGAGTCTGAACTGACTGATCCTCTACCTCTACCTCGGATGCCCCGGCCGGCGCCACTGGCCCTCTTGCGAGATGTTCTACCTCGTCCGGCTTGGGCCCGAGACTTCGCTCCCCGTTCCAACTCTTCCCTGCTATATCTCTTCAGCAGCTCTGCTTCTCTCAAACGAGCAACTCCGGTCTGGCTTCGCAGCAACCGGCGGCTCGGCTCTGGCTCCGTGATGAATGAATGGGATGCACTAATAGCGTGTCCGGTATGCTAGTGCCGGTATTATGCTTCGCCACCAACACCCAAAACCAACTAATGACCGTTATGGTTCTGGTGCCCGTGATGATCTCAACACACTACTATTATGCCGGCTTCTATCACGCTTTAATGTCCACGAAATCAATGTTAATGTTCACACTAAATTGAGGGATATTAAACTGATCTCCAAGTCTTTTAATTCGCACAATAATCAACCTCACATAAAGTACAATACAACCCGTTCCTCCGGTCTATTAATTGACCGTTAATTACTCACAAAATTATAACCGTAGTAATAAGAAATATAAATAAATAAAGGAGAGAATCTCCGTATAAAATAACACACAAAAAGAATGGCGGCAGGACTTCACTCAACTCTAGTTCTCAAGACAAGTACCACCTTGTTGTTCGGAGCAGCTCTAGAAAGGAAGTGGTGTGCTGAGCCCTTCTCTTTCTCAGCTCAGCTTGTTCTCATACGACGGCCACGTCACCATCCCATTTCTAACCGTCGTCCTACTTCTGCTATACCTACTAGCCCGCTCCCCCGCCTATACCTACATCTCCCTCATTGCTATAGACTGCGGAAAGTTTCCGACACGACCGACGCTGTCGTCTGGTCGCCGTCCCCAACTCCTTTATCCTTTTTCCCTCCACTGCTATTCATAGATGGCCTAAATACATAAAGGTCCCGATTCCACTTCACAAGTTATAGTTTGTTTGCAACTAGCATTTAAACCGACCAAGAATAAAATCAATGTTTCAAGATAAAAAAAATCCGGCGCTTCGCGCCGGATTTGTCGACCGGAGGAGGGCCCGAAGTAGATGCTGAGCTTCAACAAAGGCGCAAGACAATTTATGTTACGCTAAAAGATGAAATAAGATATATAGAAGCCCCCCTACAATCAATAAGACATATACGAATGTGCGTAGCATGTAGTTGAATATAACTGAAAATGTTTTGTTAATTGCACCATTCACAAATGACGTCATTTATGAAGTCTCCTCTACCATCAATAGGCTATATATGGAAGTATGTGGCATGTAGTTAAAAAACGCTAGAGTATTTTTAAGAATTGCATGATTTACAAATTACGTAAATTTTTAAGTTAAAAATGGGGGTCCTAAAAAATGATATTTAAATGACGTCATCAAGGACGATCCCTGAGTCCGTGACATGCAGTTAAAATACGAAAGAAACAAATTTAAAGTTGTGACTTGGGGTATGATATTTGTAGGACGTCATTATGGACTATCTCTTAATATCTACAATAGCTCAGCATCTAGAAAGGGCTGATAATACATGGAAGGTACATATGGAGCCGAGAGCTTGGCAAGTTTCGCCGTTAGAAATACACATGGAAAATTTTCACCAATATCCATTACAAGTAAATGTACTACTGACATATGTACGTTCACAGGGCAGACTGGTATAGTGGTCGTTGGTTTGACACTGCAATGTAAAATTGGAAAATATGCGTTCTCATGACGGGGGTCCACTCTTCAAAAACCAGCTCATGCTTTCGGAATTCTCCTTCCTCATCATTTTACAGACGTTAACAATGCAGCCTGGCATAATAGTCATGAGTCTGGCAGTGCAATGTTGAACGAACATATCTATGTAGTTTATAGATATTCAGGGCTCGTCCATAATGACGTCCCGCAAATATCATAGTTTTAGGTACCCCCAATTTGAAATTCAATTTTTTTTTCAACCTTTTCTAACAACATGTCACAAACATATCTATGTAGATTATAGATATTCAGGGTTCGTCCTTAATGACGTCCCACAAATATCATAGTTTAAGGCACCCACATTGCCAACTTTTGAACTTTTTCCTAAACCATTTTACTTACATGTCACAATTATATCTATACAAATTATATATATTTAAGGATCGTACATAATGACGTCCCAAAAATATCATAGTTTTAGGTACCCCCAATTTGAAATTCAATTTTTTTTTCAACATATTTTAACAACATGTCATGAACATATCTACATAGATTATAGATATTTAGGGTTCGCTCATAATAACATCCCACAAATATCATAGTTTTAAGCACCACCATTGCCAACGTTTGAAGTTTTTTCCAAACCATTATACCAACTTGTCACGAACTTATCTTTATAGAATTTAGATATTTTAACTTTAAAATATTTTCCAACCTTCGTTTTTAACTGCTTGCCACGTACATTTTGATATGGCCTATTGATTGTAAGGGAGGCTCCATAAATGTGGTCATTTGTGAAGTATGCAATTTTCGAAAATATTAAAGCTTTTGTTTTAACTAGATGCCACGTACATCGATATATGGCTTATTGATGGTAGAAGAACTTCTATAAATAACAGCATTTGTGAATGGTGAAATTAATAAAAGTTTGGGAGATACATTAAACTACAGGCTACGCACATTCTTATATGGCTCATTCATGGTAGGGGAGCATTCATAAATCTAATGTGATCTTTTAGCGTAACATAAATTATCTTGTGCCTTTGTTGTAGCTCAGCATCTACTTCGGGCCCGTCCCCGGTATTGTATGAGAGAGTATAGAGACTTGCAGACTTAAATCCATCGTCTCACTCTGTTCCATATTACTTGATGATTTAAAGCTCCCGCGTATGGGACTAAACCGCATTGGACTTCTTATTACTTACTCAAGTAAATTTTTGGGTACCCATATTAGGGAATGCTTCCAGTATTCATACTGAGATCTTCAATACACGACGTCATCTAAACATCACAATTTTAAGAATCCGCTCAGCATTTAATCAAAAATTAGGTAAACACATGCTTTGAACGTAAGATGTAACAAGAATACATGAACGAATCGTTCAAAAATGACTTTATCCAAGAATTAATATTTTAATAATCCCCCCGTTATTTGTTGCGACTTTATCAAATAAGAAATTCAAGTGGAGGAAGTTAAAGTGGAGTTAGGCGCTGTCGTAGTTTAGGCGTTGCCACAATAGGGCTCTAATTCTTTATTATTGCATTTATTCGCTGTAAGCTCAGCATCTACTTCGCGCCCACCGTCGACAAATCCGGCGCTTCGCGCCAGATTTTTTAACTTATCCTAATTAAACAGCTTCTAAACGCTCATAAATGCGATTTAGGTGTGCAGTATAGTTTTTGGTTTATTACAATCCACTAAATAGGTTGTTCGCAATTAGCAGTAAAATGGACCAACTTTCAACATATTTTCATTTTTGTCCTGTCCGTCTGTCCTGTCCGTCTGTCCTGTCCGTCTGTCCTGTCCGTCTGTCCTGTCCGTCTGTCCTGTCCGTCTGTCCTGTGCGTCTGTCCTGTCCGTCTGTCCTGTCCGTCTGTCCTGTCCGTCTGTCCTGTGCATCTGTCCTGTCCGTCTGTCCTGTCCGTCTGTCCTGTCCGTCTGTCCTGTCCGTCTGTCCTGTCCGTCTGTCCTGTCCGTCTGTCCTGTCCGTCTGTCCTGTCCGTCTGTCCTGTCCGTCTGTCCTGTCCGTCTGTCCTGTCCGTCTGTCCTGTCCGTCTGTCCTGTCCGTCTGTCCTGTCCGTCTGTCCTGTCCGTCTGTCCTGTCCGTCTGTCCTGTCCGTCTGTCCTGTCCGTCTGTCCTGTCCGTCTGTCCTGTCCGTCTGTCCTGTCCGTCTGTCCTGTCCGTCTGTCCTGTCCGTCTGTCCTGTCCGTCTGTCCTGTCCGTCTGTCCTGTCCGTCTGTCCTGTCCGTCTGTCCTGTCCGTCTGTCCTGTCCGTCTGTCCTGTCCGTCTGTCCTGTCCGTCTGTCCTGTCCGTCTGTCCTGTCCGTCTGTCCTGTCCGTCTGTCCTGTCCGTCTGTCCTGTCCGTCTGTCCTGTCCGTCTGTCCTGTCCGTCTGTCCTGTCCGTCTGTCCTGTCCGTCTGTCCTGTCCGTCTGTCCTGTCCGTCTGTCCTGTCCGTCTGTCCTGTCCGTCTGTCCTGTCTGTCTGTCCTGTCCGTCTGTCCTGTCCGTCTGTCCTGTCCGTCTGTCCTGTCCGTCTGTCCTGTCCGTCTGTCCTGTCCGTCTGTCCTGTCCGTCTGTCCTGTCCGTCTGTCCTGTCCGTCTGTCCTGTCCGTCTGTCCTGTCCGTCTGTCCTGTCCGTCTGTCCTGTCCGTCTGTCCTGTCCGTCTGTCCTGTCCGTCTGTCCTGTCCGTCTGTCCTGTCCGTCTGTCCTGTCCGTCTGTCCTGTGCGTCTGTCCTGTCCGTCTGTCCTGTCCGTCTGTCCTGTCCGTCTGTCCTGTCCGTCTGTCCTGTCCGTCTGTCCTGTCCGTCTGTCCTGTCCGTCTGTCCTGTCCGTCTGTCCTGTCCGTCTGTCCTGTCCGTCTGTCCTGTCCGTCTGTCCTGTCCGTCTGTCCTGTCCGTCTGTCCTGTCCGTCTGTCCTGTCCGTCTGTCCTGTCCGTCTGTCCTGTCCGTCTGTCCTGTCCGTCTGTCCTGTCCGTCTGTCCTGTCCGTCTGTCCTGTCCGTCTGTCCTGTCCGTCTGTCCTGTCCGTCTGTCCTGTCCGTCTGTCCTGTCCGTCTGTCCTGTCCGTCTGTCCTGTCCGTCTGTCCTGTCCGTCTGTCCTGTCCGTCTGTCCTGTCCGTCTGTCCTGTCCGTCTGTCCTGTCCGTCTGTCCTGTCCGTCTGTCCTGTCCGTCTGTCCTGTCCGTCTGTCCTGTCCGTCTGTCCTGTCCGTCTGTCCTGTCCGTCTGTCCTGTCCGTCTGTCCTGTCCGTCTGTCCTGTCCGTCTGTCCTGTCCGTCTGTCCTGTCCGTCTGTCCTGTCCGTCTGTCCTGTCCGTCTGTCCTGTCCGTCTGTCCTGTCCGTCTGTCCTGTCCGTCTGTCCTGTCCGTCTGTCCTGTCCGTCTGTCCTGTCCGTCTGTCCTGTCCGTCTGTCCTGTCCGTCTGTCCTGTCCGTCTGTCCTGTCCGTCTGTCCTGTCCGTCTGTCCTGTCCGTCTGTCCTGTCCGTCTGTCCTGTCCGTCTGTCCTGTCCGTCTGTCCTGTCCGTCTGTCCTGTCCGTCTGTCCTGTCCGTCTGTCCTGTCCGTCTGTCCTGTCCGTCTGTCCTGTCCGTCTGTCCTGTCCGTCTGTCCTGTCCGTCTGTCCTGTCCGTCTGTTCTGTCCGTCTGTCCTGTCCGTCTGTCCTGTCCGTCTGTCCTGTCCGCCTCTCCTCTCCGTCTGTCCTGTCCGTTTGTCCTGTCCGCCTCTCCTCTCCGTCTGTCCTGTCCGTTTGTCCTGTCCGTCTGTCCTGTCCGTCTGTCCTGTCCGTCTGTCCTGTCCGTTTGTCCTGTCCGTTTGTCCTGTCCGTCTGTCCTGTCCGTCTGTCCTGTCCGTCTGTCCTGTCCGTCTGTCCTGTCCGTCTGTCCTGTCCGTCTGTCCTGTCCGTCTGTCCTGTCCGTCTGTCCTGTCCGTTTATCCTGTCTGTCTGTCCTGTCCGTCTGTCCTGTCCGTCTATCCCGTCTGTCTGTCCTGTCCGTCTGTCCTGTCGGTCTGTCCTGTCCGTCTGTCCTGTCCGTCTGTCCTGTCCGTCTGTCCTGTCCGTCTGTCCTGTCCGTCTGTCCTGTCCGTCTGTCCTGTCCGTCTGTCCTGTCCGTCTGTCCTGTCCGTCTGTCCTGTCCGTCTGTCCTGTCCGTCTGTCCTGTCCGTCTGTCCTGTCTGTCTGTCCTGTCCGTCTGTCCTGTCCGTCTGTCCTGTCCGTCTGTCCTGTCCGTCTGTCCTGTCCGTCTGTCCTGTCCGTCTGTCCTGTCCGTCTGTCCTGTCCGTCTGTCCTGTCCGTCTGTCCTGTCCGTCTGTCCTGTCCGTCTGTCCTGTCCGTCTGTCCTGTCCGTCTGTCCTGTCCGTCTGTCCTGTCCGTCTGTCCTGTCTGTCTGTCCTGTCCGTCAGTCCTGTTCGTCTGTCCTGTCCGTCTGTCCTGTCCGTCTGTCCTGTCCGTCTGTCCTGTCTGTCTGTCCTGTCCGTCTGTCCTGTCCGTCTGTCCTGTCCGTCTGTCCTGTCCGTCTGTCCTGTCCGTCTGTCCTGTCCGTCTGTCCTGTCCGTCTGTCCCGTCCGTCTGTCCTGTCCGTCTGTCCTGTCCGTCTATTCTGTCTGTCTGTCCTGTCCGTCTGTCCTGTCCGTCTGTCCTGTCCGTCTGTCCTTTCCGTCTGTCCTGTCCGTCTGTTCTGTCTGTCTGTCCTGTCCGTCTGTCCTGTCCGTCTGTCCTGTCCGTCTGTCCTGTCCGTCTGTCCTGTCCGTCTGTCCTGTCCGTCTGTCCTGTCCGTCTGTCCTGTCCGTCTGTCCTGTCCGTCTGTCCTGTCCGTCTGTCCTGTCCGTCTGTCCTGTCCGTCTGTCCTGTCCGTTTGTCCTGTCCGTTTGTCCTGTCCGCCTCTCCTCTCCGTCTGTCCTGTCCGTTTGTCCTGTCCGTCTGTCCTGTCCGTCTGTCCTGTCCGTCTTTCCTGTCCGTCTGTCCTGTCCGTCTGTCCTGTCCGTCTGTCCTGTCCGTCTGTCCTGTCCGTCTGTCCTGTCCGTCTGTCCTGTCCGTCTGTCCTGTCCGTCTATCCTGTCTGTCTGTCCTGTCCGTCTGTCCTGTCCGTCTATCCCGTCTGTCTGTCCTGTCTGTCTGTCCTGTCGGTCTGTCCTGTCTGTCTGTCCTGTCCGTCTGTCCTGTCCGTCTGTCCTGTCCGTCTGTCCGGTCCGTCTGTCTGGTCCGTCTGTCCTGTCCGTCTGTCCTGTCCGTCTGTCCTGTCCGTCTGTCCTGTCCGTCTGTCCTGTCTGTCTGTCCTGTCCGTCTGTCCTGTCCGTCTGTCCTGTCCGTCTGTCCTGTCCGTCTGTCCTGTCCGTCTGTCCTGTCCGTCTGTCCTGTCCGTCTGTCCTGTCCGTCTGTCCTGTCCGTCTGTCCTGTCCGTCTGTCCTGTCCGTCTGTCCTGTCCGTCTGTCCTGTCCGTCTGTCCTGTCCGTCTGTCCTGTCTGTCTGTCCTGTCCGTCTGTCCTGTCCGTCTGTCCTGTCCGTCTGTCCTGTCTGTCTGTCCTGTCCGTCTGTCCTGTCCGTCTGTCCTGTCCGTCTGTCCTGTCTGTCTGTCCTGTCTGTCTGTCCTGTCCGTCTGTCCTGTCCGTCTGTCCTGTCCGTCTGTCCTGTCCGTCTGTCCTGTCCGTCTGTCCTGTCCGTCTGTCCTGTCCGTCTGTCCTGTCCGTCTGTCCTGTCCGTCTGTCCTGTCCGTCTGTCCTGTCCGCCTCCCTTCTCCGTCTGTCCTGTCCGTTTGTCCTGTCCGCCTCTCCTCTCCGTCTGTCCTGTCCGTTTGTCCTGTCCGTTTGTCCTGTCCGTCTGTCCTGTCCGTCTGTCCTGTCCGTCTGTCCTGTCTGTCTATCCTGTCTGTCTGTCCTGTCCGTCTGTCCTGTCCGTCTATCCCGTCTGTCTGTCCTGTCCGTCTGTCCTGTCCGTCTGTCCTGTCCGTCTGTCCTGTCCGTCTGTCCTGTCCGCCTCTCCTCTCCGTCTGTCCTGTCCGTTTGTCCTGTCTGCCTCTCCTCTCCGTCTGTCCTGTCCGTTTGTCCTGTCTGCCTCTCCTCTCCGTCTGTCCTGTCCGTTTGTCCTGTCCGCCTCTCCTCTCCGTCTGTCCTGTCCGTTTGTCTTGTCCGTTTGTCCTGTCCGTCTGTCCTGTCCGTCTGTCCTGTCCGTCTGTCCTGTCCGTCTGTCCTGTCCGTCTGTCCTGTCCGTCTGTCCTGTCCGTCTGTCCTGTCCGTCTGTCCTGTCCGTCTATCCTGTCTGTCTGTCCTGTCCGTCTGTCCTGTCCGTCTATTCCGTCTGTCTGTCCTGTCCGTCTGTCCTGTCGGTCTGTCCTGTCCGTCTGTCCTGTCCGTCTGTCCTGTCCGTCTGTCCTGTCCGTCTGTCCTGTCCGTCTGTCCTGTCCGTCTGTCCTGTCCGTCTGTCCTCTCCGTCTGTCCTGTCCGTTTGTCCTGTCCGCCTCTCCTCTCCGTCTGTCCTGTCCGTTTGTCCTGTCCGTTTGTCCTGTCCGTCTGTCCTGTCCGTCTGTCCTGTCCGTCTGTCCTGTCCGTCTGTCCTGTCCGTCTGTCCTGTCCGTCTGTCCTGTCCGTCTGTCCTGTCCGTCTGTCCTGTCCTTCTGTCCTGTCCGTCTGTCCTGTCCGTCTGTCCTGTCTGTCTGTCCTGTCCGTCTGTCCTGTCCGTCTGTCCTGTCCGTCTGTCCTGTCCGTCTGTCCTGTCCGTCTGTCCTGTCCGTCTGTCCTGTCCGTCTGTCCTGTCCGTCTGTCCTGTCCGCCTCTCCTCTCCGTCTGTCCTGTCCGTCTATCCTGTCTGTCTGTCCTGTCCGTCTGTCCTGTCCGTCTGTCCTGTCCGTCTGTCCTGTCCGTCTGTCCTGTCCGTCTGTCCTGTCCGTCTGTCCTGTCCGTCTGTCCTGTCCGTCTGTCCTGTCCGTCTGTCCTGTCCGTCTGTCCTGTCCGTCTGTCCTGTCCGTCTGTCCTGTCCGTCTGTCCTGTCCGTCTGTCCTGTCCGTCTGTCCTGTCCGTCTGTCCTGTCCGTCTGTCCTGTCCGTCTGTCCTGTCCGTCTATCCTGTCTGTCTGTCCTGTCCGTCTGTCCTGTCCGTCTATACCGTCTGTCTGTCCTGTCCGTCTGTCCTTTCGGTCTGTCCTGTCCGTCTGTCCTGTCCGTTTGTCCTGTCCGTCTGTCCTGTCCGTCTGTCCTGTCCGTCTGTCCTGTCCGTCTGTCCTCTCCGTCTGTCCTGTCCGTTTGTCCTGTCCGCCTCTCCTCTCCGTCTGTCCTGTCCGTTTGTCCTGTCCGTTTGTCCTGTCCGTCTGTCCTGTCCGTCTGTCCTGTCCGTCTGTCCTGTCCGTCTGTCCTGTCCGTCTGTCCTGTCCGTCTGTCCTGTCCGTCTGTCCTGTCCGTCTGTCCTGTCCGTCTGTCCTGTCTGTCTGTCCTGTCCGTCTGTCCTGTCCGTCTATCCCGTCTGTCTGTCCTGTCCGTCTGTCCTGTCGGTCTGTCCTGTCGGTCTGTCCTGTCCGTCTGTCCTGTCCGTCTGTCCTGTCCGTCTGTCCTGTCCGTCTGTCCTGTCCGTCTGTCCTGTCCGTCTGTCCTGTCCGTCTGTCCTGTCCGTCTGTCCTGTCCGTCTGTCCTGTCCGTCTGTCCTGTCCGTCTGTCCTGTCCGTCTGTCCTGTCCGTCTGTCCTGTCCGTCTGTCCTGTCCGTTTGTCCTGTCCGTTTGTCCTGTCCGCCTCTCCTCTCCGTCTGTCCTGTCCGTTTGTCCTGTCCGTTTGTCCTGTCCGTCTGTCCTGTCCGTCTGTCCTGTCCGTCTGTCCTGTCCGTCTGTCCTGTCCGTCTGTCCTGTCCGTCTATCCTGTCTGTCTGTCCTGTCCGTCTGTCCTGTCTGTCTATCCCGTCTGTCTGTCCTGTCCGTCTGTCCTGTCGGTCTGTCCTGTCCGTCTGTCCTGTCCGTCTGTCCTGTCCGTCTGTCCTGTCCGTCTGTCCTGTCAGTCTGTCCGGTCCGTCTGTCCGGTCCGTCTGTCCTGTCCGTCTGTCCTGTCCGTCTGTCCTGTCCGTCTGTCCTGTCCGTCGGTCATTTTCGTCTGTGTTGTTCGTCTGTCCTGTCCGTCTGTCCTGTCCGTCTGTCCTGTCCGTCTGTCCTGTCCGTCTGTCCTGTCCGTCTGTCCTGTCCGTCTGTCCTGTCCGTCTGTCCTGTCCGTCTGTCCTGTCCGTCTGTCCTGTCCGTCTGTCCTGTCCGTCTGTCCTGTCCGTCTGTCCTGTCCGTCTGTCCTGTCCGTCTGTCCTGTCCGTCTGTCCTGTCCGTCTGTCCTGTCCGTCTGTCCTGTCCGTCTGTCCTGTCCGTCTGTCCTGTCCGTCTGTCCTGTCCGTCTGTCCTGTCCGTCTGTCCTGTCCGTCTGTCCTGTCCGTCTGTCCTGTCCGTCTGTCCTGTCCGTCTGTCCTGTCCGTCTGTCCTGTCCGTCTGTCCTGTCCGTCTGTCCTGTCCGTCTGTCCTGTCCGTCTGTCCTGTCCGTCTGTCCTGTCCGTCTGTCCTGTCCGTCTGTCCTGTCCGTCTGTCCTGTCCGTCTGTCCTGTCCGTCTGTCCTGTCTGTCTGTCCTGTCCGTCTGTCCTGTCTGTCTGTCCTGTCCGTCTGTTCTGTCCGTCTGTCCTGTCTGTCTGTCCTGTCTGTCTGTCCTGTCTGTCTGTCCTGTCCGTCTGTCCTGTCTGTCTGTCCTGTCTGTCTGTCCTGTCCGTCAGTCCTGTCTGTCTGTCCTGTCTGTCTGTCCTGTCCGTCAGTCCTTTCCGTCTGTCCTGTCTGTCTGTCCTGTCCGTCTGTCCTGTCCGTCTGTCCTGTCCGTCTGTCCTGTCCGTCTGTCCGGTCCGTCTGTCCGGTCCGTCTGTCCTGTCCGTCTGTCCTGTCCGTCTGTCCTGTCCGTCTGTCCTGTCCGTCTGTCCTGTCTGTCTGTCCTGTCCGTCTGTCCTGTCCGTCTGTTCTGTCCGTCTGTCCTGTCCGTCTGTCCTGTCCGTCTGTCCTGTCCGTCTGTCCTGTCCGTCTGTCCTGTCCGTCTGTCCTGTCCGCCTCTCCTGTCCGCCTCTCCTCTCCGTCTGTCCTGTCCGTCTGTCCTGTCCGTCTGTCCTGTCCGTCTGTCCTGTCCGTCTGTCCTGTCCGTCTGTCCTGTCCGTCTGTCCTGTCCGTCTGTCCTGTCCGTCTGTCCTGTCCGTCTGTCCTGTCCGCCTCTCCTCTCCGTCTGTCCTGTCCGTCTATCCTGTCTGTCTGTCCTGTCCGTCTGTCCTGTCCGTCTGTCCTGTCCGTCTGTCCTGTCCGTCTGTCCTGTCCGTCTGTCCTGTCCGTCTGTCCTGTCCGTCTGTCCTGTCCGTCTGTCCTGTCCGTCTGTCCTGTCCGTCTGTCCTGTCCGTCTGTCCTGTCCGTCTGTCCTGTCCGTCTGTCCTGTCCGTCTGTCCTGTCCGTCAGTCCTGTCCGTCTGTCCTGTCCGTCTGTCCTGTCCGTCTGTCCTGTCCGTCTATCATGTCTGTCTGTCCTGTCCGTCTGTCCTGTCCGTCTATCCCGTCTGTCTGTCCTGTCCGTCTGTCCTTTCGGTCTGTCCTGTCCGTCTGTCCTGTCCGTTTGTCCTGTCCGTCTGTCCTGTCCGTCTGTCCTGTCCGTCTGTCCTGTCCGTCTGTCCTCTCCGTCTGTCCTGTCCGTTTGTCCTGTCCGCCTCTCCTCTCCGTCTGTCCTGTCCGTTTGTCCTGTCCGTTTGTCCTGTCCGTCTGTCCTGTCCGTCTGTCCTGTCCGTCTGTCCTGTCCGTCTGTCCTGTCCGTCTGTCCTGTCCGTCTGTCCTGTCCGTCTGTCCTGTCCGTCTGTCCTGTCCGTCTGTCCTGTCTGTCTGTCCTGTCCGTCTGTCCTGTCCGTCTATCCCGTCTGTCTGTCCTGTCCGTCTGTCCTGTCGGTCTGTCCTGTCCGTCTGTCCTGTCCGTCTGTCCTGTCCGTCTGTCCTGTCCGTCTGTCCTGTCCGTCTGTCCTGTCCGTCTGTCCTGTCCGTCTGTCCTGTCCGTCTGTCCTGTCCGTCTGTCCTGTCCGTCTGTTCTGTCCGTCTGTCCTGTCCGTCTGTCCTGTCCGTCTGTCCTGTCCGTTTGTCCTGTCCGTTTGTCCTGTCCGCCTCTCCTCTCCGTCTGTCCTGTCCGTTTGTCCTGTCCGTTTGTCCTGTCCGTCTGTCCTGTCCGTCTGTCCTGTCCGTCTGTCCTGTCCGTCTGTCCTGTCCGTCTATCCTGTCTGTCTGTCCTGTCCGTCTGTCCTGTCTGTCTATCCCGTCTGTCTGTCCTGTCCGTCTGTCCTGTCGGTCTGTCCTGTCCGTCTGTCCTGTCCGTCTGTCCTGTCCGTCTGTCCTGTCAGTCTGTCCGGTCCGTCTGTCCGGTCCGTCTGTCCTGTCCGTCTGTCCTGTCCGTCTGTCCTGTCCGTCTGTCCTGTCCGTCGGTCGTTTTCGTCTGTGTTGTTCGTCTGTCCTGTCCGTCTGTCCTGTCCGTCTGTCCTGTCCGTCTGTCCTGTCCGTCTGTCCTGTCCGTCTGTCCTGTCCGTCTGTCCTGTCCGTCTGTCCTGTCCGTCTGTCCTGTCCGTCTGTCCTGTCCGTCTGTCCTGTCCGTCTGTCCTGTCCGTCTGTCCTGTCCGTCTGTCCTGTCCGTCTGTCCTGTCCGTCTGTCCTGTCCGTCTGTCCTGTCCGTCTGTCCTGTCCGTCTGTCCTGTCCGTCTGTCCTGTCCGTCTGTCCTGTCCGTCTGTCCTGTCCGTCTGTCCTGTCCGTCTGTCCTGTCCGTCTGTCCTGTCCGTCTGTCCTGTCCGTCTGTCCTGTCCGTCTGTCCTGTCCGTCTGTCCTGTCCGTCTGTCCTGTCCGTCTGTCCTGTCCGTCTGTCCTGTCCGTCTGTCCTGTCCGTCTGTCCTGTCCGTCTGTCCTGTCCGTCTGTCCTGTCCGTCTGTCCTGTCCGTCTGTCCTGTCCGTCTGTCCTGTCCGTCTGTCCTGTCCGTCTGTCCTGTCCGTCTGTCCTGTCCGTCTGTCCTGTCCGTCTGTCCTGTCCGTCTGTCCTGTCCGTCTGTCCTGTCCGTCTGTCCTGTCCGTCTGTCCTGTCCGTCTGTCCTGTCCGTCTGTCCTGTCCGTCTGTCCTGTCTGTCTGTCCTGTCCGTCTGTCCTGTCTGTCTGTCCTGTCCGTCTGTTCTGTCCGTCTGTCCTGTCTGTCTGTCCTGTCTGTCTGTCCTGTCTGTCTGTCCTGTCCGTCTGTCCTGTCTGTCTGTCCTGTCTGTCTGTCCTGTCCGTCAGTCCTGTCTGTCTGTCCTGTCTGTCTGTCCTGTCCGTCAGTCCTTTCCGTCTGTCCTGTCTGTCTGTCCTGTCCGTCTGTCCTGTCCGTCTGTCCTGTCCGTCTGTCCTGTCCGTCTGTCCTGTCCGTCTGTCCGGTCCGTCTGTCCGGTCCGTCTGTCCTGTCCGTCTGTCCTGTCCGTCTGTCCTGTCCGTCTGTCCTGTCCGTCTGTCCTGTCTGTCTGTCCTGTCCGTCTGTCCTGTCCGTCTGTCCTGTCCGTCTGTCCTGTCCGTCTGTCCTGTCCGTCTGTCCTGTCCGTCTGTCCTGTCCGTCTGTCCTGTCCGTCTGTCCTGTCCGCCTCTCCTGTCCGCCTCTCCTCTCCGTCTGTCCTGTCCGTTTGTCCTGTCCGTTTGTCCTGTCCGTCTGTCCTGTCCGTCTGTCCTGTCCGTCTGTCCTGTCCGTCTGTCCTGTCCGTCTGTCCTGTCCGTCTGTCCTGTCCGTCTGTCCTGTCCGTCTGTCCTGTCCGTCTGTCCTGTCCGTCTGTCCTGTCCGTCTATCCTGTCTGTCTGTCCTGTCCGTCTGTCCTGTCCGTCTATCCCGTCTGTCTGTCCTGTCCGTCTGTCCTGTCCGTCTGTCCTGTCCGTCTGTCCTGTTTGTCTGTCCTGTCCGTCTGTCCTGTCCGTCTGTCCTGTCCGTCTGTCCTGTCCGTCTGTCCTGTCCGTCTGTCCTGTCCGTCTGTCCTGTCTGTCTGTCCTGTCTGTCTGTCCTGTCTGTCTGTCCTGTCCGTCTGTCCTGTCTGTCTGTCCTGTCTGTCTGTCCTGTCCGTCAGTCCTTTCCGTCTGTCCTGTCTGTCTGTCCTGTCCGTCTGTCCTGTCCGTCTGTCCTGTCCGTCTGTCCTGTCCGTCTGTCCTGTCCGTCTGTCCTGTCCGTCTGTCCTGTCCGTCTGTCCTGTCCGTCTGTCCTGTCCGTCTGTCCTGTCCGTCTGTCCTGTCCGTCTGTCCTGTCCGTCTTTCCTGTCCGTCTGTCCTGTCTGTCTGTCCTGTCCGTCTGTCCTGTCCGTCTGTCCTGTCCGTCTGTCCAGTCCGTCTGTCCGGTCCGTCTGTCCGGTCCGTCTGTCCTGTCCGTCTGTCCTGTCCGTCTGTCCTGTCCGTCTGTCCTGTCCGTCTGTCCTATCCGTCTGTCCTGTCCGTCTGTCCTGTCCGTCTGTCCGGTCCGTCTGTCCGGTCCGTCTGTCCTGTCCGTCTGTCCTGTCCGTCTGTCCTGTCCGTCTGTCCTGTCCGTCTGTCCTGTCTGTCTGTCCTGTCCGTCTGTCCTGTCCGTCTGTCCTGTCCGTCTGTCCTGTCCGTCTGTCCTGTCCGTCTGTCCTGTCCGTCTGTCCTGTCCGTCTGTCCTGTCCGCCTCTCCTGTCCGCCTCTCCTCTCCGTCTGTCCTGTCCGTTTGTCCTGTCCGTTTGTCCTGTCCGTCTGTCCTGTCCGTCTGTCCTGTCCGTCTGTCCTGTCCGTCTGTCCTGTCCGTCTGTCCTGTCCGTCTGTCCTGTCCGTCTGTCCTGTCCGTCTGTCCTGTCCGTCTGTCCTGTCCGTCTGTCCTGTCCGTCTGTCCTGTCCGTCTGTCCTGTCCGTCTGTCCTGTCCGTCTGTCCTGTCCGTCTGTCCTGTCCGTCTGTCCTGTTTGTCTGTCCTGTCCGTCTGTCCTGTCCGTCTATCCTGTCTGTCTGTCCTGTCTGTCTGTCCTGCCCGTCTATCCCGTCTGTCTGTCCTGTCCGTCTGTCCTGTCCGTCTGTCCTGTCCGTCTGTCCTGTCCGTCTGTCCTGTCCGTCTGTCCTGTCCGTCTGTCCTGTCCGTCTGTCCTGTCCGCCTCTCCTGTCCGCCTCTCCTCTCCGTCTGTCCGGTCTGTCTGTCCGGTCCGTCTGTCCTGTCCGTCTGTCCTGTCTGTCTGTCCTGTCCGTCTGTCCTGTCCGTCTGTCCTGTCCGTCTGTCCTGTCTGTCTGTCCTGTCCGTCTGTCCTGTCCGTCTGTCCTGTCCGTCTGTCCTGTCCGTCTGTCCTGTCCGTCTGTCCTGTCCGTCTGTGTTGTCCGTCTGTCCTGTCCGTCTGTCCTGTCCGTCGGTCCTGTCTGTCTGTCCTGTCCGTCTGTCCTGTCCGTCTGTCCTGTCCGTCTGTCCTGTCCGTCTGTCCTCTCCGTCTGTCCTCTCCGTCTGTCCTGTCCGTCTGTCCTGTCCGTCTGTCCTGTCCGTCTGTCCTGTCCGTCTGTCCTGTCCGTCTGTCCTGTCCGTCTGTCCTGTCCGTCTGTCCTGTCCGTCTGTCCTGTCCGTCTGTCCTGTCCGTCTGTCCTGTCCGTCTGTCCTGTCCGTCTGTCCTGTCCGTTTGTCCTGTCCGTTTGTCCTGTCCGCCTCTCCTCTCCGTCTGTCCTGTCCGTTTGTCCTGTCCGTTTGTCCTGTCCGTCTGTCCTGACCGTCTGTCCTGTCCGTCTGTCCTGTCCGTCTGTCCTGTCCGTCTGTCCTGTCCGTCTGTCCTGTCCGTCTGTCCTGTCCGTCTATCCTGTCTGTCTGTCCTGTCCGTCTGTCCTGTCCGTCTATCCCGTCTGTCTGTCCTGTCCGTCTGTCCAGTCGGTCTGTCCTGTCCGTTCGTCCTGTCCGTCTGTCCTGTCCGTCTGTCCTGTCCGTCTGTCCTGTCTGTCTGTCCTGTCCGTCTGTCCTGTCCGTCTGTCCTGTCCGTCTGTCCTGTCCGTCTGTCCTGTCCGTCTGTCCTGTCCGTCTGTCCTGTCCGTCTGTCCTGTCCGTCTGTCCTGTCCGTCTGTCCTGTCCGTCTGTCCTGTCCGTCTGTCCTGTCCGCCTCTCCTGTCCGCCTCTCCTCTCCGTCTGTCCTGTCCGTTTGTCCTGTCCGTTTGTCCTGTCCGTCTGTCCTGTCCGTCTGTCCTGTCCGTCTGTCCTGTCCGTCTGTCCTGTCCGTCTGTCCTGTCCGTCTGTCCTGTCCGTCTGTCCTGTCCGTCTGTCCTGTCCGTCTGTCCTGTCCGTCTGTCCTGTCCGTCTGTCCTGTCCGTCTGTCCTGTCCGTCTGTCCTGTCCGTCTGTCCTGTCCGTCTGTCCTGTCCGTCTGTCCTGTCCGTCTGTCCTGTCCGTCTATCCTGTCTGTCTGTCCTGTCTGTCTGTCCTGCCCGTCTATCCCGTCTGTCTGTCCTGTCCGTCTGTCCTGTCCGTCTGTCCTGTCCGTCTGTCCTGTCCGTCTGTCCTGTCCGTCTGTCCTGTCCGTCTGTCCTGTCCGCCTCTCCTGTCCGCCTCTCCTCTCCGTCTGTCCTGTCCGTTTGTCCTGTCCGTTTGTCCTGTCCGTCTGTCCTGTCCGTCTGTCCTGTCCGTCTGTCCTGTCCGTCTGTCCTGTCCGTCTGTCCTGTCCGTCTGTCCTGTCCGTCTGTCCTGTCCGTCTGTCCTGTCCGTCTGTCCTGTCCGTCTGTCCTGTCCGTCTGTCCTGTCCGTCTGTCCTGTCCGTCTGTCCTGTCCGTCTGTCCTGTCCGTCTATCCTGTCTGTCTGTCCTGTCTGTCTGTCCTGCCCGTCTATCCCGTCTGTCTGTCCTGTCCGTCTGTCCTGTCGGTCTGTCCTGTCCGTCTGTCCTGTCCGTCTGTCCTGTCCGTCTGTCCTGTCCGTCTGTCCTGTCCGTCTGTCCTGTCCGTCTGTCCTGTCCGTCTGTCCTGTCCGTCTGTCCTGTCCGTCTGTCCTGTCCGTCTGTCCTGTCCGTCTGTCCTGTCCGTCTGTCCTGTCCGTCTGTCCTGTCCGTCTGTCCTGTCCGTCTGTCCTGTCCGTCTGTCCTGTCCGTTTGTCCTGTCCGTTTGTCCTGTCCGTTTGTCCTGTCCGCCTCTCCTCTCCGTCTGTCCTGTCCGTTTGTCCTGTCCGTTTGTCCTGTCCGTCTGTCCTGTCCGTCTGTCCTGTCCGTCTGTCCTGTCCGTCTGTCCTGTCCGTCTGTCCTGTCCGTCTGTCCTGTCCGTCTATCCTGTCTGTCTGTCCTGTCCGTCTGTCCTGTCCGTCTATCCCGTCTGTCTGTCCTGTCCGTCTGTCCAGTCGGTCTGTCCGGTCCGTTTGTCCTGTCCGTCTGTCCTGTCCGTCTGTCCTGTCCGTCTGTCCTGTCCGTCTGTCCGGTCCGTCTGTCCGGTCCGTCTGTCCTGTCCGTCTGTCCTGTCTGTCTGTCCTGTCCGTCTGTCCTGTCCGTCTGTCCTGTCCGTCTGTCCTGTCTGTCTGTCCTGTCCGTCTGTCCTGTCCGTCTGTCCTGTCCGTCTGTCCTGTCCGTCTGTCCTGTCCGTCTGTCCTGTCCGTCTGTGTTGTCCGTCTGTCCTGTCCGTCTGTCCTGTCCGTCTGTCCTGTCCGTCGGTCCTGTCTGTCTGTCCTGTCCGTCTGTCCTGTCCGTCTGTCCTGTCCGTCTGTCCTGTCCGTCTGTCCTGTCCGTCTGTCCTCTCCGTCTGTCCTCTCCGTCTGTCCTGTCCGTCTGTCCTGTCCGTCTGTCCTGTCCGTCTGTCCTGTCCGTCTGTCCTGTCCGTCTGTCCTGTCCGTCTGTCCTGTCCGTCTGTCCTGTCCGTCTGTCCTGTCCGTCTGTCCTGTCCGTCTGTCCTGTCCGTCTGTCCTGTCCGTCTGTCCTGTCCGTCTGTCCTGTCCGTCTGTCCTGTCCGTCTGTCCTGTCCGTCTGTCCTGTCCGTCTGTCCTGTCCGTCTGTCCTGTCTGTCTGTCCTGTCTGTCTGTCCTGCCCGTCTATCCCGTCTGTCTGTCCTGTCCGTCTGTCCTGTCGGTCTGTCCTGTCCGTCTGTCCTGTCCGTCTGTCCTGTCCGTCTGTCCTGTCCGTCTGTCCTGTCCGTCTGTCCTGTCCGTCTGTCCTGTCCGTCTGTCCTGTCCGTCTGTCCTGTCCGTCTGTCCTGTCCGTCTGTCCTGTCCGTCTGTCCTGTCCGTCTGTCCTGTCCGTCTGTCCTGTCCGTCTGTCCTGTCCGTCTGTCCTGTCCGTTTGTCCTGTCCGTTTGTCCTGTCCGCCTCTCCTCTCCGTCTGTCCTGTCCGTTTGTCCTGTCCGTTTGTCCTGTCCGTCTGTCCTGTCCGTCTGTCCTGTCCGTCTGTCCTGTCCGTCTGTCCTGTCCGTCTGTCCTGTCCGTCTGTCCTGTCCGTCTGTCCTGTCCGTCTGTCCTGTCCGTCTATCCTGTCTGTCTGTCCTGTCCGTCTGTCCTGTCCGTCTATCCCGTCTGTCTGTCCTGTCCGTCTGTCCAGTCGGTCTGTCCTGTCCGTTTGTCCTGTCCGTCTGTCCTGTCCGTCTGTCCTGTCCGTCTGTCCTGTCTGTCTGTCCTGTCCGTCTGTCCTGTCCGTCTGTCCTGTCCGTCTGTCCTGTCCGTCTGTCCTGTCCGTCTGTCCTGTCCGTCTGTCCTGTCCGTCTGTCCTGTCCGT
This sequence comes from Dicyrtomina minuta, assembly GCA_949802685.1. Lineage (NCBI taxonomy): Eukaryota > Metazoa > Arthropoda > Collembola > Symphypleona > Dicyrtomidae > Dicyrtomina > Dicyrtomina minuta. The sequence goes on from OX461808.1 coordinate 107,688,795, forward strand.
CTGTCCTGTCCGTCTGTCCTGTCCGTCTGTCCTGTCCGTCTGTCCTGTCCGCCTCTCCTGTCCGCCTCTCCTCTCCGTCTGTCCTGTCCGTTTGTCCTGTCCGTTTGTCCTGTCCGTCTGTCCTGTCCGTCTGTCCTGTCCGTCTGTCCTGTCCGTCTGTCCTGTCCGTCTGTCCTGTCCGTCTGTCCTGTCCGTCTGTCCTGTCCGTCTGTCCTGTCCGTCTGTCCTGTCCGTCTGTCCTGTCCGTCTGTCCTGTCCGTCTGTCCTGTCCGTCTGTCCTGTCCGTCTGTCCTGTCCGTCTGTCCTGTCCGTCTGTCCTGTCCGTCTGTCCTGTCCGTCTGTCCTGTCCGTCTATCCTGTCTGTCTGTCCTGTCTGTCTGTCCTGCCCGTCTATCCCGTCTGTCTGTCCTGTCCGTCTGTCCTGTCCGTCTGTCCTGTCCGTCTGTCCTGTCCGTCTGTCCTGTCCGTCTGTCCTGTCCGTCTGTCCTGTCCGTCTGTCCTGTCCGTCTGTCCTGTCCGCCTCTCCTGTCCGCCTCTCCTCTCCGTCTGTCCGGTCTGTCTGTCCGGTCCGTCTGTCCTGTCCGTCTGTCCTGTCTGTCTGTCCTGTCCGTCTGTCCTGTCCGTCTGTCCTGTCCGTCTGTCCTGTCTGTCTGTCCTGTCCGTCTGTCCTGTCCGTCTGTCCTGTCCGTCTGTCCTGTCCGTCTGTCCTGTCCGTCTGTCCTGTCCGTCTGTGTTGTCCGTCTGTCCTGTCCGTCTGTCCTGTCCGTCGGTCCTGTCTGTCTGTCCTGTCCGTCTGTCCTGTCCGTCTGTCCTGTCCGTCTGTCCTGTCCGTCTGTCCTCTCCGTCTGTCCTCTCCGTCTGTCCTGTCCGTCTGTCCTGTCCGTCTGTCCTGTCCGTCTGTCCTGTCCGTCTGTCCTGTCCGTCTGTCCTGTCCGTCTGTCCTGTCCGTCTGTCCTGTCCGTCTGTCCTGTCCGTCTGTCCTGTCCGTCTGTCCTGTCCGTCTGTCCTGTCCGTCTGTCCTGTCCGTTTGTCCTGTCCGTTTGTCCTGTCCGCCTCTCCTCTCCGTCTGTCCTGTCCGTTTGTCCTGTCCGTTTGTCCTGTCCGTCTGTCCTGTCCGTCTGTCCTGTCCGTCTGTCCTGTCCGTCTGTCCTGTCCGTCTGTCCTGTCCGTCTGTCCTGTCCGTCTGTCCTGTCCGTCTATCCTGTCTGTCTGTCCTGTCCGTCTGTCCTGTCCGTCTATCCCGTCTGTCTGTCCTGTCCGTCTGTCCAGTCGGTCTGTCCTGTCCGTTTGTCCTGTCCGTCTGTCCTGTCCGTCTGTCCTGTCCGTCTGTCCTGCCTGTCTGTCCTGTCCGTCTGTCCTGTCCGTCTGTCCTGTCCGTCTGTCCTGTCCGTCTGTCCTGTCCGTCTGTCCTGTCCGTCTGTCCTGTCCGTCTGTCCTGTCCGTCTGTCCTGTCCGTCTGTCCTGTCCGTCTGTCCTGTCCGCCTCTCCTGTCCGCCTCTCCTCTCCGTCTGTCCTGTCCGTTTGTCCTGTCCGTTTGTCCTGTCCGTCTGTCCTGTCCGTCTGTCCTGTCCGTCTGTCCTGTCCGTCTGTCCTGTCCGTCTGTCCTGTCCGTCTGTCCTGTCCGTCTGTCCTGTCCGTCTGTCCTGTCCGTCTGTCCTGTCCGTCTGTCCTGTCCGTCTGTCCTGTCCGTCTGTCCTGTCCGTCTGTCCTGTCCGTCTGTCCTGTCCGTCTGTCCTGTCCGTCTATCCTGTCTGTCTGTCCTGTCTGTCTGTCCTGCCCGTCTATCCCGTCTGTCTGTCCTGTCCGTCTGTCCTGTCCGTCTGTCCTGTCCGTCTGTCCTGTCCGTCTGTCCTGTCCGTCTGTCCTGTCCGTCTGTCCTGTCCGCCTCTCCTGTCCGCCTCTCCTCTCCGTCTGTCCTGTCCGTTTGTCCTGTCCGTTTGTCCTGTCCGTCTGTCCTGTCCGTCTGTCCTGTCCGTCTGTCCTGTCCGTCTGTCCTGTCCGTCTGTCCTGTCCGTCTGTCCTGTCCGTCTGTCCTGTCCGTCTGTCCTGTCCGTCTGTCCTGTCCGTCTGTCCTGTCCGTCTGTCCTGTCCGTCTGTCCTGTCCGTCTGTCCTGTCCGTCTGTCCTGTCCGTCTATCCTGTCTGTCTGTCCTGTCTGTCTGTCCTGCCCGTCTATCCCGTCTGTCTGTCCTGTCCGTCTGTCCTGTCGGTCTGTCCTGTCCGTCTGTCCTGTCCGTCTGTCCTGTCCGTCTGTCCTGTCCGTCTGTCCTGTCCGTCTGTCCTGTCCGTCTGTCCTGTCCGTCTGTCCTGTCCGTCTGTCCTGTCCGTCTGTCCTGTCCGTCTGTCCTGTCCGTCTGTCCTGTCCGTCTGTCCTGTCCGTCTGTCCTGTCCGTCTGTCCTGTCCGTCTGTCCTGTCCGTCTGTCCTGTCCGTTTGTCCTGTCCGTTTGTCCTGTCCGTTTGTCCTGTCCGCCTCTCCTCTCCGTCTGTCCTGTCCGTTTGTCCTGTCCGTTTGTCCTGTCCGTCTGTCCTGTCCGTCTGTCCTGTCCGTCTGTCCTGTCCGTCTGTCCTGTCCGTCTGTCCTGTCCGTCTGTCCTGTCCGTCTATCCTGTCTGTCTGTCCTGTCCGTCTGTCCTGTCCGTCTATCCCGTCTGTCTGTCCTGTCCGTCTGTCCAGTCGGTCTGTCCGGTCCGTTTGTCCTGTCCGTCTGTCCTGTCCGTCTGTCCTGTCCGTCTGTCCTGTCCGTCTGTCCGGTCCGTCTGTCCGGTCCGTCTGTCCTGTCCGTCTGTCCTGTCTGTCTGTCCTGTCCGTCTGTCCTGTCCGTCTGTCCTGTCCGTCTGTCCTGTCTGTCTGTCCTGTCCGTCTGTCCTGTCCGTCTGTCCTGTCCGTCTGTCCTGTCTGTCTGTCCTGTCCGTCTGTCCTGTCCGTCTGTGTTGTCCGTCTGTCCTGTCCGTCTGTCCTGTCCGTCTGTCCTGTCCGTCGGTCCTGTCTGTCTGTCCTGTCCGTCTGTCCTGTCCGTCTGTCCTGTCCGTCTGTCCTGTCCGTCTGTCCTCTCCGTCTGTCCTCTCCGTCTGTCCTGTCCGTCTGTCCTGTCCGTCTGTCCTGTCCGTCTGTCCTGTCCGTCTGTCCTGTCCGTCTGTCCTGTCCGTCTGTCCTGTCCGTCTGTCCTGTCCGTCTGTCCTGTCCGTCTGTCCTGTCCGTCTGTCCTGTCCGTCTGTCCTGTCCGTCTGTCCTGTCCGTCTGTCCTGTCCGTCTGTCCTGTCCGTCTGTCCTGTCCGTCTGTCCTGTCCGTCTGTCCTGTCCGTCTATCCTGTCTGTCTGTCCTGTCTGTCTGTCCTGCCCGTCTATCCCGTCTGTCTGTCCTGTCCGTCTGTCCTGTCGGTCTGTCCTGTCCGTCTGTCCTGTCCGTCTGTCCTGTCCGTCTGTCCTGTCCGTCTGTCCTGTCCGTCTGTCCTGTCCGTCTGTCCTGTCCGTCTGTCCTGTCCGTCTGTCCTGTCCGTCTGTCCTGTCCGTCTGTCCTGTCCGTCTGTCCTGTCCGTCTGTCCTGTCCGTCTGTCCTGTCCGTCTGTCCTGTCCGTTTGTCCTGTCCGTTTGTCCTGTCCGCCTCTCCTCTCCGTCTGTCCTGTCCGTTTGTTCTGTCCGTTTGTCCTGTCCGTCTGTCCTGTCCGTCTGTCCTGTCCGTCTGTCCTGTCCGTCTGTCCTGTCCGTCTGTCCTGTCCGTCTGTCCTGTCCGTCTGTCCTGTCCGTCTGTCCTGTCCGTCTATCCTGTCTGTCTGTCCTGTCCGTCTGTCCTGTCCGTCTATCCCGTCTGTCTGTCCTGTCCGTCTGTCCAGTCGGTCTGTCCTGTCCGTTTGTCCTGTCCGTCTGTCCTGTCCGTCTGTCCTGTCCGTCTGTCCTGTCTGTCTGTCCTGTCCGTCTGTCCTGTCCGTCTGTCCTGTCCGTCTGTCCTGTCCGTCTGTCCTGTCCGTCTGTCCTGTCCGTCTGTCCTGTCCGTCTGTCCTGTCCGTCTGTCCTGTCCGTCTGTCCTGTCCGTCTGTCCTGTCCGTCTGTCCTGTCCGCCTCTCCTGTCCGCCTCTCCTCTCCGTCTGTCCTGTCCGTTTGTCCTGTCCGTTTGTCCTGTCCGTCTGTCCTGTCCGTCTGTCCTGTCCGTCTGTCCTGTCCGTCTGTCCTGTCCGTCTGTCCTGTCCGTCTGTCCTGTCCGTCTGTCCTGTCCGTCTGTCCTGTCCGTCTGTCCTGTCCGTCTGTCCTGTCCGTCTGTCCTGTCCGTCTGTCCTGTCCGTCTGTCCTGTCCGTCTGTCCTGTCCGTCTGTCCTGTCCGTCTGTCCTGTCCGTCTATCCTGTCTGTCTGTCCTGTCTGTCTGTCCTGCCCGTCTATCCCGTCTGTCTGTCCTGTCCGTCTGTCCTGTCCGTCTGTCCTGTCCGTCTGTCCTGTCCGTCTGTCCTGTCCGTCTGTCCTGTCCGTCTGTCCTGTCCGCCTCTCCTGTCCGCCTCTCCTCTCCGTCTGTCCTGTCCGTTTGTCCTGTCCGTTTGTCCTGTCCGTCTGTCCTGTCCGTCTGTCCTGTCCGTCTGTCCTGTCCGTCTGTCCTGTCCGTCTGTCCTGTCCGTCTGTCCTGTCCGTCTGTCCTGTCCGTCTGTCCTGTCCGTCTGTCCTGTCCGTCTGTCCTGTCCGTCTGTCCTGTCCGTCTGTCCTGTCCGTCTGTCCTGTCCGTCTGTCCTGTCCGTCTGTCCTGTCCGTCTGTCCTGTCCGTCTATCCTGTCTGTCTGTCCTGTCTGTCTGTCCTGCCCGTCTATCCCGTCTGTCTGTCCTGTCCGTCTGTCCTGTCGGTCTGTCCTGTCCGTCTGTCCTGTCCGTCTGTCCTGTCCGTCTGTCCTGTCCGTCTGTCCTGTCCGTCTGTCCTGTCCGTCTGTCCTGTCCGTCTGTCCTGTCCGTCTGTCCTGTCCGTCTGTCCTGTCCGTCTGTCCTGTCCGTCTGTCCTGTCCGTCTGTCCTGTCCGTCTGTCCTGTCCGTCTGTCCTGTCCGTCTGTCCTGTCCGTCTGTCCTGTCCGTTTGTCCTGTCCGTTTGTCCTGTCCGTTTGTCCTGTCCGCCTCTCCTCTCCGTCTGTCCTGTCCGTTTGTCCTGTCCGTTTGTCCTGTCCGTCTGTCCTGTCCGTCTGTCCTGTCCGTCTGTCCTGTCCGTCTGTCCTGTCCGTCTGTCCTGTCCGTCTGTCCTGTCCGTCTATCCTGTCTGTCTGTCCTGTCCGTCTGTCCTGTCCGTCTATCCCGTCTGTCTGTCCTGTCCGTCTGTCCAGTCGGTCTGTCCGGTCCGTTTGTCCTGTCCGTCTGTCCTGTCCGTCTGTCCTGTCCGTCTGTCCTGTCCGTCTGTCCGGTCCGTCTGTCCGGTCCGTCTGTCCTGTCCGTCTGTCCTGTCTGTCTGTCCTGTCCGTCTGTCCTGTCCGTCTGTCCTGTCCGTCTGTCCTGTCTGTCTGTCCTGTCCGTCTGTCCTGTCCGTCTGTCCTGTCCGTCTGTCCTGTCCGTCTGTCCTGTCCGTCTGTCCTGTCCGTCTGTCCTGTCCGTCTGTCCTGTCCGTCTGTGTTGTCCGTCTGTCCTGTCCGTCTGTCCTGTCCGTCTGTCCTGTCCGTCGGTCCTGTCTGTCTGTCCTGTCCGTCTGTCCTGTCCGTCTGTCCTGTCCGTCTGTCCTGTCCGTCTGTCCTCTCCGTCTGTCCTCTCCGTCTGTCCTGTCCGTCTGTCCTGTCCGTCTGTCCTGTCCGTCTGTCCTGTCCGTCTGTCCTGTCCGTCTGTCCTGTCCGTCTGTCCTGTCCGTCTGTCCTGTCCGTCTGTCCTGTCCGTCTGTCCTGTCCGTCTGTCCTGTCCGTCTGTCCTGTCCGTCTGTCCTGTCCGTCTGTCCTGTCCGTCTGTCCTGTCCGTCTGTCCTGTCCGTCTGTCCTGTCCGTCTGTCCTGTCCGTCTGTCCTGTCCGTCTGTCCTGTCCGTCTGTCCTGTCCGTCTGTCCTGTCCGTCTGTCCTGTCCGTCTGTCCTGTCCGTCTGTCCTGTCCGTCTGTCCTGTCCGTCTGTCCTGTCTGTCTGTCCTGTCTGTCCTGTCTGTCTGTCCTGTCCGTCTGTCCTGTCCGTCTGTCCTGTCCGTCTGTCCTGTCCGTCTGTCCTGTCTGTCTGTCCTGTCTGTCTGTCCTGTCCGTCTGTCCTGTCTGTCTGTCCTGTCTGTCTGTCCTGTCCGTTTGTCCTGTCCGTTTGTCCTGTCCGCCTCTCCTCTCCGTCTGTCCTGTCCGTTTGTCCTGTCCGTTTGTCCTGTCCGTCTGTCCTGTCCGTCTGTCCTGTCCGTCTGTCCTGTCCGTCTGTCCTGTCCGTCTGTCCTGTCCGTCTGTCCTGTCCGTCTGTCCTGTCCGTCTGTCCTTTCCGTCTGTCCTGTCCGTCTGTCCTGTCCGTCTGTCCTGTCCGTCTGTCCTGTCCGTCTGTCCTGTCCGTCTGTCCTGTCCGTCTGTCCTGTCCGTCTGTCCTGTCCGTCTGTCCTGTCCGTCTGTCCTGTCCGTCTGTCCTGTCCGTCTGTCTTGTCCGTCTGTCCTGTCAGTCTGTCCTGTCCGTCTGTCCTGTCCGTCTGTCCTGTCCGTCTGTCCTCTCCGTCTGTCCTGTTCGTCTGTCCTGTCCGTCTGTCCTGTCCGTCTGTCCTGTCCGTATGTCCTGTCCGTCTGTCCTGTCCGTCTGTCCTGTCCGTCTGTCCTGTCCGTCTGTCTTGTCCGTCTGTCCTGTCCGTCTGTCCTGTCCGTCTGTCCTGTCCGTCTGTCCTGTCCGTCTGTCCTGTCCGTCTGTTCTGTCGGTCTGTCCTGTCTGTCTGTCCTGTCCGTCTGTCCTGTCCGTCTGTCCTGTCCGTCTGTCCTGTCCGTCTGTCCTGTCTGTCTGTCCTGTCCGTCTGTCCTGTCCGTCTGTCCTGTCCGTCTGTCCGGTCCGTCTGTCCGGTCCGTCTGTCCTGTCCGTCTGTCCTGTCCGTCTGTCCTGTCCGTCTGTCCTGTCTGTCTGTCCTGTCCGTCTGTCCTGTCCGTCTGTCCTGTCTGTCTGTCCTGTCCGTCTGTCCTGTCCGTCTGTCCTGTCTGTCTGTCCTGTCCGTCTGTCCTGTCCGTCTGTCCTGTCCGCCTCTCCTGTCCGCCTCTCCTCTCCGTCTGTCCTGTCCGTTTGTCCTGTCCGTCTGTCCTGTCCGTCTGTCTTGTCCGTCTGTCCTGTCCGTCTGTCCTGTCCGTCTGTCCTGTCCGTCTGTCCTGTCCCTCTGTCCGGTCCGTCTGTCCTGTCCGTCTGTCCTGTCCGTCTGTTCTGTCCGTCTGTCCTGTCCGTCTGTCCTGTCCGTCTGTCCTGTCCGTCTGTTCTGTCCGTCTATCCTGTCTGTCTGTCCTGTCCGTCTGTCCTGTCCGTCTATCCTGTCGGTCTGTCCTGTTCGTCTGTCCTGTCTGTCTGTCCTGTCCGTCGGTCCTTTCCGTCTGTCCTGTCTGTCTGTCCTGTCCGTCTGTCCTGTCCGTCTGTCCTGTCCGTCTGTCCTGTCCGTCTGTCCTGTCCGTCTGTTCTGTCCGTCTGTCCTGTCCGTCTGTCCTGTCCGTCTTTCCTGTCCGTCTGTCCTGTCTGTCTGTCCTGTCCGTCTGTCCTGTCCGTCTGTCCGGTCCGTCTGTCCGGTCCGTCTGTCCTGTCCGTCTGTCCTGTCCGTCTGTCCTGTCCGTCTGTCCTGTCCGTCTGTCCTGTCCGTCTGTCCTGTCCGTCTGTCCGGTCCGTCTGTCCGGTCCGTCTGTCCTGTCCGTCTGTCCGTTCCGTCTGTCCTGTCCGTCTGTCCTGTCCGTCTGTCCTGTCTGTCTGTCCTGTCCGTCTGTCCAGTCCGTCTGTCCTGTCCGTCTGTCCTGTCCGTCTATCCTGTCTGTCTGTCCTGTCCGTCTGTCCTGTCCGTCTATCCCGTCTGTCTGTCCTGTCCGTCTGTCCTGTCGGTCTGTCCTGTCCGTCTGTCCTGTCCGTCTATCCTGTCTGTCTGTCCTGTCCGTCTGTCCTGTCCGTCTATCCCGTCTGTCTGTCCTGTCCGTCTGTCCTGTCGGTCTGTCCTGTCCGTCTGTCCTGTCCGTCTGTCCTGTCCGTCTGTCCTGTCCGTCTGTCCTGTCCGTCTGTCCTGTCCGTCTGTCCTGTCCGTCTGTCCTGTCCGTCTGTCCTGTCCGTCTGTCCTGTCCGTCTGTCCTGTCCGTTTGTCCTGTCCGTTTGTCCTGTCCGCCTCTCTTCTTCGTCTGTCCTGTCCGTTTGTCCTGTCCGTTTGTCCTGTCCGTCTGTCCTGTCCGTCTGTCCTGTCCGTCTGTCCTGTCCGTCTGTCCTGTCTGTCTGTCCTGTCCGTCTGTCCTGTCCGTCTATCCTGTCTGTCTGTCCTGTCCGTCTGTCCTGTCCGTCTATCCCGTCTGTCTGTCCTGTCCGTCTGTCCTGTCGGTCTGTCCTGTCCGTCTGTCCTGTCCGTCTGTCCTGTCCGTCTGTCCTGTCCGTCTGTCCTGTCCGTCTGTCCGGTCCGTCTGTCCGGTCCGTCTGTCCTGTCCGTCTGTCCTGTCCGTCTGTCCTGTCCGTCTGTCCTGTCCGTCTGTCCTGTCCGTCTGTCCTGTCCGTCTGTCCTGTCCGTCTGTCCTGTCCGTCTGTCCTGTCCGTCTGTCCTGTCCGTCTGTCCTGTCCGTCTGTCCTGTCCGTCTGTCCTGTCCGTCTGTCCTGTCCGTCTGTCCTGTCCGTCTGTCCTGTCCTTCTGTCCTGTCCGTCTGTCCTGTCCGTCTGTCCTGTCCGTCTGTCCTGTCCGTCTGTCCTGTCCGTCTGTCCTGTCCGTCTGTCCTGTCCGTCTGTCCTGTCCGTCTGTCCTGTCCGTCTGTCCTGTCCGTCTGTCCTGTCCGTCTGTCCTGTCCGTCTGTCCTGTCCGTCTGTCCTGTCCGTCTGTCCTCTCCGTCTGTCCTGTCCGTCTGTCCTGTCCGTCTGTCCTGTCCGTCTGTCCTGTCCGTTGTGATAGGGGAATCTCCTAAAACACCTTAAACCCACACTTCCGTAGCTCCCTATCGCCAGGTCCACCCTTCCACTAGGTGCAGACGTCCTCCTTCCCGGCCGCTCTGCTGGTCCGGACCCCGGGATCCCCTGCTCCTGCTCGCTGTCTGCTCGGCTGAGCTGAGCTCCACGTCCCGAACCACCAAGCGAGGTCTGCTCACCAGGTCTTTGATCCTCGTGACCGACCGACTTCGCCACGTCCTCACCTCCTAAGCCCTAGACCTACCGACCTGCTGCGCTACAGCCAGGTATGAGCTCGAGTTGAGCTGGGGTCCAGGTCCTCGGGTCTGGTCCCAGGGTGCTCTCCCTTTGATAAGCTGGGGAGCACTCGGTCGGGTCTGGTCCCTGGGGGCTCTCCCTTTGATAAGCTGGGGAGCACTCGGTCTGAGCTACGCTCCTTCGTGTGGTCTGGAGATGCAGTATGTCTCACCCGTATGCAAGTGCTGGTACCTCGCCCTCAGCACCTCCACTCCAAGATGTCGAGCCTTCACGGTCCAAAGGTATAGGATGCGCGTATGGGCAACATGAGACTGGACCGTCCGACCAGCCAAGTCTATGCACGCCTCTGATGTCTAAGGCTCTACCTGACCGGGGCAATTTGGACCCGAATGAACACACTATTAAACAATGTCTTACACAGCCCCCTATATGCTGTCGGCCATAAGCCAAAAAGTCAGATCGCACACCGGTAATGTCTGGGGAAAATAACACACAATTTACACCGTTTTATTCGTCTTTTCTCGGTCTTCCGACCCACAATAATGTCAGTCAATGTCGGGAATGTCACTCACACACACTACCCGGTTTACCCGGTACAAATAAGTAATATTAAACACCACTAACAATATTAAATACAAGTAATATATTACACACTAAAACCCCAATATGGCTTTACACAGCCATGTTCAAAATACTTTACACTACAAACTTAAACTCTACTTCTGAGGATTTCTCTACTACTTCACGAACAAGCCGAACTTCCACCGACTTACTTCTCTTCTAGAGGGGTGCAAAGGAATGAGGATCGTCTCCTTCGCTCATCGTCTCGTGAGCCACTCAACCTGAAGACCGACCCAAGATACCCCACTTACGGACATTCCTAACCCTATCGGTGATTGGCTATTATCCCCATATGGGCCTGCCTTCCCCCGCTGATTGGCTAGTGTCCTTATATGAGCCTACCTCCTGCTCCCCCAGTCCTCGTCTTCTCAGATGGACTTGGTCGATCCCTTATCATACGACCACTACTTCACAGCCCTATGCCTGCTACTGTAACTAGATCGTTAACATGCCGTCTGCTCGTGTTCACCATACCACGGTCTGGATGAATCCTTCTAGATCATACTCTGCCCATCCCGTCTACACGTGATGGCTCTAGTGCTTCGGTACTACCACCACCACTACCAGACCATGCTCTCCTCATCCAGTCCCCACGTGATGGTCTACTACTGCTGCTACCACTACCTACACCTACTTCCCCAACCTGACCTAGATGTCGCCTAAGCCCCTTGTTGCCGGAGCCGATTTCTCTCTCACACTGTCCCCCCCACTATTCTCAACTTTGCCAGGCGCCTGAAACATCGTAGAGGGTTCTCCACCGCCTGAGCACCGCCGAGAATAAGTGAAGAGGCTAGTGACTGGAAACGGGAACGACTCTTAGCTGAAAGATCTTGCCGTTTCTCTCTCCCACGACCCCACCTTAGAAAGACTAGGTAAGTAGAGCAATGGACCTGACAACCTCTCTTGCTGTATAGCAGTAGACCTGGAAACCTTAGAGACTCAACATGATCGGGGGGTCCCCGTTCTCCAACCTGTAGACCTCTCTACCTCGAGACCCAGAAGACTCACGAGCCCCAGTATCCTATCTAACGATGTGCTTGGGTCGAGCTCCATATTCACATCCACATATGCTGACCTCCACTGTCTTACCCCTATTACAGTACTCAACATTATCAATTAGTCATATTAAACAATAAAAGTCCATTAACCTAGGTATATGTATGCTTCAATAACAAGAACACCATGTTACAACCTTATAATCATGATCAAGTACCAGCACACCTGGTTATTAATACCACACATCATACACGTCTTGACATAAAAAAAATTACATTATATCATCTATTCCGATTTCTCTTAAGGTCGCTATGCTATTCTTCATCATTAAGCCGTATAAAAAGGTAAAAGTTAAATAAAATAAGTATAAAAATAAATAAAATATACATGTCGTAACAATAATTACATCTCATGCCTCCTCATACACTATATCCGGTCAATCGAGAAGGTCTTCATCTTCCATAAGGATCTCTTCATCACCACTATCAGCCTGATGTTGCTCCGCTTCAGGTCTTCTTTGTTCAGATCCGTTTCGGGTTGTCAGAGCCGATACGTCCACCTTCCGTCGAGAAAGATTTGCGGTTGCTATGGTTCCATGTCTACCTGGGCTGGAAGTGCTTGGTGATGCTGAAAGTCCCTGTAGTGATCCGAATTCCAAGGAGGTCCGACGGAGATGAGACCTGTCCAGAACTCTCTGCAACGCCGCATCAGGATCCCATTCGGTCACAGCTCGGGTCGCTGCCGTCTGATCTGTCTGTCTCTGACGCTCCTGCTGCGCTCTCCAGCGACCTGGGATCATATCCGCTGAGATGACCTGGTCTTCTACATGGGTCCCCGGTGGTCGATTATGCACTCTCATGTCGGTTATTGTCTGGACCAAGTAGAGAGCTCGTGCCTGCATCCCTTGTAATTGGCGGTCTAACGCAGTATCATATGTCGATGGTGGCAGTGAATTTGGTGTCTGCCACCCCTCAGCCTCCAAGATCCTCTTTATTACCTCCAGGACTTCATACACGCTTTTCCTTGCCAGACCCTGCATCATGCCTTCCAGGGTGGTCTGTGCTGCTCGCCTATCTCCTTCTGGCCGCTTGAGCTCATAAGCGCGAATGTTGACAAGATGCGTGGCTGAGCATAACACATCTGCTCTGAACATTATGTCCTGCTCTCCCGGTACACGTAAGAACGGGTGGTTATAGTCAATGTCCTCCGGTGGCCCTATTACTTGGTGTGTTCTGACTGCGAAGCACTCAGTAGTGGTATGGCCGATGGCTCGACAGGTCCTGCATATTCGCCACCAGTCGGTTATTGCTGGTTGAGTAGGGGCAAATATCCATCCCGAACTGCTCGCACCCACTCCTCTTAATCGTCCTGGCACGAAATTCTGTGGAAACCACAACCACCCCACCTCCCTGTTGAGCATGTAAACCCTTCCTAGTGCAGAGTGCCTACTACTCCACACCCGGGTCGACGTACTCTCCAGGAGTGCTGTGATTGCGTTCCCTTGCTGCGCGTTCAATTGCCGTTGTGCTTCGTCTTCCGAAGCGAGCTCCGATCGCAAGATGCTTCTCATCACCCGGTCCGACCACGGCTGGTTATCCTGGGCTGTTGCATCTTGATGGACCACTGATACTGTTGTTGATGTCGGAGAGTTGGCTATACCAGCCTCCTCTGGTATCATTTCTACCCTAGGCCGCTTAGATGGACGTTCCATTTTGATCTTCACCTGCTTGCTTTCCTCCGGACCTGGGCTGCTGCTGGACCTTCCACTTCCCTTGTGTTCTGGTGTTAAGCGGGTGTGGCTACGAGTGCTCGGTCCTTGTTGTGGAGATCGATTTTGTTGTTGTGCCTTGGCTGGCTTGATCTCTGGAGCCTCTGCTGCTTTTCCTCTTCCTATCGGCCGACTCCCCCTGATGCTGTTTTTTCTGCAATCGCCGGCGCTCTGCTTTGCGCCTCCCAGATGCTCGATATGTTTCCACTGCTTCCCGTAGAAGAGGGTCCTCCTGTGGACGAAGTTGTATTGGTATAATGCATCTTCGTGCTGCGATGCCTTTTGCTTTCCGTGATTCCGGTCCCAATCTTGCCGGTCTAGCTGCTACTGGTGGGCTAAAATCCGGGTCATACACTCCGTAAGCGGATGAGTGTGCTGTCCATGACACCTCATGCAGTGGTGCAAGTACTTCCTCCAGCCACTTTGGAGGTGCTGCCATGCTAAAATTAAAGTTTTAAAACCACTGATTAGACAAGGTCTAAGTGAGACTCACCGTCTCTCTTATACATATAAAACATCCAGCTATCCTTAGATCATGCCACGTGGTCCTAAACCCGAGCTTTACATGCCTTGTCATTCCTTTATCTTAATCATGCTTACTAAAATTGCGGTCTTCCGAGCCTGATGACGATGTCAACATAGCTCAGAAGACCTTTCATCCCCGCGTGTATTCATTAGAGGCGCTGCTCTATCCCTTAATCATAGCCCTCGGAAGGGCTATGCCACCGTAAATTGTGATTGCTCACGAATTCCGCACTACTCTAGTGCTTGTTTATTACCGCTAACATGTTACTACATGCGGTCCCCCCGACCTGCTAACCAGGTCTGGTTTACTGTGTAGTCCTTGTTGCAGGACCTATATCCCGACGATACCGAGGTCTAACGCACTGCCGATGTCCAGTTCTCGACCCTTAGGTCGTTCGCCGATCAACAGTATGGCACCTGTCTTATTGGATTTGGACGAGATATGGTGGTCTGTCTACCCACTGCCCTGCACTACACCTCACTGGGGTTGAGCTCAATCACTTTTATCGAACCCCTCGCTTGCCTTGCTGGACTGATCTAACTCTGATCGCCTCTACCTCTCTTGGAACTGGATACAGTGGAGAATTACTGCCCTCCCTCTACTATGCTAACTCACTTACCATTGCACCGGTGCTTCAATTGGAAAAAGAAGTAGCATGCACATGAGATGGGCTAGGCTAATGTCTATTCAAAGATCGCTTCCATTTTCGCTCTTGTGCTGACTTGTTTACCCTCCCTAGTCTTGAGGAGCCCTGTACGTCTACTGCCCACTCTCGACTCCTGCACCGAGACACTAAAGTGGGACAAACCAAAAGTCACTTTGGTATGAAGTCTCAGCTGGAGTTGGACACTGAAACCTCTCAGCTGGAATCAAATTAGTTGAAATAACTGCCGGGAATTCTTCCCGAATGCTTGTTTACCCTCGCTAGCTTGAGGAATTCTACCTGCTATACTTACTATAAGTTGCCCTTTTGGATGGCAATCCCTACTCTTTGTCCAATTTACCATTACTATGCTGGCACTGCATTCGACTGGAGCTGGTTATTTCCCAGCCCCCATTGCTGAAATCCCATTGATTGAAATCACTGCTGGATCCCCTTGGGACCTCAATCGCACCGGGATCCAAACTTGGGTACCTGCTAATGGGCAAGCTTCCCCTACCTGGTTTCTGTCAACTGCCGACGCTATGTCCTCTGTGCTTGTTTACCCTCCCTAGCTTTGAGGACTAACCTACTCTTGCCTTCTGCTACACGAATGCTCGATGTCCTCCTGCCGGACCTTTGCTTTAATTGCTACGTTGATTTTAATCTACTGGTTGAGTGCTTGTTTACCCTCACTAGCATTGAGAACGCAGACCTACTGACGGTGACTACCTGCATACCTGGTTACCCATGCGCCCTCCTGTTGGACTCTCATGCTTACTGCCCACGACTGACTTGTTAGCTGGATTTCCACAGAAAATCGTATGCATAGGAAAGCGTTTAAACGGCTCTAGCGATGTGCTAAGTTGTACCGTTATCCTATGGAAGTATCTCCGTACCCGGCTGACTATGGAAGTATCTCCGTACCCGGCTGAACACTACAGAACATCGCAATTATGGCTCGTTGGCCTGCCCCGTATTCTTCATAGTGCTCACAACTGACATGTTATGCGTTTGCTTGTTTACCCTCGCTAGCTTGAGTACTATTGGCGTATCTCCGTACCCGGCTATGTACTCCAGAATGTCACAATTGATCGCGGCTTGCTGGCCAGTACCCATTGATCCAGTTGCTCGCAACTTCTACCTGTGGTGTACCTCGCTTTCCTGCAAAACAACTGCTCAACCCTGAGTATGCTTGTTTAACCTCGCTAGCTTGAGAACTTCACTATGCTTATATGCTGTACCTGAACTGTAATCTAACTCTCTAGCTACCTACTTTCGGCAGGAGTTGGCCATTCCACCGGTCCTGCCGGTCCTTCTCGTTCTGTTCCGTATTGTTTAACTGTCTCCACCTGGGTCATCGCAATACTTGCATTTCTTGTTAACCCTCAGTGGGTGTGTGCTTGTTTACCCTCCCTAGCTTGAGGAATACTGAGCTTTTGAGGTCCGTTTTTGTGATCTCGCACTCGACATTTTGGCTTGTTTACTAACCTTCCTAGCCTTGAGGAATTAAAGGACTTCATTGGATTCGTGAATTATCTACTGGCCTGGTGGCGTCTCATCATGAACCTAATGATCCCAATACCGGGGTCCTCCGGTAACACTACATCTGAAAATTAGATCGACTATCATCTTGGCTGGTTTATCATGCTCTCTCAGCTTTGAGCGAAACAATGTGAATTGACTTCGACCGAGCTGATGGTCGCTGGAACTGTACTGATGCTGTTGCTGGTTTATCATGCTCTCTTAGCTTTGAGCGTAACAATGTGGATTGGCTTCGACCGAGCTGATGGTCGCTGGAACTGTACTGATGCTGTTGCTGGTTTATCATGCTCTCTCAGCTTTGAGCGTAACAATGTGGATTGACTTCGACCGAACTGGTGGTCGCTGGAACTGTAGTGATAAAATTACCTATGCTGGGCCGCGTTGGTCCTGTGGATCTGTTGCTCCCCATGCCTTTGATCGAGGTTACCCTAAGCTAACCTTCTATGAGGGCTTTTACGGGCCCTCTATCTCCGTGCTGGGTGCTCCACCAACATCTAAATCGGACACCAGCTCCCGGTATGTGGATTTCTTGAGCTCTGCACCATATGCCGTGAGTAGGGCTGGTTACAAAGCAAAGGAGCTCACTAGCTCCGAGGCTGGATCCTCAGCCTTTTATGATTCCTTTGCCGGTGGGAGTTATTTACCCACTCACTAGTAACCTACCCTATACTCGCCCCTGCGGTGGAACTCGGGACGAGCACACGGCGCAGTTTAACGTCGTACACGTCATAGGACGTGTTCGGAAGAGTAGAGACCCCAGCCCCTACACTTCCATCTTAACCTAAATATGTATTTTTATTTTTGTTTTTGTTTTACTTTTTTTTTTCTTTTTTATATATTTTTATGCAAAAAACTTAACTAATACCCATTTTACCATCACCAAAAAAAACTTTTCCCAATATATCCCCAAATCAATTTTAATGCCACCAGTTCCCAACTGTGGTACTTTATTCCTGTTAGTTTGTGGTCTCGTCCTGGTCGAAGGACATCCTTAGTAGGTCTCCCATCCTGATTCTGGTACTGCCCGTCCGCATAGTGTTTATGCCCAGGCGGTCCGGAGTTTTGCGGATTCTTGTCGATTTCCTTGGTAGTATAGGAGGTGCGTCAAACTCCTGCTCATACTCGTCAGACCTGTCTAGTGGTCCTAACGTCCAGTCCTCCTCGCCCTCCTCCGGCTCTGACTGCGACTGAGCATCCGTGTCTGACTCTTCTGTCCTAACCTGTTTTATACCTTGGACTCCTTCAGCTTGGATGACTCGAGACTCACCCGATGGTATTGCTATTCTAGGTCGTCGTGGTCGAGTCTCAAATTTGTTTTTACCTTCTTCCTCCGCTCTCTGATGGTATGGGAGCATGAGCGAGGTGTGGAATTTAGAGGGTATGTCATTTGGATCATCCGGGTCTTTGATGCTGACTAGGAGATCCGAATGCACCTCTACTATCTGCCAGGGCCCTGTGTATTTAGCCCCTAATGACTTGGAATACAATGCATCTTTCGATGATAGCTGCTTGTTAAATGTCTTCACCAGGTCGCCTACCTTGTACACGATATCACGTTTGTTCCGATCAAAGAGTTTCTTCTGAGCTAATTGAGCCAATTTCAGATTCTTATGTGCCTGTTCCCTGATGATTGAGATGTCTGATAATAATTTTGCCCCAAACTCTTCCTCCGTGATACCTAACGTGCGCTGCAGTTGCAATTTGCGATCTATTGGAAGCATGATGTCCCTACCTAGGTTTAGCTGGCAAGGCGAGTACCTCGATGACTTGGATTTTGATGTGTTTAATGCTACCATATAGTCACCGAGCTGGCTTGCCCATTTTGTCTGACTTTTAAGACAAAACGCTCGAAGGATGCTTTTAATATCCCGATTCGATCTCTCTGACTGATTTGGGTTTGGATGATATGGTGCCACATGCACTACCACACAGCCCCATTCTTTGAGCTGATCTTCCCAGTCTGCCCCTGAGAAGTATGATGCATTATCGGAGACTATACGGTTCGGGGTGCCGAACATGTTAAATACCTTTTGCAAGAATCTCAAGATCTTAACTGAGGAGACTGATGTCAAGGGTTCCATGCTGACCCATTTGGAAAATTCATCGACACAGACTACTATGTATTTGTATCCCGCACTTGGAGTGAGCTCCCCTACAATGTCTACATGAACACACTCAAAGATATTGTTTTTATATGAATGGATGCCCATCCTACCGGGTCTTAGCTGATTAGATGGCTTAGCTAGTTGACATGCCTCGCAGGTCTTAACGTATGCCTCTATGGTCTTTGCCATGTTGTAAAACCAAAATCGCTTTTTGATCTTGTCGTATGTCCGCTCGGCGCCTTGGTGACCTGCCCTTGTGGTATCGTGAAAATATGAAACTATGTCTCGCTCGATGGCTTGCGGGACTACTGGAACCAGGCGTTTCCGGGTAGTGGATACCTCCGGATCCAAGAAGTCTGCGGCTATGAGTGGATGAGACCATTTGATATGCTTGCCCCTTCGGAGCATGGAGGGTGTGATTTTAAGCTGTGCTGAGCCTTGCTGTCGTAGTTGACTACCTACCTTGGTATCTACCCGGCGCTGGGTCCGGAGCTTGTCTACCCTACTGCTATAAAAGTCATCTGCATGGGTGCTCTGCTTTAGTATGGATTTCAATGGACCTTGCTCTTTGTTTGGGATGTATCTACACAAGATGCCCTCAACTACTGCGTAGTCATATCTATATCTGGACCGATGACCAACCCGACACAAGCTCTTGGTAATAGTAGCGATCGCCTCGTCAGCTCTCTGTAGGGTCTGCAGCATAGGCCGGTCCAACAAATCCATGTCGATCTCGATATTATTTCTCGAACTAGTGAAGGTCGCTATGCACTGGTCAACCCGATCCGGATCGTCGTCCTGCGTTGGGTCTGGCAGAGCGCCTCGTGAGAAAAGGTCTGCGAGTCTATTATCCCCACCTTTGACAAACTCTGTGTCGTTTACTACATCACCCAGCTCGATCGCCCACCTCACAATGTGTTTACTGTAGAGGTGGTCGTTCGTGGCCGCATGTTTCAAGTAGGACAGGGCCTGGTTATCGCATCTAAAAATAACATCCTTCTGGTAACGGATGTAGGGATCGAACACCCGATTTGCAAATCTAATAGCCAAGCATTCCTTCTCTCTCGGCTCGTACTTGCGCTCTGCACTATTCAATAACTTACTTCGACATTCGATCACCCGGAACCGGTCCGCTTTAAGCTTGTCGCAGTAGTATTCCTGAGCTAGAATAGCTCCTAAGCCTACCTCACTAGCATCGGTATAGACGTACAAAGGTTGGTCATAGTTAATGGTATTGAGCGTGATCTCCTTTGCAATCTCGTCTTTGATGTTCTCGAAAGCTGTTTGCTGCTCCGGGCCCCAATTGAAAGGTCGATTAGGATCTTCCTCCTTTTTTAATTTTGCAAAAATGTGCTCTAATTGTGTAGCATAATGAGGTATAAACCTCATATACCATCCAATGGCACCTAAAAATCGCTGGATGTCTTTCTTGGTCTTGGGGACCGGGTAGTTGCGAATAGCCTCGACTTTTTTGGGACATTTCGTAATTCCAGTCTTGGTAATTACATGTCCGAGGAATTGGACTTCCGGTAGATCGAATTCGCACTTCTCCCAATTAATGGACAGATTAAAGTTATGCAGGGTCTTAAATACAAACTCTAAATGTTCCTTATGCAGGGCCTCTGTTGCACTGAAAATAAATATGTCGTCTAAGTATACGAATAGGAATTTACCTATGACGCTACCGAAGATCAGGTTCATGAGTTCTTGAAAGATCATGGGAGCATTTTTCAGTCCCATTGGAAGGACGTTCCATTCCCAGCATGCGGTATGTGTATGAAAAGCTGTGTATTTCTTGGATGACTCTGAGATCGGGATCTGCCAAAATCCTGATCGTAGATCAATCTTTGACATATACCGACCCGGAGGGAGCTGCTCCATGATCATGTGCATGTCTGGCATGGGATTCTGGATCTTTGGAGTATATTTATTTAGCTCTTTGTAGTTAACTACCAACCTCGTGTCTCCGTTGGGCTTTGGGATCAGTAGTATGGGGGACGAGTACTGTGAAGTCGAACGGCGTATTTTACCCTGCTTCTCTAGTACCTCCAGCTTTTCATCGACCCATTTGGCTATGGCCGGTGGCCGCCGAATGGGTCTGCGGTATATGACCGGGCAATTGGGGTCGACTCTTAGGTCGTGTACTATTGCATTCGTTATACCCGATGAACCATCACTTCGGACCACTCGATCATATTTCTGCGCTAAGATTTCTACGAAGGCTTGAACTGGGGTCCGTTGGATCCACGTTCGGTCATATGGATCTGGAGTCGGTGCCAGTGATAAATCACAGACATCTTTTTCTGATCGGACTGCCAGACCTCTTACAAAGTACCCCACCTGATGTTCTTCCTCGGCCTCAGTCTTGACTGCCCAATGTAGCTCGCCTTTGACATCGTCAAAGCTGAGGCCGTGTTTCCATCGAAATGAGTTACTTATAAAAATAGGATACATCAACCCTTCTTGGACTATGAACTGTTCTCTGAACCATCTACCCGCTATTTTAAAGTCTAATGTTACTTGGCCTGCTGCCACTTTGGGTATGCTATCAAAACCTGCTACCTCCACCTCTGATTTCTCTATTTTTAGGCCTAGTCTATTACATGTGTCTTTTGATATCGCTAAGGATGTACATCCCGAGTCTAACAACCCGAAGATGGGGAATAGCTGTTGCTTTACCTTTATGTTGACCAGGGCGAAAGGGGCTCGGTTTCTTTTTTGTATTCGACACGGATGCCCTTCGAAGTCCGTGTCTGAGACCAGTTTAAATACTCGTCGGTTTTAGGTAGCGGTGTAGTGATGAATTTTGTAGAGAGGAGGTTCATCTTGTCCTTGTCGTGTTGCTTCATCAGTTGAGCTCTTCTTGCTCGAGGAGTCGATCGTCGCATGGATCCAAAGATTTCGCGATCCTGTGGCTCTTCTTTTACTGTCCCTTGTGGTTCTGGTGTAGTCTTGATGTCAGGCTGCTGGCTTGCATCTTCCTCCGGGTCTGCTGTTGTATCCTTACAGTTTTGCAGTAGTCTATACGCCAAGAGTTTTGCCTTTCTTGCTTTACATGCTATTGTATCATGGGAGTCATTGATGCAGATGCTGCACCATTTCCCTGAGCGCTTTGCTTCACTCCTGGTCTGCCGGTTCTCAGGTCTGGAGCTCCGCTGGGGTGGGCTCTGAGACCGCTCCCTGGGTCTTCTGTTTCCATATTGTGAGCCTGTTGGAGAGTCTCGACGGGATGTTTGTGAATCGCGACTTGAGCTCCGGTTCCTTTGTTCTGTGAAGCGGCCGGCTTGACTGCCACCCGAATACCGTCGTGTTCGGTCCGTCTGTCGATAGGAGCTATCGGGCATTTCCTTCTGGTCGTATATGGGTCGGTACGGGTTGCGTTCACGATCAGCCCTTTGTCGTAATTGATGGAAGGACTCCACCTGGTTTATGAAATCGCTGATGTTTAATGGTATCGCTGTCCCTGGTGGAAATGCCCCTGCCAGACTGGGATGCATGTTCTTCTTAAGGCGATTTATGATCTCCTTCGGTGACCATGGTTGTGGTTCTTGGATGTTTCTAAGCCGGGTGTAGAACTTTGAGGCCCACGTCCGGATTGGCTCCGAGGGCTTCTGTTTATTATAGACTATCTGGTCCAACGTGGCCTGCATGTTCGTTTTGTCATATGCCTTCAAGAACGCCGCCCGCACGGGCCCCCATTTAGGTTCAATGTCTATCAAGACGGCTCGGAGCCAAGCTGCTTCTGGTGGTGTAGAGAGGCATTGTTGGATGATGGTGACATATGACTTGTGTTGGACCCCATGAACCTCTAAATAGTTTTCGAAGGATGCCACATAGTTTGATGCTATGTCTACTACTGGGTCGAATTTCTGCGGAAGTATGCTTAACCCTGTTGGTGCCATCATTTCCAATGTGAGCTCTCTCTGCCTCGCTTGTAGCTCCTGGTTCTTCGACGTCTGTGTCATCTGTAGGCGCAGAATTTCCAAGACTGCATCCATTGTATCCGGGGTCGCTGGGTATGAGCCTTCCCCGGACTCGGATGTTGATGATTGTTGTGTGGTTGTTTCCTTCCGAGCTAGCATCGCGTTTACGAGCGCTGCTTTGTGGTTGGTTTTTACTGTCTCCTGCAGCTCCTCGTTGTCCCGTCTAGTCTCGACTAACAGCAGATTGATTTGCTCGAGACGTTTCGACATATCATCAACTGCTTTTTTGAGCTCTCGTACTTGTTGCGAGTCGGGGTTGGGCTGGTCTTGCTCCTCTTGACGGTCTATTGGTCCCGGAAGGATGGGTCTCTGAGCTCTTGCCTCTTCTTGTCCTAAATCGAATACCCCACTGAACCGGATTTCGCCGTCGCGCTCTAGTTGACGCATCGACTTATTCCGTTCCGCGAACAGGGATTGCACTTGATCGGGTGTCATCGGTTTTGGTAATTCCTCTTTCCGAAGGAGGGACCATTGATAAAGAAACCATCGCTTTTGGATGTCGAAGTCCCTCCATTCCTCATCATCTTTCGGGTCTAGCTCGCCTGCCTGGACCAACTTAGTTATCCGCTTCTTCCATAGAGCCTTCATTTGGTCCTGCAGTTCCTTTGATGCCGCCATCCTTCACGTCGGTCTTGGTTCTTGACCCGCTCACCCTAGTCCCGGTTGGATTTACTGAGTCTCAGACCTGATTTTTACCGGATCTTTTTTGTGCCTCTGGTGTGTCCCGCTATATCGGTCCTTGTATGTGTCAAACTTGTACCCCTGCTCGATGCTCTCAGGATCTCTACCTAGCCCACGATCGTCGTGTCGACCAGTGCACCGCTGATCTGCTTGCAGACCACCCTAACCTGGACAAATTGAGTCGCCCAGCCGATCAGACCCCCGGTCTTTGTGGTATCGCGACTATTACCGGTGCCACTGAATGCCTTGTATGACTATGTTGGTATGATAGGTGTCGTGTATGTAACCTCTACCTTCAGTAGTATGAGATGTGACCTATGCCAATAGTAGTTCTCTCTCTCCGTAGGTCCGGGTGCTCCAAGTGCGGTGTTCGCCTGACCTGCCTGCGTATAGCTCAGTCGAACCTCTTGTCTCGGAACTCGTGACCTACTTTTACCAGCCCTATTCTAATGCTCTAACGTAAATATAGCGAGAAAAAAAAATTTGTTATGCAATTTAGAAATAAGGAACTGGTTTATCTCACCTTGGTGTGCGTTGGTTCTAACAAGATGGTGATCCTGTGTCCGTCGTGGTCGCCAGTGTGATAGGGGAATCTCCTAAAACACCTTAAACCCACACTTCGGTAGCTCCCTATCGCCAGGTCCACCCTTCCACTAGGTGCAGACGTCCTCCTTCCCGGCCGCTCTGCTGGTCCGGACCCCGGGATCCCCTGCTCCTGCTCGCTGTCTGCTCGGCTGAGCTGAGCTCCACGTCCCGAACCACCAAGCGAGGTCTGCTCACCAGGTCTTTGATCCTCGTGACCGACCGACTTCGCCACGTCCTCACCTCCTAAGCCCTAGACCTACCGACCTGCTGCTCTACAGCCAGGTATGAGCTCGAGTTGAGCTGGGGTCCAGGTCCTCGGGTCTGGTCCCAGGGTGCTCTCCCTTTGATAAGCTGGGGAGCACTCGGTCGGGTCTGGTCCCTGGGGGCTCTCCCTTTGATAAGCTGGGGAGCACTCGGTCTGAGCTACGCTCCTTCGTGTGGTCTGGAGATGCAGTATGTCTCACCCGTATGCAAGTGCTGGTACCTCGCCCTCAGCACCTCCACTCCAAGATGTCGAGCCTTCACGGTCCAAAGGTATAGGATGCGCGTATGGGCAACATGAGACTGGACCGTCCGACCAGCCAAGTCTATGCACGCCTCTGATGTCTAAGGCTCTACCTGACCGGGGCAATTTGGACCCGAATGAACACACTATTAAACAATGTCTTACACAGCCCCCTATATGCTGTCGGCCATAAGCCAAAAAGTCAGATCGCACACCGGTAATGTCTGGGGAAAATAACACACAATTTACACCGTTTTATTCGTCTTTTCTCGGTCTTCCGACCCACAATAATGTCAGTCAATGTCGGGAATGTCACTCACACACACTACCCGGTTTACCCGGTACAAATAAGTAATATTAAACACCACTAACAATATTAAATACAAGTAATATATTACACACTAAAACCCCAATATGGCTTTACACAGCCATGTTCAAAATACTTTACACTACAAACTTAAACTCTACTTCTGAGGATTTCTCTACTACTTCACGAACAAGCCGAACTTCCACCGACTTACTTCTCTTCTAGAGGGGTGCAAAGGAATGAGGATCGTCTCCTTCGCTCATCGTCTCGTGAGCCACTCAACCTGAAGACCGACCCAAGATACCCCACTTACGGACATTCCTAACCCTATCGGTGATTGGCTATTATCCCCATATGGGCCTGCCTTCCCCCGCTGATTGGCTAGTGTCCTTATATGAGCCTACCTCCTGCTCCCCCAGTCCTCGTCTTCTCAGATAGACTTGGTCGATCCCTTATCATACGACCACTACTTCACAGCCCTATGCCTGCTACTGTAACTAGATCGTTAACATGCCGTCTGCTCGTGTTCACCATACCACGGTCTGGATGAATCCTTCTAGATCATACTCTGCCCATCCCGTCTACACGTGATGGCTCTAGTGCTTCGGTACTACCACCACCACTACCAGACCATGCTCTCCTCATCCAGTCCCCACGTGATGGTCTACTACTGCTGCTACCACTACCTACACCTACTTCCCCAACCTGACCTAGATGTCGCCTAAGCCCCTTGTTGCCGGAGCCGATTTCTCTCTCCCACCGTCTGTCCTGTCCGTCTGTCCTGTCCGTCTGTCCTGTCTGTCTGTCCTGTCCGTCTGTCCTGTCCGTCTGTCCTGTCCGTCTGTCCTGTCCGTCTGTCCTCTCCGTCTGTCCTGTCCGTTTGTCCTGTCCGTCTGTCCTGTCCGTCTGTCCTGTCCGTCTGTCCTGTCTGTCTGTCCTGTCCGTCTGTCCTGTCCGTCTGTCCTGTCCGTCTGTCCTGTCCGTCTGTCCTGTCTGTCTGTCCTGTCCGTCTATCCTGTCCGTCTGTCCTGTCCGTCTGTCCTGTCCGTCTATCCTGTCGGTCTGTCCTGTCCGTCTGTCCTGTCCGTCTATCCCGTCTGTCTGTCCTGTCCGTCTGTCCTGTCCGTCTGTCCTGTCCGTTTGTCCTGTCCGTCTGTCCTGTCCGTCTGTCCTGTCCGTCTGTCCTGTCCGTCTGTCCTGTCCGTTTGTCCTGTCTGTCTGTCATGTCTGTTTATCCCGTCTGTCTGTCCTGTCCGTCTGTCCTGTTCGTCTGTCCTGTCCGTCTGTCCTGTCCGTCTGTCCTGTCCGTCTGTCCTGTCCGTCTGTCATGTCCGTCTGTCCTGTCCGTCTGTCCGGTCCGTCTGTCCTGTCCGTCTGTCCTGTCCGTCTGTCCTGTCCGTCTGTCCTGTCCGTCTGTCCTGTCCGTCTGTCCTGTCCGTCTGTCCTGTCCGTCTGTCCTGTCCGTCTGTCCTGTCCGTCTGTCCTGTCCGTCTGTCCTGTCCGTCTGTCCTGTCCGTCTGTCCGGTCCGTCAGTCCTGTCCGTCTGTCCTGTCCGTCTGTCCTGTCCGTCTGTCCTGTCCGTCTGTCCTGTCCGTCTGTCCTGTCCGTCTGTCCTGTCCGTCTGTCCTGTCCGTCTGTCCTGTCCGTCTGTCCTGTCCGTCTGTCCTGTCCGTCTGTCCTGTCCGTCTGTCCTGTCCGTCTGTCCTGTCCGTCTGTCCTGTCCGTTTGTCCTGTCCGTCTGTCCTGTCCGTCTGTCCTGTCCGTCTGTCCTGTCCGTCTGTCCTGTCCGTCTGTCCTATCCGTCTGTCCTGTCCGTCTGTCTTGTCCGTCTGTCCTGTCCGTCTGTCCTGTCCGTCTGTCCTGTCCGTCTGTCCTGTCCGTCTGTACTGTCCGTCTGTCCTGTCCGTCTGTCCTGTCCGTCTGTCCTGTCCGTCTGTCCTGTCCGTCTGTCCTGTCCGTCTGTCCTGTCCGTCTGTCCTGTCCGTCTGTCATGTCCGTCTGTCCTGTCCGTCTGTCCTGTCCGTCTGTCCTGTCCGTCTGTCCTTTCCGTCTGTCCTGTCCGTCTGTCCTGTCCGTCTGTCCTGTCCGTCTGTCCTGTCCGTCTGTCCTGTCCGTCTGTCCTGTCCGTCTGTCCTGTCCGTCTGTCCTGTCCGTCTGTCCTGTCCGTCTGTATTGTCCGTCGGTCCTGTCCGTCTGTCCTTTCCGTCTGTCCTGTCGGTCTGTCCTGTCCGTCTGTCCTGTCCGTCTGTCCTGTCCGTTTGTCCTGTCCGTCTGTCCTGTCCGTCTGTCCTGTCCGTCTGTCCTGTCCGTCTGTCCTGTCCGTTTGTCCTGTCTGTCTGTCATGTCTGTTTATCCCGTCTGTCTGTCCTGTCCGTCTGTCCTGTTCGTCTGTCCTGTCCGTCTGTCCTGTCCGTCTGTCCTGTCCGTCTGTCCTGTCCGTCTGTCATGTCCGTCTGTCCTGTCCGTCTGTCCGGTCCGTCTGTCCTGTCCGTCTTTCCTCTCCGTCTGTCCTGTCCGTCTGTCCTGTCCGTCTGTCCTGTCCGTCTGTCCTGTCCGTCTGTCCTGTCCGTCTGTCCTGTCCGTCTGTCCTGTCCGTCTGTCCTGTCCGTCTGTCCTGTCCGTCTGTCCTGTCCGTCTGTCCGGTCCGTCAGTCCTGTCCGTCTGTCCTGTCCGTCTGTCCTGTCCGTCTGTCCTGTCCGTCTGTCCTGTCCGTCTGTCCTGTCCGTCTGTCCTGTCCGTCTGTCCTGTCCGTCTGTCCTGTCCGTCTGTCCTGTCCGTCTGTCCTGTCCGTCTGTCCTGTCCGTCTGTCCTGTCCGTCTGTCCTGTCCGTTTGTCCTGTCCGTCTGTCCTGTCCGTCTGTCCTGTCCGTCTGTCCTGTCCGTCTGTCCTGTCCGTCTGTCCTGTCCGTCTGTCCTATCCGTCTGTCCTGTCCGTCTGTCTTGTCCGTCTGTCCTGTCCGTCTGTCCTGTCCGTCTGTCCTGTCCGTCTGTCCTGTCCGTCTGTACTGTCCGTCTGTCCTGTCCGTCTGTCCTGTCCGTCTGTCCTGTCCGTCTGTCCTGTCCGTCTGTCCTGTCCGTCTGTCCTGTCCGTCTGTCATGTCCGTCTGTCCTGTCCGTCTGTCCTGTCCGTCTGTCCTGTCCGTCTGTCCTTTCCGTCTGTCCTGTCCGTCTGTCCTGTCCGTCTGTCCTGTCCGTCTGTCCTGTCCGTCTGTCCTGTCCGTCTGTCCTGTCCGTCTGTCCTGTCCGTCTGTCCTGTCCGTCTGTCCTGTCCGTCTGTATTGTCCGTCGGTCCTGTCCGTCTGTCCTTTCCGTCTGTCCTGTCGGTCTGTCCTGTCGGTCTGTCCTGTCCGTCTGTCCTGTCCGTCTATCCCGTCTGTCTGTCCTGTCCGTCTGTCCTGTCCGTCTGTCCTGTCCGTCTGTCCTGTCCGTCTGTCCTGTCTGTCTGTCCTGTCTGTCTGTCCTGTCTGTCTGTCCTGTCCGTCTGTCCTGTCCGTCTGTCCTGTCCGTCTGTCCTGTCCGTCTGTCCTGTCCGTCTGTCCTGTCCGTCTGTCCTGTCCGTCTGTCCTGTCCGTCTGTCCTGTCTGTCTGTCCTGTCCGTCTGTCCTTTCCGTCAGTCCTGTATGTCTGTCCTGTCCGTCGGTCCTTTCCGTCTGTCCTGTCTGTCTGTCCTGTCTGTCTGTCCTGTCCGTCTGTCCTGTCCGTCTGTCATGTCCGTCTGACCTGTCCGTCTGTCCTGTCCGTCTGTCCTGTCCGTCTGTCCTGTCCGTCTGTCCTGTCCGTCTGTCCTGTCCGTCTATCCTGTCCGTCTGTCCTGTCCGTCTGTCCTGTCCGTCTATCCTGTCGGTCTATCCTGTCGGTCTGTCCTGTCCGTCTGTCCTGTCCGTCTATCCCGTCTGTCTGTCCTGTCCGTCTGTCCTGTCCGTCTGTCCTGTCCGTCTGTCCTGGCCGTCTGTCCTGTCCGTTTGTCCTGTCCGTCTGTCCTGTCCGTCTGTCCTGTCCGTCTGTCCTGTCCGTTTGTCCTGTCTGTCTGTCCTGTCTGTCTATCCCGTCTGTCTGTCCTGTGTGTCTGTCCTGTCCGTCTGTCCTGTCCGTCTGTCCTGTCCGTCTGTCCTGTCCGTCTGTCCTGTCCGTCTGTCATGTCTGTCTGACCTGTCCGTCTGTCCGGTCCGTCTGTCCTGTCCGTCTGTCCTGTCCGTCTGTCCTGTCCGTCTGTCCTGTCCGTCTGTCCTGTCCGTCTGTCCTGTCCGTCTGTCCTGTCCGTCTGTCCTGTCCGTCTGTCCGGTCCGTCGGTCCTGTCCGTCTGTCCTGTCCGTCTGTCCTGTCCGTCTGTCCTGTCCGTCTGTCCTGTCCGTCTGTCCTGTCCGTCTGTCCTGTCCGTCTGTCCTGTCCGTCTGTCCTGTCCGTCTGTCCTGTCCGTCTGTCCTGTCCGTCTGTCCTGTCCGTCTGTCCTGTCCGTCTGTCCTGTCCGTCTGTCCTGTCCGTCTGTCCTGTCCGTCTGTCCTGTCCGTCTGTCCTGTCCGTCTGTCCTGTCCGTCTGTCCTGTCCGTCTGTCCTGTCCGTCTGTCCTGTCCGTCCGTCCTGTCCGTCTGTCCTGTCCGTCTGTCCTGTCCGTCTGTCCTGTCCGTCTGTCCTGTCCGTCTGTCCTGTCCGTCTGTCCTGTCCGTCTGTCCTGTCCGTCTGTCCTGTCCGTCTGTCCTGTACGTCTGTCCTGTCCGTCTGTCCTGTCCGTCTGTCCTGTCCGTCTGTCCTGTCCGTCTGTCCTGTCCGTCTGTACTGTCCGTCTGTCCTGTCCGTCTGTCCTGTCCGTCTGTCCTGTCCGTCTGTCCTGTCCGTCTGTCCTTTCCGTCTGTCCTGTCCGTCTGTCCTGTCCGTCTGTCCTGTCCGTCTGTCCTGTCCGTCTGTCCTTTCCGTCTGTCCTGTCCGTCTGTCCTGTCCGTCTGTCCTGTCCGTCTGTCCTTTCCGTCTGTCCTGTCCGTCTGTCCTGTCTGTCTGTCCTGTCCGTCTCTCTTCTCCGTCTGTCCTGTCCGTCTCTCTTCTCCGTCTGTCCTGTCCGTCTGTCCTGTATGTCTGTCCTGTCCGTCTGTCCTGTCCGTCTGTCCTGTCCGTCTATCCTGTCTGTCTGTCCTGTCCGTCTGTCCTGTCCGTCTGTCCTGTCCGTCTGTCCTGTCCGTCTATTCCGTCTGTCTGTCCTGTCCGTCTGTCCTGTCCGTCTGTCCTGTCCGTCTGTCCTGTCCGTCTGTCCTGTCCGTCTGTCATGTCCGTCTGTCCTGTCCGTCTGTCCTGTCCGTCTGTCCTGTCCGTTTGTCCTGTCCGTCTGTCCTGTCCGTCTATCCCGTCTGTCTGTCCTGTCCGTCTGTCCTGTCCGTCTGTCCTGTCCGTCTGTCCTGGCCGTCTGTCCTGTCCGTTTGTCCTGTCCGTCTGTCCTGTCCGTCTGTCCTGTCCGTCTGTCCTGTCCGTTTGTCCTGTCTGTCTGTCCTGTCTGTCTATCCCGTCTGTCTGTCCTGTGTGTCTGTCCTGTCCGTCTGTCCTGTCCGTCTGTCCTGTCCGTCTGTCCTGTCCGTCTGTCCTGTCCGTCTGTCATGTCTGTCTGACCTGTCCGTCTGTCCGGTCCGTCTGTCCTGTCCGTCTGTCCTGTCCGTCTGTCCTGTCCGTCTGTCCTGTCCGTCTGTCCTGTCCGTCTGTCCTGTCCGTCTGTCCTGTCCGTCTGTCCTGTCCGTCTGTCCTGTCCGTCTGTCCGGTCCGTCGGTCCTGTCCGTCTGTCCTGTCCGTCTGTCCTGTCCGTCTGTCCTGTCCGTCTGTCCTGTCCGTCTGTCCTGTCCGTCTGTCCTGTCCGTCTGTCCTGTCCGTCTGTCCTGTCCGTCTGTCCTGTCCGTCTGTCCTGTCCGTCTGTCCTGTCCGTCTGTCCTGTCCGTCTGTCCTGTCCGTCTGTCCTGTCCGTCTGTCCTGTCCGTCTGTCCTGTCCGTCTGTCCTGTCCGTCCGTCCTGTCCGTCTGTCCTGTCCGTCTGTCCTGTCCGTCTGTCCTGTCCGTCTGTCCTGTCCGTCTGTCCTGTCCGTCTGTCCTGTCCGTCTGTCCTGTCCGTCTGTCCTGTCCGTCTGTCCTGTCCGTCTGTCCTGTCCGTCTGTCCTGTCCGTCTGTCCTGTCCGTCTGTACTGTCCGTCTGTCCTGTCCGTCTGTCCTGTCCGTCTGTCCTGTCCGTCTGTCCTGTCCGTCTGTCCTTTCCGTCTGTCCTGTCCGTCTGTCCTGTCCGTCTGTCCTGTCCGTCTGTCCTTTCCGTCTGTCCTGTCCGTCTGTCCTGTCTGTCTGTCCTGTCCGTCTCTCTTCTCCGTCTGTCCTGTCCGTCTCTCTTCTCCGTCTGTCCTGTCCGTCTGTCCTGTATGTCTGTCCTGTCCGTCTGTCCTGTCCGTCTGTCCTGTCCGTCTATCCTGTCTGTCTGTCCTGTCCGTCTGTCCTGTCCGTCTGTCCTGTCCGTCTGTCCTGTCCGTCTATTCCGTCTGTCTGTCCTGTCCGTCTGTCCTGTCCGTCTGTCCTGTCCGTCTGTCCTGTCCGTCTGTCATGTCCGTCTGTCCTGTCCGTCTGTCCTGTCCGTCTGTCCTGTCCGTTTGTCCTGTCCGTCTGTCGTGTCCGTCTGTCCTGTCCGTCTGTCCTGTCCGTTTGTCCTGTCTGTCTGTCCTGTCCGTCTGTCATGTCCGTCTGTCCTGTCCGTCTGTCCGGTCCGTCTGTCGTGTCCTTCTGTCCTGTCCGTCTGTCCTGTCCGTCTGTCCTGTCCGTCTGTCCTGTCCGTCTGTCCTGTCCGTCTGTCCTGTCCGTCTGTCCTGTCCGTCTGTCCTGTCCGTCTGTCCTGTCCGTCTGTCCGGTCCGTCGGTCCTGTCCGTCTGTCCTGTCCGTCTGTCCTGTCTGTCTGTCCTGTCCGTCTGTCCTGTCCGTCTGTCCTGTCCGTCTGTCCTGTCCGTCTGTCCTGTCCGTCTGTCCTGTCCGTCTGTCCTGTCTGTCTGTCCTGTCCTGTCCGTCTGTCCTGTCCGTCTGTCCTGTCCGTCTGTCCTGTCCGTCTGTCCTGTCCGTCCGTCCTGTCCGTCTGTCCTGTCCGTCTGTCCTGTCCGTCTGTCCTGTCCGTTTGTCCTGTCCGTCTGTCCTGTCCGTCTGTCCTGTCCGTCTGTCCTGTCCGTCTGTCCTATCCGTCTGTCCTGTCCGTCTGTCCTGTCCGTCTGTCCTGTCTGTCTGTCCTGTCCGTCTGTCCTGTCCGTCTGTCCTGTCCGTCTGTACTGTCCGTCTGTCCTGTCCGTCTGTCCTGTCCGTCTGTCCTGTCCGTCTGTCCTGTTTGTCTGTCCTTTCCGTCTGTCCTGTCCGTCTGTCCTGTCCGTCTGTCCTGTCCGTCTGTCCTGTCCGTCTGTCCTGTCCGTCTGTCCTGTCCGTCTGTCCTGTCCGTCTGTCCTGTCCGTCTGTCCTGTCCGTCTGTCCTGTCCGTCTGTCCTGTCCGTCTGTCCTGTCCGTCTGTCCTGTCCGTCTGTCCTGTCCGTCTGTCCTGTCCGTCTGTCCTGTCCGTCTGTCCTGTCCGTCTGTCCTGTCCGTCTGTCATGTCCGTCGGTCCTGTCCGTCTGTCCTGTCCGTCTGTCCTTTCCGTCTGTCCTGTCCGTCTGCCCTGTCCGTCTGTCCTGTCCGTCTGTCCTGTCCGTCTGTCCTGTATGTCTGTCCTGTCCGTCTGTCCTGTCCGTCTGTCTTGTCCGTCTGTCCTGTCCGTCTGTCTTGTCCGTCTGTCCTGTCCGTCTGTCCTGTCTGTCTGTTCTTTCCGTCTGTTCTTTCGGTCTGTCCTATCCGTCTGTTCTTTCCGTCTGTCCTGTCCGTCTGTTCTTTTCGTCTGTTCTTTCCGTCTGTCCTGTCCGTCTGTCCTGTCCGTCTGTCTTGTCCGTCTGTCCTGTCCGTCTGTCTTGTCCGTCTGTCCTGTCCGTCTGTCCTGTCCGTCTGTCCTGTCCGTCTGTCCTTTCCGTCTGTCCTGTCCGTCTGTCCTGTCTGTCTGTCCTGTCCGTCTCTCTTCTCCGTCTGTCCTGTCCGTCTCTCTTCTCCGTCTGTCCTGTCCGTCTGTCCTGTATGTCTGTCCTGTCCGTCTGTCCTGTCCGTCTGTCCTGTCCGTCTATCCTGTCTGTCTGTCCTGTCCGTCTGTCCTGTCCGTCTGTCCTGTCCGTCTGTCCTGTCCGTCTATTCCGTCTGTCTGTCCTGTCCGTTTGTCCAGTCCGTCTGTCCTGTCCGTCTGTCCTGTCCGTCTGTCCAGTCCGTCTGTCCTGTCCGTCTGTCCTGTCCGTCTGTCCTGTCCGTCTGTCCTGTCCGTCTGTCCTGTCCGTCTGTCCTGTCCGTCTGTCCTGTCCGTCTGTCCTGTCCGTCTGTCCTGTCCGTCTGTCCTGTCTGTCTGTCCTGTCCGTCTGTCCTGTCCGTCTGTCTTGTCCGTCTGTCCTGTCCGTCTGTCCTGTCCGTCTGTCCTGTCCGTCTGTCCTGTCCGTCTGTCCTGTCCGTCTGTCCTGTCCGTCTGTCCTGTCCGTCTGTCCTGTTTGTTTGTCCTGTCCGTCTGTCCTGTCCGTCTGTCCTGTCCGTCTGTCCTGTTTGTCTGTCCTGTCCGTCTGTCCTGTCCGTCTGTCCTGTTTGTCTGTCCTGTCCGTCTGTCCTGTCCGTCTGTCCTGTCTGTCTGTCCTGTCTGTCTGTCCTGTCCGTCTGTCCTGTCCGTCTGTCCTGTCCGTCTGTCCTGTCCGTCTGTCCTGTCCGTCGGTCCTGTCCGTCTGTCCTGTCCGTCTTTCCTGTCCGTCTGTCCTGTCCGTCTGTCCTGTCCGTCTGTCCTGTCCGTCTGTCCTGTCCGTCTGTCCTGTCCGTCTGTCCTGTCCGTCTGTCCTGTCCGTCTGTCCTGTCCGTCTGTCCTGTCCGTCTGTCCTGTCCGTCTGTCCTATCCGTCTGTCCTGTCCGTCTGTCCTGTCCGTCTGTCCTGTCCGTCTGTCCTGTCCGTCTGTCCTGTCCGTCTGTCCTGTCCGTCTGTCCTGTCCGTCTGTCCTGTCCGTCTGTCCTGTCCGTCTGTCCTGTCCGTCTGTCCTGTCCGTCTGTCCTGTCCGTCTGTCCTGTCCGTCTGTCCTGTCCGTCGGTCCTGTCTGTCTGCCCTGTCCGTCTGTCCTGTCTGTCTGTCCTGTCCGTCTGTCCTGTCCGTCTGTCCTGTCTCTCTGTCCTGTCCGTCTGTCCTGTCTGTCTGTCCTGTCCGTCTGTCTTGTCCGTCTGTCCTGTCCGTCTGTCCTGTCCGTCTGTCCTGTCCGTCTGTCCTGTCCGTCTGTCCTGTCCGTCTGTCCTGTCCGTCTGTCCTGTCCGTCTGTCCTGTCAGTCTGTCCTGTCCGTCTGTCCTGTCCGTCTGTCCTGTTTGTTTGTCCTGTCCGTCTGTCCTGTCCGTCTGTCCTGTCCGTCTGTCCTGTTTGTCTGTCCTGTCCGTCTGTCCTGTCCGTCTGTCCTGTCTGTCTGTCCTGTCCGTCTGTCCTGTCCGTCTGTCCTGTCTGTCTGTCCTGTCCGTCTGTCCTGTCCGTCTGTCCTGTCCGTCTGTCCTGTCCGTCTGTCCTGTCCGTCTGTCCTGTCCGTCTGTCCTGTCTGTCTGTCCTGTCCGTCTTTCCTGTCCGTCTGTCCTGTCCGTCTGTCCTGTCCGTCTGTCCTGTCCGTCTGTCCTGTCCGTCTGTCCTGTCCGTCTGTCCTATCCGTCTGTCCTGTCCGTCTGTCCTGTCCGTCTGTCCTGTCCGTCTGTCCTGTCCGTCTGTCCTGTCCGTCTGTCCTGTCCGTCTGTCCTGTCCGTCTGTCCTGTCCGTCTGTCCTGTCCGTCTGTCATGTCGGTCTGTCCTGTCGGTCTGTTCTGTTCGTCTGTCCTGTCCGTCTGTCTTGTCGGTCTGTCCTGTCCGTCTGTCCTGTCCGTCTGTCCTGTCCGTCTGTCCTGTCCGTCTGTCATGTCCGTCTGTCCTGTCCGTCTGTCCTGTCCGTCTGTCCTGTCCGTCTGTCATGTCCGTCCGTCCTGTCCGTCTGTCCTATCCGTCTGTCCTATACGTCCGTCCTATCCGTCCGTCCTATCCGTCTGTCCTGTCCGTCCGTCCTATCCGTCTGTCCTGTTCGTCTGTCCTGTCGGTCTGTCCTGTCCGTCTGTCCTGTCGGTCTGTCCTGTCTGTCTGTGCTGTCCGTCTGTGCTGTCCGTCTGTCCTGTCTGTCGGTCCTGTCCGTCTGTCCTGTCCGTCCGTCCTGTCCGTCTGTCCTGTTGGTCTGTCCTGTCTGTCTGTCCTGTCCGTTTGTCCTGTCCGTCTGTCCTGTCCGTCTGTCCTGTCCGTCTGTCCTGTCCGTCTGTCCTGTCTGTCTGTCCTGTCCGTCTGTCCTGTCCGTCTGTCCTGTCCGTCTGTCCTGTCCGTCTGTCCTGTCCGTCTGTCCTGTCTGTCTGTCCTGTCCGTCTGTCCTGTCCGTCTGTCCTGTCCGTCTGTCCTGTCCGTCTGTCCTGTCCGTCTGTCCTGTCCGTCTGTCCTGTCCGTCTGTCCTGTCCGTCTGTCCTATATGTCTGTCCTGTCCGTCTGTCCTATCCGTCTGTCCTATCCGTCTGTCCTATATGTCTGTCCTGTCCGTCTGTCCTATACGTCTGTCCTGTCCGTCTGTCCTGTCCGTCTGTCCTATCCGTCTGTCCTATCTGTCTGCCCTATCCGTCTGTCCTGTCCGTCTGTCCTGTCCGTCTGTCCTGTCCGTCCGTCCTGTCCGTCTGTCCTGTTCGTCTGTTCTGTCCGTCTGTCCTGTCCGTCTGTCCTGTCTGTCTGTTCTGTCCGTCTGTCCTGTCCGTCTGTCCTGTCCGTCTGTCCTGTCCGTCTGTCCTGTCCGTCTGTCCTGTCCGTCTGTCCTATCCGTCTGTCCTATCCGTCTGCCCTGTCCTGTCATTGCAACAGTGCAACCTTGGAATTCATAAACGTAACATGTTTACGATTTTGACTTGTATATCGACGCATAGCATGCTGCAGTATACTGCAGCATGCTATGTCTGTATGTCTTTCAGTCTGTAAGTTGCATACTTCGAGAGGAAATTCTAAGAAATTTAACTTTACTAATAGGCTTTAATTTAACATTAGGAATAGCCTTTCCTGTTTCGATAAAATACAGTTTCTCCATAGATCATCCATTAGTGGTGCTAAAATAGGATTCCACCTATTTGTTGAAGCCAAATTTTTCTATGAGCTCCGCATCTACTTCGGGCCCACAGTCGCCCAATCCGGCGCGAAGCGCCGGATGTTTTACCATTTCCTGTTCTTGAACGTTTCCTCGAACAAAGCATTGTGTTGTACTAAATTCCATGAGGGATCGTCCGTAAATGATGCCGTAAGTAGTGCCAGTGGGTCTAGGTGGGTATGGATGGCGTACCCAGTGAGCCTTTTTAAATGATGTCATTTTGGTAGGTAGGTATACATGAAAAATTCTTATTTGCTTTACGTTTACCATTAGTATGATTTAACGTGACTACATCGTTTGTGAACACTCTCTACTCCCTAGCATTCGATTTTGCATGCATGTAACGCGAAGAGTGTGGGACGAGCAAAGAACGTACGTCGAACGTACCCACCTAGGTACCTAATCTCGACGTCAAAAGTCGAGAAAGTAGGCAAGGTGGTCCCATCCATTAATTGTTACTACCCACCACTTCGGTTAGCACCACTTTTCCCACTTTCTCGAATTTTGATATCAAGAATAGGTTCAGAGGCAAGTATGTAAATGCCATAGAAATCATTCACCGACTCCCGTTTATGCTATCTTCGTTTATGTTGTTCTAAAAGTAGGCTCATTCAACCGGTAATTGTGGAAAACTGATTAGTCCGATCACCCTCAACAACAATGGGGCACCTCTCGTTCTCATTTGTGAGAGTTTAAAAGTAGTTTGAAAGAAATCAGTTACAAACTGTGGCCTGTAGAGCACTGCCAACGAACGGACAGACAGACGGACAAAACCATTTCAATAGATGCTTGCTCATCATCTAAAAATAAATCATGATGTTTCGCCTATGTTGGTTTCTGTAAGGAAT
Source organism: Dicyrtomina minuta (assembly GCA_949802685.1). Taxonomy (NCBI): domain Eukaryota; kingdom Metazoa; phylum Arthropoda; class Collembola; order Symphypleona; family Dicyrtomidae; genus Dicyrtomina; species Dicyrtomina minuta. Next base: position 107,724,340 of record OX461808.1, read on the forward strand.
TCCTACTCGTGAGCAATATAGGGGCAAAGGGAAACGCAGGGAAGTACAGGCATGTACTAAGCTTGTTGCTGCAATAATGAAAAGTTGTACTCATGTCGAAGATTATTCTCTAAAAGCTTAGCATGTTCATCGCAACCACGGTCGCTTCGCGCCGAATATTTTGTCTTTGATTTTAAACATAAATAATAATGTTCTCTCCCCTCCACTTATTCCACAGTCCTACAATACTTATTTATTGTTGAAAATTGTATTTGCACTAAAGTTTTAGTATTACACATCACACACATTACAGTTAATAATTTATTAAAACATTGAAATAAAAGGGGACCCCAGTTGGAAATCCCCTACATAATTATGTACATAAAAATTTCCTCCTGGTAATTCGTGTATAATGTTTACATAATCTGAACATAAAAATATTATGTACAGTATTTTATGAAAAATTGGTACTCGTCCGGACATACAACTTTGGGGATAACCATGTGCACATAATGAATTATGACAAAATTGTTACGGCAGAATACTTATGTATACATTTTTATAACCAAACTATTACGCACGAATTTTGGGTCTTCAACCTGAACTGACCTTTGAGGCTTTGACCTAGGTCAGTGATCAAATTTTTGAGACGCCAATTTAAAATTATTAGTAATTATTAAAACTCAAAAAAATTGATTTATTGCTTGACAAAACTAATTTTGTGACCTAAAATTACGCTTGACCTGTGACCTAGGTCACTCGGAAATGTTGGGATTTAATAATTATTACCTCGTGCTATAGTTCAAAAAATAATCATGTGTTGAAATTTTGTAAAAATTTAAATTTACGAATAACTGAAAATATTATAGAGCATTATATATGGCAGATTAAATCACAATAATATTAAAAACGACATTGTGGCACAGTGGTTAGTGCACTAGGCTCAGCTCGGCTGCTCAGGGATCGAATCCCGGGTTGCACAATTATTTTGAAATTAAAGGTTTGGCAATAAAGATTTATCAATAAAATATTCTAAACAAATTACCCGCCATAAATATGTCCCAAATTCGTACATAGGAATTTGAACCGGTTTATGCATAAATATTCCCGCAGAATTATGTTGACAGATTTCCAATTGGGACAGATTAACTTTATATTGGTTAAGTTAAAGGTTCTATATTATTATACAAAATAGAATATAAACAATGCGTGTATACTAGTAAGTAAATATGAAATTACCCAAATCAATATATTAAAGAGCCTTGATGTAGGTATAGAATAAGCTTAGTTGAACATTATGTACTAGTAAATTATTAAATTATTAAATATTTCGAGCCTTCGATTTTCACAAATTCAACTTATCCGGAGGCACTGTCTGGGAAAAGTCACTCCGTGGCGTGAGTGTGCTAGTTAGTAATTAATTCGAGGGAGTTTTTCCAGCCTATTTTCCTAAGCCTCCTTCATATCCAGGACCGGTTCCAGTTCGTTTGCACCTATTTTTATTCTCACATCCCGCATCTTTCTCAATACTTCTCCGTACAGGACAGGAGCCGGAACTCCTAGTATTCCTATCATCATGAGCTGGAGCTGGAGGATCTAGACTGCATTTCTGTTGTTGCTCCCGTTCTCCAGAGCTTCCAGATGAACGTCTCCCATGATTTGGTGGGAAATCCTTAGAAGTAAATATTTCACACTGGGTCATCCTAGGTTTTCCTTTCATCATTTCCCCATCTTCATCCTCCGAGTGGCGTTTCCTAGCTACTACAATAATTGGTGGCTCGGAACCATCATACTCGCGCTTCTTCACAAATCCCATCTTATCATTATTACTGTTCTTTGGCGAATTTGAAACTCTTCTTAGTTTATCCGCATTTCCCGTACGGACACTGTCACGGTCCCGATCACGGTCACGGGTTTGTTGATTATCCCTTGGAGATGCATTAAATTGATAATGTTTCGGTTGTTGTTGTTGCTGAGAAGACGATGGGATGAACTGTTTTCTACCTGCACCAGGGCCAGGGCTAGAAGGTGTAGTACCAACGCGAGGTATGGATTTGACTGGGGCAGGTGAAGGTGAGGATGTCAATTGTTTAGTCTGAGGTGACTGAGAGCTTATGCGGCCACTATTGTCTTGTCCTTGGTCTTTTTCTAGAAACACAACTAGTGATGCAGGTTTTTGCTTCGTTGGCAAATTGTACACTCTTTTCGGTTCAAGCTGGGCACGGGACAATCTTGTAGGCTGTGTGTGGACGTTCGAAGCTTTTACAACTGGAAAATAGTCTGCTTCTTCCTCGTCCAGAGGGTCCTCAGAAGTTCGAAGTCGAAGGTACGACGTATCACTTACTAGAGCAGAGTAGGGTAGAGAGGACGCTGGTGTCGTTCGCTCTATTTGGGTTGTTGTTGGTCCAAGTTTTGGTTTTGATGGAATTATTAGTGAGCCCGTTGCTGTTTCTGCTCGGGATGGAGTCGAAAGAGATGCCCACTGTTTAGTTGGAGTTATCGTGGGAGGTGACGCTGACTTACTTCGGTCTTGTTTCATTGAAACAGATGATGTCATAGGTATTTGCTTCGTGGGCAATTTGCTCAATTCTTTTGGTTCAATAATGATTGGAATACGTGTCGTAGCTTTCTTGGATTGTGTTTTGACGCTTTTAATTTTTGTATCTGGCAAATTATTTGCTGCTGCTGTCATAGGTCTCTCATAGGTTGTAGGCTGATGAGTCACCGTTCTACTTTGTTGAGTTGTTTTGGATTCCGACATTATAAAAGGAATAGGAATAAGAGGTGACTCCGCAGGTAGTTCAAGTTTCTTAATTGTCTTTGATTGAATTGGTAAACCTCCCTCACCTCTTGTTAGAATTCGGAGTGGTTCCGGTTCTAGTCTCGACTGTCGTTTGTTATTTGGTGTAGATATCACCGGAGCTGATACTAGTGTTTGGTAGCTCCCATCATCTTTGGACTCTCTTAGTGTTTTTACCGATTCCGATTCCGGTACTACTTCTGGCTGTGTTTGGTTTGGCACGGCTCTTGGTTTTGGAACAGCACCTTGCTGGCTTCCCTCTATTTTTCGTGTTGGATTACTGGCCGGTTCCACTTCTGACTGAGCCTTGTCTGGTTCGGGTCTCGGAGATGGAACAGGTTGATTTGGTTGATAGCTGCCATCTGCTTTTCGTGCTTGAATACGGACCGGTTCAGGTTCTGCTACAGGTTCTGGCTGAAATTGGATTGGTTCTGATCTCGGAGATGAGTAAGAAGGTTGATAGCCACCCTCTGCTTTTCGTAGTTGAATACGGGCTCGTTCCGTTTCTGGCAGAGTGGAAGAAAGATTGTGTGGTTCGGATCTTGGTGTTGAAACAGGGTCTTCAAAACCTTCCAAGCCCCCATCATTTTTTTGTGATTGAATTGTGGCCAGTTTTGGCCCTTGTTCTGGCTGGATTTGGTTTTTTTTGGATCTCGTATCTCGAACAGGAGATTTAGAGCCTCTATCTGCCCCTCGAGCTTGAGTTCGGACCGGTTCTAGCTGGGTTTTGTTCGCTTCCGATCTCGAAATTGGAACCGGCGTCGTTTGATAGCCCTCTTCGGCTCCTCGTGCTTGAAATCGGACCGGTTCTGGCTGAATTTTGTTTGGTTCTGATCTCGGAGATGAGTGAGAAGGTTGATAGCCACCCTCTGCTTTTCGTGTTTGAATACGGACAGGTTCCGTTTCTGGCTGAGTAGAAGGAAGTTTGTTTAGTTCAGATCTTTGTGTTAGAACAGGAGCTTTAAAGGTTTCTTGTGACTGAATCGGGGCAGATTCCGGCTCTTGTTCTGGCTGAGCTTTGCTTGGTTTGGATTTCGGAGCCAGAACAGCAGGTTGAGAGCCCACCACTGCTTCTTGTGCTTGAATTTGGACCGGTTCTGTCAGAACATTGTTTGGACCTGATCTCGGAGACGAGAGAGGTGGTTGAGAGCCACCCTCTGCTTTTCGTGTTTGAATACGGGCAGGTTCCGTTTCTGGCTGAGTAGAAGGAATTTTGTTTGGTTCGGATCTTGGTGTTGGAACAGGAGCTTTAAAGCCCTCCAAGCCCCTACCAGTTTTTTGTGATTGAATTGTGGCCAGTTTTGGCCTTTGTTCTGGCTGAATTTGGTTTTGTTCGGATCTCGTATCTACAACAGCAGATTGAGAGCCCCCATCTGCCCCTTGAGCTTGAGTTCGGACCGGTTCTAGCTGAGTTTTATTCGCTTTGGATCTCGAAATTGGAACCGGCGTCGTTTGATAGCCCTCTTCTGCCCCTTGTACTTGATTTCGAATCGTTTCTGACTGATATTTGCTCGGTTCGGATTTCAGAGGTGAAAGAGCAGATTGATAGCCACCCCCTGCTTTTCGTGCTTGGACACGGCTCGGTTCTGGCACGGGTACCGCTTCACGCTGAGTTTGGTTCGGTTCGTCTGATCTCGGAACTGGAACTGAAACTGGGACCGTAGTTTGAGAGCCCCCGCCTGCTTTTGTTGTTTGAATTCGAACAGGTTCTAGTATCACTGGTTCTAGCTGCAGTCTTTGTCTTTTTTGTTCAGATCTTGGAGCTGTTGGAGAAGTTGCAGTAATAACAGTTTTGCTCTCATATTTCGTAGTTGGAGCTGGATCTGGTTGAATTCGCATAGAGAGGTATTCTGAGTTGACTTTGTACGCTGTTTGTTGGTATGGTGGCTGTTGAGGAACTTCCTTCATTGCCTCAGTTGGGGCCGGCCGGGGCCCCGTCATTGCTACCTGCGGCACCACCGGTTCCAAGTTTTGTGAAGGCAGACGTAAGGATGCTTGTGGTTCCTGTTGAGGTTGTTTGTACACGACAGGGGCAGACTGCGTTGGTTGAACTTGTGTTTCATAAGGTTGAGGTGGTGATTCTTTGGAGAGGGAAGGCTGCTGTTGTTGTTGAAGTTGAAGCGAACGTGACGGAGCTTCATTACCCTTAACCTTGTATTGAATTGGAAGAATTACTTCCTTTGGGGTTTCTTCTGGTTGGGGCTTGGTTGCAAATTCTATGGGCACATGAGCTTCTTCCTCCTCCTCCCGTGGTTGGGGCTTAGCCACGAATTTAATCGGCACGTGTGCTTCTTCCTTTTCCTGGGGCTGTCGCGGTTGTGGCTGAGTGACAAATGTAATTGGAACATGGGCTTCTTCTGTACAGGGAACTGGCGGAGGTGGTGGTGGGAGACACGGTGGTGGAGGCGGTGGTGAGGTTTTTGGACGGACCGGAGCTGCAGTTGGTGTTTTAGATTTCACCGAACGCGTTTCGTACGGCTCTGGCTCAACTTTACCTAGGTAAATTATGATCGAGATCTTGTTATAATTTTACTTAAAGATTCAGTTGAGTAATTGAGTATAACATAGTATCTACCTAGGATGTATTATACTGAATCTGAGTACTGCACTGCTTGAAATTAATTTACTATAGCAAATAAAGATAAACTCATGCAAACAAATAAATGTAAGTAAATGTTCGTCACGTTGTTTATAAAGCGTTATCTATAGTGAAGATCAAGGACGATTAAATAAACAATCTGGCAACATTGGAATCTTTCCAAAACACTACAGACGATCACTGCACATGAATCTTGTATCGTCCTCGTTCTTTACGTTGCGTTGTTTGATATAAAGCTAAAAATATGATTTTATTATTAATCATAAATCTTACGATCACGAAGTTGTTTTCTTAAAGATGACAAGATTCCTCGCAATACGAGATATATGGGAACGGAGATAATGGCGACGCAAGCCACAGCCACACTAATTTTCAAAGTGATGTCGGAGTCCTCAAAACCTAGATATGATAAAGCTTATGATACAAACACAAAAATGGACGCACAAAAAACAATATATACACATGGATCATTATTTACTTGTGAAGACAAAACGAAGTCTCAAAAGGGTTACTGTTGGATTTAAAATTAAATTATAATTGTGCAAAGTACTACAAAATGTAATGTGAAATTACTTTGTATAGCTGAGGGGTCAGTTCGGTAATCCTGGTCGTCACTCATATTGCTGATTTCTGAAGCTTAATCATTTAAGCCACGTTTTCTCTGGCGTTTCACCTTTGAAACCTATCAACCCCGTGTCTAATAAAATAAATTCTTATTCCTGCAATTGAATTTTGTTTTCGTTCGGTTCGATTTAATACCGTTGCACAGTTCCAAGAAATAACTGTGGCTACTGGCTACCAGACTCGTTAGTAGCTAATAGTTCTAATACTGCTAATAGTTACATACTGGCTGAATCTGAAGGTCTTAAGCTGGAGCAGAAGCAGAGGCACAATACGATCAGTATATAGATAGGCTGGTAAACTGGTAATATATACTTCTTTATCGCTAGACTTGATGATCTTTGACAGTGCTGAGCACAGGCATGAGGCGTAATATAATTTTGAGTTTGAAATTAAAAAGGATTTTCTATATAAATAAATTCGCTTTAAAACAAAAATGATGTGAAAACTTAAACTGAAAAAATCTAAGGTAACGAGTATACTATGCTAACAAGAAGCATTAACGTAACGTAAAACTTGGTATTTTACTGATAATACTAAATAAATTATAATAGTAGAATAGTACATGTCGTGCCACACATATATCATCTCATGGCGTAGATTTTTGAAATTGTTTAAAAACATTTTATTGGATATACACAAAAAGCAGGTGGTAAACAGACATCATATAAATTGTTTGGATCTAAAGTCTAATTTTATTTTGAACGATTTTTAAACATAAATCTTCATCCAAGCGAACGTAACTTCCATTACTGTAGAAATATATCGGATTTGTAATTTTTGTCACATCAAAGCCTTCTTTTTGAAGATCGAATTTTTTAATTTTATGTGTGCCTGAAAGAAATAAAAACAATATTATTTTCAGTTAAATTATTATAACACTCTGAATAGTAAAATATTATATATTTATGCTACGTAAATTGTGTAGTGTATGAAAAACTTTTATTTAGTTTACATAGCTCTAAAAGGGCAGATGAATAAAATATTTATATCCGTACCTGTTGTTTCAAGTTTTTTTAAAATACGTAAGAACAAAGGGCGTGCATATGAGGGCAATGCAACTCTGATTTCATCCGCCAATTTGCTAAAATCAAGAGTATTATTTGGATCTGCAATGGCTGCCATTCCACATTTTCCATCCGTCCCAGGAATTCCAACGCCAAAGACACAGACCCCACCATCTTTTAACTCACAGATGCCACTAATGACGGATTCTACTTCAGTCGTAGACACATTTTCCCCTTTCCACCTAAATGTGTCACCGGTTCGATCTTTGAAATAGAAATACCCGAGGTCGTCCATGACTAAGTAGTCACCTGCAAAGTACACAACACACAGACAAGTGAAATACCATTATCCACCATCCATTTATTACCACACTGGAAGTCTGTCATTTGTTTCTCCATGGAAGGCAATATTTTATGATATAAAATTAAATGCACTCTTGAATGATATAAGGTTTTATTACAATGGAAAATAGAAAACCTGTTCGAAATGCAGAGTCTCCTTTCGAAAACACACTCGAAACAATTTTTTTCTCCGTTTGTTTCAAGTCCATGGCGTAGCCATTAAACTCCCTAATTGGACTCCCCTTGACGATTTTCCCCATTAATTCCCCGGGCTCATTTGGTCCACACTGAATAGCTAGCCCAGTTTTCGGGTTCCTTATGATCTCCCCTGTTTCTTCCACAATTTTGAAAAGTCCAACAGGATAGAGTTTGTAAAGTAAAATGGGAACAAACCCAACTGCGCCGACGCGATTATCAAAATTAAGCATGTTACAGTTTCCCTCAGTGGAGGCATAGAATTCAGAGATTTGTGGAATTTTAAATCTTGAGACGAATTCTCTCCATATTTCGGGTCGTAAGCCATTACCAAACATGAGCCGGACTTGATGCTGGGTTTCTTCTGGTGTCACTGACTGATTGAGTAAATAGCGACAGATTTCTCCAATGTGGAGAGCAACGGTAACTTTGTGATCAATACAATCCTTCCAGAAAGCTGTGGCGGAAAATTTTTTCCGAATGATTACAGTATTGCCAAACATGAGAGCATGTCCAACCCCTAGAAATTCCGCGGATGTGTGAAAGAGCGGAAGGGTAGTGTACACGACATCACTGGGTCCTATGGCATTCAATCGATGACACAAGATTGTAGCTCCAAGAAACCTATTTATTTAAAATAAAATATTTAGAAATAAATACATTTCAGATTAAATTTTTTATAGAAGTATTTAAATTATCCTAAATACAGTAAACTGCTGCAAAGAACGCTTTGTGAAATTTTTGAAGGTGCCCAGTTAACGGTGTTTATGTCTTTTTTAACGATAAAATTGCAGGTAAAAATTAAAGCTTCAAACTATTTACACATTACGTTTTTATACAGCAAACCCTTTTTTAATGTTTATAAAATAAGAAGGTAAACAATTTAAAAGTTTAAAAGATGATATTTATTTTAACTTCACTATTCTAAACTTGAATAAAAAGCGGCAAGTACAACATAACGTTAGAGCTACAGGAAAGTTGGTTAAATACGATTTGTATAGAAAACGCACCTCGAGTGCCTGATAATTGCTGCCTTTGGTAATCCCGTTGTCCCAGAGGTGTAGACGCAAAAGAGAGTATCTGTAAAAGTTTGCCTGTTCACTGCCTGAACGTCAGGCTCCGTTTTCGGCACTGCCGTTTCCTTTAATACCTCACTTAAATTAGTAGAACGCTGTTCTAAAAGCTTTAAACTTTCAGTTTGACTGGACAGCCGCGGTCTCGGCTTTGAAATTAATGACTCTGCATTATCACTACATTCTGTGTCAAATGAAAACAGCATCATCTCTTCATTCTCTACAACTTCTGAAATAGCTAAAAATGAAAATCATAGAAAATTAAATTACATTAAGGATTTTTAAGAAATAAATTCACAGTAGTGTTGCATCTACCAAACAGGTTAGGTCATAGTCTAGGTAGGTACATTGCATATTGAATAGAAAGCTGATAGTGTGATACTTCATGTATTTTACAAATTACCTTGGGAAAGGACTTCATCATAAATGATTGCTTTGCAATTTGAAGCATTTAATGAGTGTGTTAAAGGCTTGAGACGTAAATTTGAATTTAGCAGGCAAGTTACTACCCCAATCTATTGGGAAAACAGATCGTTGTTATTCAATTTTAATATATTATGGGAATTACGTGAGTAACATGCAACCTAGTTTTAGCTCAAAAGTGTATTGAATTTTTGTCTGTTAGAAATTACCTTGCTCATGCCCATCCAAATGCAAATATATTGTGGACAATTCTCCATATATAAAGCGACTACATCTCCTTTTTTATAACCTTGGCTGAGAAAATAATTCCCAAATTGATTGCTCAGCTCCCATACCTATTTAAATTGCAAAACAAAACATGGAAATTATAGACACGCACGATACAATATTCTAAATTTAAAGGTAAAAATTTAATGAGTTGATATGTTTATAATATTTAATTTTGATGTAAACGTAATCTTGCGCAAATAAAAACATGCACATAATAGACTAACGTAATTTTGAGAAAACTGGAGCAATTTCAATGGCTAAGCCTTCACTTTGGAGTGGCGGATTAAGTCGGGGAGCTAAGATATGAACCCATGAACACACATGTTGAGCATTGTAAAGCATTTGGGCACATGGCTTTAAATTAAGGGTACTTCACAAAAATATTTTAAATCCGCCACTGATATCGAGTAACAAAAAGTTTTTGTGCTTAAGTTACCTCTTGAAACGTCCATTCTTTATTCTCAAACACAAAGCAGACTTTGGATGGATATTTTTTCACTGTTCGGTTAAATTCATCTACAAGAGATTCTCCACACTTTTGGTACTTAGTAAGTTCTCTGCTCGAAGTTATAAAACGACTGATGCCTCTGAAATATACAAAATTAGATCTTGTTAAAATAGGAAATTAGGTAATTACAAATTTTTGAAGCTTTTATTACACCCAATAATATTATAGAAATCAATAATTTGCTTTAACTTCACACCGAACATTTAATAATTTTTGAGCTACTTATATACATAACAATATCAAAAATAATGACTGGCACATTACCAAAGATCTGCTTATTAATGCATAATTCTGTATACTTTGGGCAAAAAATTGCAATTACTAATGCCAACTTTTTCTAGCATGTGAAATAGAGTAACTCACTTTATATCCCTTGGGAAAGTTCTAATGACATTCACGACAAGTCTCCAATGACGCACCAAAAAGATCACGGGGAAGGCAAAGACAATTTTCCACATCCTAGACACGAGAAATAAAAAATAAATTACTTGAAAGGTCGATTCATTTGCAGTAAAGAAGAACAAGTGAATGGACAGACCGTTTTAAATACAATAATTACAATGCCCCTAATCTCTATCTCAAATAGCACAATCCTATTTTCCTATATTTAATATTTTTCCATTTCTCACAAAATTTAAGTAAGGTAATCACAATCAAAGTGTCTGTAAAACTCGCCCACACACTCAATATTAAATATACATTCTTAGAGAATCCAAAATTCCTAACTGCATAACTCCCTAATTATTACAATTTTTATATATTACGCGCAACTTTTTTTGTGTTATTTTTTTCGAAAAGTGTAAAATGTCGTAATCAAAGTGAAAAGTATTCTAATTAGGAATTTCAGGAAGACTGGAAACTACGAAATGTCCTAATTATAATTTTGTGGCAAACCCAATAATATTCCCGAAATGTTTTAAAATTGAAAAATATCCCTCATTACTAATGTTAGAGAAGTGCAAAATTTTCTAATTATAAGTTTGTGACAATCACAAAATGTTTTAATTGCATATTTTAAAAATCTCCTAAATAAGAAATTTTTAAGGCAGAAAAATTTCCTAGCTACACGTTTCCTGTAAGAAGAAACCCTGTGATTACATGTGTAATAAAATAGGAATAAAATGTAACATAGTGTAAATATAATAATTTATTTTTATTTTTACTTTCCCCCCGAGTTATACCACACACAACTTAGGTTCACAATAATTTAGTAGAGTTCTAGTTCTGAAGACAACTGACTATTGAGTGATAGATTTCTCAATTTGAAGATGATATTTTATGTGTATTCAAAGTTTCTTATTCCAATCCATGAGAACCGGGAAACTGGAAGATAGTCTACATTAATTTATCGCTATATAGTTAAACATCAACTTCCAGTGGAAGTATCCACGCGCTAGTGCGAATGAGAGTATACCTAGGTATGGATTTTACAATTTTGTAAAATTAAATATCTACCCATACCTACTTCAAGTTGAGCTTTATTCCGCGCGATAACAATCAGACAATTAGTTAAGCTGGTTCTCATACTTAATTTACAAGAAACTTAAAACGAGTTTATAAGCACATACAAAAAATAACTGGGTCATTATTTTATTTTGTAACTATTGTGGAAAATAATAGTTGTTGCACCGAACATCGTGGGATAGTTTAATTATTAATTATATATGTTGAATAAAAACGCAGGCTTGACTAGCGTGTGATTAGAGATGTGTCACGAATACATACAGTAAGTTACACCCTTACAACGTCAAGTTGTGGATCAGAGTTAGAATAACCAGGCGTATGGGAATACTTCTAGTAGCGTAGATTCATACTTGTTGAGTTGTATTTTAACTATCAACATCAACTATGAGTTAAAGATATTCCACAAGTGTCAATGTACATAATAACAAGCATAAAAACAAGTTTCCCGTCACAACCCAGTGCAGTGTTTGTATAAAACCGTGTGAGTATTTATATATGTATATGCTGCTTCGGGGCAGCAAGCAAAAAATATTGAAAGCTTTTAATCCACATTATGAATTAATATGTATATACTTCTTGTTAGAATTTCTCTGAGGTAAAACAACAAGTGTTTACAACAAAACATAATAATAATATCTATCCACTGTTGCTTTTTAATAGCACAAAATCCAATAAAAAAATTAATTTACATTTTACACACCTTTTTGTAGCTTCACCCGTCAAAAGGGTCCTTGTACTTGTGTTACTTCCAGCAGCAGAAGTAGCAGTACTTCTTAAATTTGTAAAAGGGAGTGGCAGTTGTAATCATGTAAACTGAATTCGAATGGAATTAACTTCATGTAAAGCATTCACATCTAAAAGCAGTAACTAAGTCAATAGGGTGTTTTATTTTATGTATTTTTGTGTAGCCTCCCTGTAATTTCGGTAGGAATGAGAGACAATACACGCAGCACGACAGGCGACAGACACTATAAAAATGATTGAATGTTGAATAGCTGTTCCAATAATTTCCTTTCACACAAGGAAAAAGCTGTTATAATTATTCTTGAGACGAAACGGATGCTCTTATTTCAGTTCAGACCAGACTATCAGTATCCATCCTCTCCAGCTCCAGCCATCCAAATGGAAATTATCTTAAATTTCAAAGAACGAAACAGTTATCATATATACCTAATTAATTTCCACTTGATGCTTGACACGAGGATAGTTGTGGTTTTTAATTTTAAAGGGTTGAGTAAACCACTAACTACTTACACGCGCAGTTAACAGTATATCACCTCTATATTCCCACTCCACAAATATAATACATACATTGATAATTTAATACAATTAGTAGATAGCACTGTACGTTTCTAGTCTAGAGACAAACTCCTACTTTGGTCCATGTATTCACTCAGTTTTATTTACTTGGTAAGAAAACATGACTGGAACTGGACAATGTCCACGTTACTCAAAATGTGTATACTTAATTAGTATAGAGTATAACTATAGTTAACTAGTCTAGTCCATATAATTTTTGTGAGTGAATAATACCAACCTTACATAGCTAGTTTTGCACTGAGCTGCTTACAGTGCTTACACAGTTATTGAGTTACCAATTACATTATGAGCATCGTAATCGTAGAACAAACTCTTCCATGTGAATAATCATCTGATACCCACAAGAATAATCTAACATCTAACCAACCGCCTCACATTTCTGCTTTATTATCATCACTTGCTATTCGTAGTATACAGTGTATTCTGCCCTTTAATAAAATCAGAATATTACTGAATTATGTAAGCACGAATTAATCATAGAACATTGTATAATTGTACAATATGACCTATGAAGGAATTAGCTGCACTCATGTATTAGCATTATATGATGTTGTATTAAATATTATGTGCATTAATGCCTGCATACTGATACTAGGTACACAGTTGAGGTGCCGGTGACTGGGTCCATCCCCTTCTTTGGATGAATAAAAAAAACACTGATTTATTCTGCTCTTATTACTTATACTACGATTTTCTATTGTCTCGCAATCGATCGGTCAGTGTCCTTAAAACAATGGATCCCAATAATAATGCAATTAATGTAAATAATTACCCAACCTAATACAAATCTTACAGTAGAAAATTCTAAAATATTAAAGTTTAAAGTGTAACTATAGGTGCCTTTTTAGGTTTGGGTCAATATTCAATCACGGCTAAATGCGAGCGAGTGACTCTCATTGAATAATTATTATCTTTCTCGAGTTACGTTTATGTATCCCTTTCTTTATCTTAATAATAAGCTCGCAGAATCCTATCGTAGAATTAAAACGTGACTAATTTGAATGGAATTTGCATAAGTTTTATGCCCAACTACATAACTCACCTCTATAGCAGACGCTATTACTACACTATACATAATTATTATCCTAGCATAATTAATTGTACCATCACCATGTACATACATGCGTAGGTCTAAAGTACATATCTGGAAAGTATAGCAGATATAGCAGCAATACGAGCCAATGAAACTTCAGTAAATATATTAAAAAACAGCTTTCATTTTATTCTACTTGCATTAGTTATTGATGAATCATTATATCGTTTTCTCATTTATTTATAGCATTTTGTTTGTATTTACAAAGTGGAGGTTTGTAAAGTAAATTATGAAATAGTGAAAATATGAAGAATTCGAAATTTCATGCTCGTTACGCAAGTACTAACAAAAGTTCCTCACCAAAGTTCAAAGTAATACATTTCATTACCATTACATGTAAATATAAATGTAAATATTATTATAGCATACATCGCTCCAGCCTTTGCGTCTCCTAAAAGTTGCAATTGCTGCACGCTTTGATGTAGTTGTAATTAATTTTAAATACTATAGGGTGAGAAAGTGTAATTGCGGCCGTTGTTCTAATAGTGCCCCCACCGACTGCTCAGGCGGCCACCATTAGAACACCGGCCACAATTATCCACACTCACACCCTACTTACATAATTGTTAAGTACTTAGAGTGGATTAAAAATAAAATTCCAAACCTCAATTTCTGTTAAGGGTCATACCATGTTTAAACGAACACCAGTATGACTGCGTGAATGCAAACTTGATGCTCTCTCGATTAATCCCCCCGGATGCTAACAACTTATAATAGCCCAAGGCAACCGGTAAATAATCGAGACCAGGTATATACGGCATATGGCATACAAAAAACATGTGTATAATTATCGAGGCCCGGTAATTAATTGAGCACCACGGATTAATAGGAAATTGATGGTTGACGGTTTGTTATAGTTTGTCCTAAACCATCTGCAATACTAGATTTTGTTAGTTTCTATTTTATTCTCTTCTGGTCTGCACTTTGAACTTTGCCCTACAAACTTAACTACAAACTCAATTTATTTTAGTTACGGATTTATATTTTGACATCTGAACCTAGCAGACGATTTGAAACTTGATACCACAATATATGATTTCGATACTAAATATTAAATAATTATAAAAACAAGACATAAACTACAATTTACAATTATACATAAACCTGAGGTTACAACACAACTGTATAAACTAATTAACTAACCCGCTGTTTACTTCTTATCAAGTTGAAAGATATCGATTAAGATGATATACAGATCAGTCAGTCCCCAGTCACCACTTACACAACGAAATTTCACAAGCCTGTTTATTTAATTATTCATTTATTTCTAAACATAGCTAATTTCTATAATAAGTTAAACTTCTTAACTTTTGTAAATAATTTTTGACGTACTGACTTCGACTTTGAACACAAAACTCAACATTGATAATTAGGCTTCAAGAAATAAAAATATTCACGTATACATTTCCATATTTTGGACTGTTTGAAGCCGATACAAACAAAATTAATACAGATAATTTTCCACAATTAAAACGTATAGCTTGCGCATTTACTTGTACTTGGAATACTTCATGCTCTGAATATAATTTCTACCTATTTTTAATTGTATAAACTATAAGTTGTGCTTTAGAAATACTTTCAAGCATTTAACGAGCCTGTTGCCTGTATATACGTTATCAGGTGTAAGATGGGTTAAAGTACTACTTTTACTCGAATCTACAACTGACGACTCGTAAGATCACAAGTGCAAGTGGCAGCAAATCACAGTAAAAACTGTCTTGACTAGATTTTAAATAATGCACAAGAGAAAGTTTAATGTCAAATGTTAGCATTCGCTGGAGAAGCTTTTGTCAACCTGAAGAAATTGGAAACTGAATTTAACTTGTTTATTATTTATTTTTATCTTATCTTATTTATTTATCTTGTTATTCTTGTTCAAAAAAGTCAATAAGAGATCAATTCAAAATATGCGCCGTTGGTACACTGGCACCAACTAAATCTACAGACACACAGTCATCACTTTTCAGTGTACCCAAATTCTTGCTCCGCACCACGACGCACCGTTACCGTTACCGTTTTCACTTCAAAAGCTATCTAAAAATACCTACTTACTTACAGCTACTCCAGTTCAAGCATTCTCTGAACTTGTTATATTATTATTTACTTAAGTCGAACCAGCGAAGCAACCAGAATCAGAATAAAACCCTTAAACACAAAATCAATACAAAAGCAATGAAATAGATTATTTACGGAAATAATTGGGCACTACAAGTAACTGCTTTTATTCAGTTCAATTTATTCATGTTTCAAGGGCATGTCCCATATAGCATTGCGTAGCTACAATTTACATCCCGGATTTTAAAAGAATTTAATATTTTACAAAGTTAAATTGCATTTATTGCTCTTATGATTTTCTATACAATTTTGAATTTTGAATTTTTAAGAATATTACTGTTATACATACACAAACGTGACCATTCTGTCCCACGTACTGCCTAAGTATTTAATTTGGAGTCTTTTTTATTTTTTTATTCAAATTATAATCAGTGCACTTTTAATGCGATGAAAAATTTGCAATGATGTCATCTTGTATAAAAGCATGTCCGTCCATCATAATCCTAATTAATTTAGATTTTTGTCTTGTCTTCACAAAAGCATAGTAAGTATTATCTGTAGGCGACGACAATTAAAGCTAAAGCAACCTCGTTGGCTGTAAAATGTATTTTGCAATTTGAATGAAGGTAATGCTTAATACTTGTAGAAGTAAATTCTGCATACATAAAGAAAGGATTTTTAGAAAAATCCTTTTCACACTTTTCGTGGGAATAAAAGTCCTTTACCGTGTAACAGAGATTTAAAATGTGTTACAGTTTGAGTGTTCTTCAAGAAATCTCCTTTGAATAGGCAATTGTTATTATGATTTACAGGATACAACACTTTTGGAAGAAGAAAACATTTTCACAAGATTATTTCTACAAATTATACTATTGCAAAAATTTTCTTGTGTTCTTTTAAAACCATTTACTTTTTCCTAAAATTGTATTTTGTTCTTACTGTGTCCTTGTGGCAAGCGCAATTGTAGCGCCAGTTGTAAATAAATATTTACTTTCTCTCTTATACTCTATTTTTATTTTTATTGTGAGATGATGTATCATTTTACGGAAGTATAATTTTTGTATTGTCACATATATGCATACATACATGTAGTATACACTGTTTTAAACTTATTTAACAGAAGCAATTATTGCAAACTGTGGAGTATGCTCGAGTTCATGTATTCGTGTTTAACCCCTACCTTCCCTAAATAAATTAAGAATTTTTAAAGCTAAAAATAAAGCATTGGATTATGGATGCAGTTTACATTTAAGTAAATTACAAATTAATTAAGAATATGAGTATTCAGCATGGACGTTACCATTCTCTTCATAAACAATGGTTACAACTGACCAGGGACATTCCCCTTGAATTAAGTTGGATGACCCCTGTGCTGGTGGTTGAGTTGGTTCCTGTGCTAATGTAGACTCACCGGCAGACGCAGCTCCTATTTCAAATGGTACTGCTGTTGGATTTTCTTCTAGTTTAAGTATTACTTCATTATTCATACTATTATATTCACTCTCTGTCTCTGTCTCGGTATGTAATTCTTGTTGCGGCACAAAGTCAAAAGTGACACGGTTCAACCGGTTTGGTTTCGTTCTTGGCAAACTTGTTTCGAATTGCTCTTTGATGTGGGTTGTTGAAGTAGTTGCCGGTGGTGCTGTTCGAGGAGGAAGCGGAAGTTGTGGGGCCGAAGGAATTGTTCCTGTTTTGGTCCTACTTTTTACTGTCGGGGGAGTCGGGGGTAATGTTACAATACTATTTGGATTAACAGTAGTAGTCGTTTCTACTGCAGATTCTATCTGTAATGGTGCCTCCTCCACATACGACGGCAGTTTTGAAAAAGCTAATTGAACTTTCTTTGAAATTGGTTTGTATGTCGTACCCCATTCTGAGTCTGCATCATTCAAGTTAAAGTCATAAACTCCCAGTGTATCCGCACTATCATTATTACTAATAATGTTACTACTATGTGTGGCGTCCGTATCCAAGGGAGACGAAGCTACTGTTGTTGAAGTTTTTGTCGTTGGTTTTTTTAGCATTGGAGTGAGTAGTAAGTTGGTCGATTGATTCTCAACTATAATACTTTTTCTTCTTTGGCTTTTATGTAGAAGAGGATAGGGCGGGATGGAGATTCTAGGTGTAAACATCATTGAGGATATCATGTCATGCATTTTCCTAATTTCCGGATTTTCCAGCGTATTTTGGACTCGTTTTGGAGTTTTAATTTTGGAATTTACATTTTTTTCCTTCAAATTGGTGGTACTGCGATTGCCATTGTACTCATTGGTGACCGTGGATGTTACTAAGGGTAGTACAGATAGTCCTTGTTTTTTATGATTACTAGAGAAGGCCGGATTCTCAAATAGCTTTGATTGTACATTAAACTTTGGATGCAAATGGTCTTGGAGGTGTATACTTGTCAAGGCATTTACATTATGTCGTAGAGTATGACATTGTTTCTTGAATCTATTCCATGTCGGAAATTCTTTCTCGCATGCAAAACTCTTTGGGAGATCATCAGCTGTAATGAAAAATAATAGAATTACAAGATATATTTACTATGTTATGTTTATTGAAATAATACTTTAATACGGAAAACTAGAACATGTACCTAACTATTCAGAAGAATATGGTAATTTCCTTTGGAGAAAATTGTGTAAATAGTAATATTAAAAGGAATTGTAAGCATAAATACTTACTCTGAAGGAGGGTAGTAACACTCTTCATGGGGGTTGGAGTAGGGGCGAACGATGTAATTGGTTGGTTGTGACTAGTTTTTGATGGAACTCGAGATCCTCGACATTGTCTGATTTTAGTCATTGTACCCCTCACTACATGGTGCTTGTGTTGGTTCTGACTTTCTAGAAGACCAGGATATTGATGTTGGCGTGGGTTTGTGTAGAAATATGGGTTTGAATCTGAATCTCGCACTGATGAACGTTGTGTAATCTTTGTCACTGCTGGGTTCTTTCTTATTTTCATCACCGTACCTGAGGAGGCCATTGTTATCTGGCCTGTTGTAGGGTTCGGCAGACAAGTACTGGAATTTTGAGTAAAATGATTCATAGTTTTTTGACATGTTTCTACTGTACGTCTAGCAGGGATAGCTTTAGCTTTGGCACATATCTGACAGTAGTGATCCCCTTTGGACACAGTGTAGTAAAAGCAAATGGAACATTTCACGTGTCCACAAGCTGACTGAACAGGGCGAGAGTTGGTAGTGTTGAACATCCGACCGCACTCAGAGCAGTGAATCATACCTGTTGAAAATATAAAATCGGATATTTTTAGAAGTGATGACAGGAACATACCGAATGAAAATTTTTTCAGAGTAATAAAAGTTTTTTCCAAGTGCTAACGTTTTCTTGTTAACGACTATTATAACGATAAGAACTAATGGCATTTTATGTAAGTACGAAGCAATAAGCACAATATATCTTTAACATCATAACATTTACTTATGGTATTAGACACAAAAAATATTAATTAATTTTATGATTTACCCAGTTTATTAATTTGCTCAAGGAAATCTTCAGTCGTGTACATCACACCGCTTGTATGTATACCACCCATGACGCGAAAAGGTACTGTCATTGTGTCTGGATTTTTATTTTTGAATCCAGTTCCAATTTTTTTCTTGTTGTTTTTCTTTACGACCAAGTGGCCGACGTTGACGGTTGATGACTTCATTTCCACGTGCGTCACTTGGAAATTATTAAACTATTAGAGTTTTTCTTATTTAAGTATCCGTCAGTCTCAAGTCTCAACTTCCTTCTTGTCAAATGGCGAGAGGCGTCCAGGACACAATGACATGGAAGAATCAAATCTGCTCCTTTCACACCATGACACCATCCCTTTTACTTTGGAGCGAGTTTCCCAATCGCGCCACCGCACTTTCAGCCTGTTTCTCGCTATAGTCACTACTTACTAGTGAGTCCGTATTTTTTATTCTCATTTCTCGAGTTTCACTATAAACCTTACCTCATTAATACAGATAGATGAGAGAACAACATTAATACTATTTAATTTAACTACTGTCTCGCCCGGTTAAGTACATATGCAATGCTATTATGACTGACTATAAACAACCTTGACAGCTGCGGGTATTAACTCACGACAATTTAAAAATCTTTCTTTTTTTAAAATTATTTCTGGTTAAAGTTGCATGCAAATCAGTGAAAAGAATTGATTCGCTTTTCTTGCCTCACTATATTAAACTGGCCCCTGCCCCGGTGTTGTTTAACCTTTTATTTTCGATTTATGGATGGAATTCGGCTCAATTGAGTAGCATATTCGGTTGAGTTAGTTCCTGGGGTTGGGACAGGCAGATAATAGATACAAAAAGGTATCACCACAACAGAAGCAGAAGGCGGATAGGGGACAGCTCGGTGAGCTTTTAATTGTACAAAATATGTATATTCTCGATTGACAGTGACAGCTGGTATTACCCGATTCTATATAATTATTTTTTTTTGTGCGCGGACCTGTTGTAAAAGATACGTTATTCCAGTCTATCGTTCAGCTATACAATGCCGTTGGAGAAATCCAAGGGTTTCATTAAAAAGTGCAGTTTTAAGATGCATTGGGCGCACCTCGTGCTACTAAAAACTACAAAACAGCTACGTAAATACGTTTTACATTTCCTTCCCAACCAAGTAAATTCGGAAATCGAAGGAACCAATTACCTTAGTTAGAAGGCAGAAGGTAAAAATAATTATGTCAGAATAGTTGTACTATATAGAATATAATAATTGTTTTAAATATGCTAATCACTTCCAGTTCCATGATATATCTGTGCTTATTTCTACACGATTAGTGCCGTATCCCATATATGGATGATAATATAATATCGCAATTATTATTGATTTACATATTGTACTAATCAATAATATAATAATAATATGCTAATTCACAATTATAATACGGAAAGGATAAAATAAAAAGTCATACAATATTTAAACCAAACCATAATGATGTTTTCATTGATAATTAATGTACGAATTCAAATTAAGCAAATGTGTATTGTATAATGTGTGACACCTTGAGACTTGTGTGGATCGATGCGAGGATAAAACTTGTTGACGATTTAATTACAAAGAAGGTGGTATTATGGTGAACGTGAATAAAAAAGAACTAAATAAATCGAATAAAGTTATCATTCGTTCTTTCTGCCTAATAATACAACATAAAATGTATACTAGGGAACGCTACTTCTTTCATTTAATTCGTGTTAACATCGGTAAATTCTATTCACAAGCAGTCGTTAAAGGAAATGAGCCAGTATACGGCTTGGAACGTCGATGTCAATAGAATAATGTAATTCGGTAAACCGGCCACACGGTCTATATAGTTTCAGTTCAGTTAAATCGTTCATTTGTTTTGTTGATATATAAGCACAGTACACTACTTTCAGTTTTGTAATGACTACTTAAGAACGAAACATTTGCAATTTTCAGTTACTTGCTTTAGCCAGAAATGTACATGTAGGATGGTAGTGGCTAATGGTAGTTTCCAAAAGTTTTTCCATTGCTAGAATACTTTACACTTTTTAAAAAATATGATTTAATTGCATGCATAATTATTGGGCAAATAATTACCTATTGAACTGAACTACTGAAGCAGAGCAGTGCAGTGATTTTTAGATCTTCATGTAATAATTTCTACATAATAATAGTATGCTTGACCTCACTTTATAAATAGTTAAATAATATTATTGCGCAGGTGTAAGGTGAAATTTAGCATTTACTAAATGAAATACATTTTTTTTTAAATGACAACTTTAATAGAAGAACCAGCCCTAAATTTAATTCAATTTCTCTCTAAAGATTAAATATCTACAGGAAAATGAAACTGTTGATATAACTATTATATTTCATCTGATGCTAACTATGTAGACAATGTAGAGATAAGAAATGCATACGACGTACGCAGGACGTGAACAACAATAAGTTTGGCATTGGAGGACAAAGAAAGATGATGTTGCAGCTTCAAAATGGCAATCGTGGCGTGTCTTCACAATACTTGACATTTACATTGAGATTCCGTGCTGTGATGGAGTTCTAGGTTTCAAGATCCCCCATTCTACAATTCTACAAGCTGGAGTAGAGTTTGCGTGCTGGAGTAGAGGTCTATATATGACCCACGCTGGCTAGCAACTGTTTATATATTATGTCGTTTTACGTTTAGAGTCAGCTTCCCCCTCTAATCGTAAGCTTCACGCTTCACGTAATATTATGCACCAGAAGAAAACGTAAAATGGGAGGCAGTCAGTCTTTAGTTAAAAAATAATGATTTGTTGATTAATACACAACACGTCCGTACTTATGTCATGTGTAGCGAAAAAATAAATTATTAGAAAGAGACTGGTCCAATCCCAACCTCCGATGGTGGCTTACTAGTTAGATTATGAACAACTACGGTCTAGATTTGGTGACTCCTTCGCTCCGTCACAAAATCTAAGCCCCCACCTTAATTATAGCACTATTATACATTAATACAGTGGCAACTACTAAACTAGGTACTTTAGCTACAACCGAATCAACAAGAATATTATTGTTTATAATAAAATTAGTATTTGAAGGAACAATTTACATTAGCTACTGTAACACTGGTTAAGTTTTTTGGTCACTTTCATTCTTTTCTTTTCTGTGATGAAATGAAGCAATAATACAAATACTAAACATTAAATAAAGTGCATCTTTTTTTATCCTACGTATGTACAGATAGTTGCTCGTAAGTACAATGCTAACTGGAATCATAAAATTAAAATATTACAACATTAGGATTTACAAGCTCTCTGGGCACACTAAACTACATACTTTTCAGCTTCAATGCAAGTGCAACAAAGTGAACAAAGACATGAGTTCCTATACAGCGAATTCAACAAATTCAAATACAACAAATAAGTTCCGTTTAAAAGCGACTCCAACAAAAACTATGTAGAACAGTATAATTTAGTATACGGAATTCTACAAAACAAAATTGCGACTATACGATTCCCTGCAGTGTTTGAATGTGAATGGAAATCTAGAAAATTTTTAAGCATCCTAATAAGATGCATTCCCTGTATTTATTACTAATGTCCTTATATGAAGTAAAGAATAGTTATTATTAAAGAACGTTTTTATTATCCCAACTAAAAATAAAAAATCACATACTAACCATAGTTTGTAATGTATAATAGTAGTAATAACATAATAATTGTGTATGTATAAGTATATGCGCACATATTTATTATTTTTCCTTTACTTTTAGATATTCGTATGAAGGCATTTCATCAAGCATTCGCAAATCAACAAACAAGACTAAAAATCGCTGACATTCCCTGAAAAAAAGTATCTGACATGTTTTTCATTTAGGTCGCAATATGTAACGCGTAAAAAAACTCATTTTACGTATCTACATCGAAATACACACATCATCTTATACAACATATTAGCTGAATTAGCCGATTATTATAAAATATAGGAAAAAATCTATTAATATAGATGCAGACGTTTTTAACCCGTAAGCCAAACCCGTTGATTAATTCATTGAATTGAATATTGACATCTTTCCCCTATGGCCTATATAGCCAGTACCAGTACATTCCGTTTCTTAAACCAGAGTTTTCATTTAACTAATCACAAATTTACGTTTAAGCTTCACTGTAAGCCGTAAGCTCCATTGAATATTGAATTGAAAGTGGGAGTTGAAGTTATACCACGTGTGCTTTTTCTACTTCACTAATTAATTGTACTTTAACTATTTAACGGTTACGGGAATCACCTGCAATGTGTTACAAATTAAGAAACTATTTGCTACACTAGATTAAAACTGTAATAATTATTATATTGTATAGTAGAAAATGTATTTGCTGAGTTGCACTGATCTTATCGTTGTTCAATTACATTCTACAGCTGAGATTTACACATGAGTGATATTATTATACGAAATGAATACTGACCCGTCTTGACGCAATACTGCGGTCACAGCTCCAAGAGGGAGAAATAATTTGGGGTCAGTCAGATCGTTTGAACCCTGCTCAACTGGGCCTGGTTGACTTTTCATCAAAATGGCTTCGTGCACTGATGTACCAACTTCCAAACTTAAATTATTCCAGGAGGGAGCACGCATTTCCTTGCTTGTTTCGTTTTCGAAAGGAAGTAATTTTTCCACTTGCACTTGGACAACATCTCCACCTTCAGGAGCAGTGTTTCTCTCATCCACTTCTTTTTCATCTACATATACGAAAAATAATGAGACCAGTAGTATTTAGATTTTTGGTTCGTTGTCAGAGCAAAATATAACGTTTGGTGACAGGCGACAGGTCATAGATGTATTTTTAAGATGCAGATCGGTTTGGTTACATTATTGCTTCTCAATTTTTAATTCTAGTAGTCTTACCAAAATAAACTGATGAGATCCCAAGAATTGACTCGGGTTCAGCTGGTTCTGGTTCTGATGGTTCGGCCGAGTGCTGCTGATGCAATCGACGAGGATCGCCGCTTTCCTTGTTGTTTTCAGTGAAGTTGTACAAATTGCATGAGTTCAAAAGCTGAAGATCATATTTATGACACATGCGCACGTGTCGATTTTTATTATCGGCTCTTTTAAAAGAAGTGTCGCAAATAGGGCAGCGAAAAGGGGTTTCAGCTATAAAATATAAGCAAACAATAATAAATTATACATAAATACTTTAAAACATGAGGTAATTTAGAAGTCTAATGTGTCCATTATTATTTTTACAAAAGTAATAATTTCTAGTGCGTACTTGAGTGAGTGACCAAATGCCTTTTGAGATCCTTCGATAGGGTGAACGATTTAGCACAGATGTCACATTTATGAGGACGATCTGCTGAATGACCTCGGACGTGTTGATCCCGCTCCCTCTTAAAGTTAAATCTCTTTGTACAACTATTGCATGCAAATTCTTTTTTCCCTACAAAATGCAATTTTAAAGCCATTAAAATTAAATGATCATTTATCAAGTATTCGGTACATTTAAATTTTATATTTCACTGATTAGACTATAAAGTCTACTTAATTAAATTACCAGTGTGGAACATGACGTGCTTCTTTAAGCTTGGCCGATTACTGAATCGCCTCTCACAGTAATGACAAGGGAAAGGATGCTCGCCTGTATGGATACAGATATGAGATCTTAATGACTGGGCATTTGTGAACTTTTTATCGCACCGTTGACAAGGGAATGGTCTCTCCCCTGTGTGGGACATCATGTGTCGAGTAACTTTTCCTTGTTGATTGAACCTTTTTTTACAGACTTTACACTCGTATGGTCTTTCACCTTTTCAGAAATTCCGAATAAAAGTTTTAGTTAATGGCGTTATTGCTATAGTTTAATACAGATAGGCGCTGATTCTACGCCTCCAAAATTAAAATATATTCTAATGTTAAAGGCAGGTAGGCTCCACGGCGCGGCGCGGTAGTTTGATAATAAGACTGTTTTTACAATACTAACAACAATTTTACTGTCAAGCCGCCAAGGCTATAGTTATGTCAATGAAATTTTAAATGTAAAGTCTTGTTATTGTTATTGATAAATTCAGGTTCATATGAAGCTTAAAGTTTATCTGGTTAGTAGACTGTGGACTAGACCATAGGTAGCTCATTAAATTCAATATTTATGGGTCCTCTTGAATCTAGTAAGTTAAAGTTTGAAATATTTGATTCGGAATTCGGAGCATGGCATCTTCGAACAAAATTCCATAAGCCAGTCATTTCATAATTTGGAACGTAAAAGTCCAGCCGAATAAACATGCACACATGAACTACTTTTAGTACGTAAGATGTAGATTTAGTTATAACCTGTATGATTTCGAACATGGTACATCGCATGTTGATGAGTTTTAAACTCTTTGTTACAGGGTTTACACTTGTACAGTCTTGGACAGTCTGAAATTCCAAAGATAAATTACATTCTAGTTATATTTTATTACTTTTGATTAACTATTCAGAAAATCTATTTAAATCAGATTCCTTTGGAATTAATACTTTGCATGCATAGTGAAATTGATCATCAGTTAGAACCCATGCCATCAGATCCTCAATGCTTTGCTATATGTATGGGCATAATTAATACACATTGTTCTTACTTCCAATGATTTCGATGAAGTCAGGCATGACAGGCTTTACATTCTTCTTGGATTTCTGAGAATCCGAGTCCGAAGCCAGGAACTGAACTGGAGCTGGATATGCTATCTTCCGTTGCTTTCGTTGAACACCGAACTGGGTATCCTTCTCCATCGATATTGATGATAATGATTGTGCCGGAGTTGAGTTCAGATTCGGACTAACAAGAGGAAGTGGAAGTGGCACTGGACCAGGAACCTGATCCTGAGTCAAGAATCCATATTTTAATGCTTCTCCCCCTTGCATATTTGACTTTGGGTCTCGCTTTCGAATTACAGTATCGCTCAATGATAGACCTTGTGGAATTGTATCTTCTGTAGAACTTCGCTTCGGATTCGATCTGGTATATATCTGCTGATCGTGAGCTTCCTTTCCAGATTGCGAAGTCATTGTATTTGTAGACGTCACAGTGGGGGTGGGGGGCATGTTTGCAATTTTATTCAATGTCGTGACAGTGCCTGGAATTTTAATGAATTGAATGCTCCAGTCGCAATTGTAATCCGCACCTGTCTCATTCCCGACCCCGATTGCCATAGGGGCAGAGCTTTCACGAATTAACTTTAGATTCTGCTTTACTGGCAGTATTGGCAGTGCTGGAACTACGCTCACACACTGCCTGCACGCTGGAGTAATATTGAGCTTACACTGACCTGCCTGGATGAAGCACCCACGACATTTAATATGCCCACAGTAGACGTCATTGACTGGGCTACATGTGATACCGTCAAACTCGCATTTACATTCTGGACAAGCTCGTATCCCTGTAAATAGTAGTAAATACAAAATATTAAATGTAAAACGATAATTTTAATAAAAGTAGTGCTACTGGAAAAAACCTCGTTTAAAAAATCGTTTATCAATTCCCGTTTTTCAAATCACCGTTAACAGGGACGAAGACACAAAATGCCAAAGAAATCCAAAACTGCAGCAGATATAACAACAACTTGTTGAATATGCCTTTATTGATAATATGGTTACTAGTTTTATAGCTTGTCGATATTAGACAAAACGAAACAAAAGTGTAAGTAGGTATCTATGCAAAACAATAAAACTGTAATAAATCTACTTACCAAACTCTCTGCCCGGCCCATTATTATCAGTTGCAGTTGAAAACAATCCTAGGTCAGCTCTTGTTCCACCCCCACCCCTGCCCTTGCCTCTAGCTTTAAGATGTTGTCCATGTTTAGGGCCAACTTGAAAATTCTGCACATTCGGCTGGTGTGTCATTTTTGGAAATCACAACAGCTTTAAAGTTAAAATAAAATATCCTCCTGTTCGGGGAATTTAAACTTGTATTCAACAGCTCCGGACTAAAAATTACAAATCAAAGAAATGCAGCTGTAGAAGTTATGCAGATATTTCTGCCAGTAATAAAGACATGGATGCAAATCGGACGACGCAAGCACTAGAAAGCGTTGGAGCTGGAGCTTTCTTCATCTCGCTACAACCAAGAAACCATTTAAATCTCGAGGCACATGGAAGAAGCCTCAAAATCGAATCAAATCTAAAGGGACGACTGGTACTGATGCTTACTTACAAAGCACTGCGGAACAGGGGGCTAACGTTATAAAGAGACTTCGACTGCACGACGCTCTTCTTTCGCAGGTTAAACTTGCCTGGTAACTTGCAATGCTTTGATTTGCTTTATTACCATTTAGTAACGTACGTAATTATGTAACAGTTTTTAGGAAACACAGTTGTAAACACTGGAAGGGTAGAGGGTACCGTTTTATACATATTACAATAAATTACATGCCTACACTTACACTTACTTACTTATTAGTTAGATGGCTTCCGCTACTATATATTTGTGATAAATAATTACATAATTGTAAAACAAGTAGTACTATGGTTTTTGAGAAACATAAAGGCAATTTTAGATATTAGAAGTTAATATCTAAAATTGTCTAAAAATAACACACCTGTATTATATGTTTAAATATATGTATTTAATATTGTATTTTTGTAATACTTTAGAATATATCGTACCTGCATTAAATCTAGGGTTTAATATTCCATACTATACGCTAATAACGGAAGAATCTTGTCATTCTACTGATTCTACTTCAATCTGGCCGGTTTCAGATTCAATTCCACTTTACACCAGAATTGGAGAACTTCGAAAGCTACAGAAAGGGAAAAATATTTCACTATAATAAATAGATAGCAGCCCTCTGAAACGTCCAACTGTCAATGACCACTGAAGAAGACTGCCGCTATTGACTATGACAGTAGGTTTCCGTCGTGGTAAGTAAAATATCCAAACCTAAGATGACATTAACTTGTCAATTTATATTTCCATCTTGTTTATTATGCATATATATTTTATCCTCTGAGGTCACTTTTTGTTTGTGCGCAAAGTAATAAGTGTCCGATTTTATTTTCGATTCCCTCATCGACAGTTATAAGCATCGCAAGATAAGCATCATATGGTAGGTATAGGAGTAGGAATTGGAGGAAATAGTTTTAGGGTCAGTCTTAAAGTGTGGATGCGAATAAAAACACACGCACAATTATTTTTTGATTGACATGCTCCACACCGGCAATTAAAGGGTGTAGGGTTTAATTACCCACTGACTGCCTCATAGGACCGATAAATATAATGATTCCTGTTGGTTTTACTTTTATCAATTCTATCATCATATTATTATGTATTGGTTTTTAGACGTTTCCTTTTTCGTAACTCTTATTACGAAGGCTTTAAATTCTGAGTGCTATTATTACATTTATTGACTATTGACATTCGCCATTATCACTCCTGATATTCTTGTCATTGTTGCTTATTGGATTGCTCAATAGAAAGCTTAACTAAATAAATATGTGATTTTGCAATTATATCCTATTATAAATAAAAAAAACAAGGGCTAAAGCCCTTGTTTTTTGGTAGCCTTAACAGTAATATGGGGTATTACTCTTTAATGCTAAAATCGGTATGCAGTGGACGGCGTGGAGCGAGTGTAATTAATTAAATGTAAATAACTTAATAGCCTTAACAGCAAAATTAATCATTTTGAATTTGCCGCCAAATTTTAGCTTCAATTTACATGTTTTAAATTAAAAGAAGCAATTAAGTCGCACAATGTGTTTTTGGTTATTTTATCTACCTTATTTATAATCAACTTCTGTAATACAATATCAAAAATTCAAAATTCCAATTTTTGAATTTCCCGCTAATAAATTTAATATTGCGTTAATTCAAGATTTCGACAGGTCAGTCAATAAAATAACCCTAAAGTGATATATTTTTTTAACGGTAACAATTAGCCAAAGATAATGAACATGGTGTGCACGCACGATTGTTATTAGTTTTTAAATGGTTTCGAAATAACATAATTGCAAATTAAAAAAATTTAACGGATTGTGTCGAGTGATATATCATTGGAAAGCTCTTCAAAAATAAGCAGGGACCTTTTTTTCGTTTTTTGATTGTGACCCACGCAACACATTTTTGGCGGCATTTAAAAATTAAAAGACCGTTATTTTGAAAACGTTTTGTTATAATGGAGGCGGGTTCCTAAATTTGAATTCTACTGGCGATTAGCTTTCCAATGATATATGGCTCGATGAAATCGGTCCAGTATTGCAGAATTCTCAAAAATCCGGTAAATTATGTAGATAGGTAGGAATTACTTTTATAAATATAGGTCTTTATATACTTTATTTTTTACGTATGGGAACATAATATAGCATTCGGCATATTATACATATGCAAACGTAATCTCACCCGATCGTTTCACCTTTACTCTGTAAATCGATAAATAATGGAAGTATATATAGTATACTGACATGGTAACATATTGTTACACTTTAGGTTTAGTATCATTATCATTGCAAAAATAGTCACAAATACATAGGTAATACTTATATGACAGGCTGACTGAATCGGAGGATTAAGACACGGGTACTGTGCGATTAAAAATAAGTGATAAGTAGTATACAGTAAATAACTAGGTATATACTTAAGCGCTGGGCTAGATACGTATGGGTACATCCGAATACAAAATTATTTACATATTTTTACCTCCTTATAATAATTTTATTATGTGTTAAAAAGACGATAATTTCGTACCAAAAATTACATGTTGCTTCACCCATACATATCAACCTTCAAATAATATACAACTTTCTTTTTTGGTTGAACTAAATGCTTAAATTAAGCATTAAATGCCTTTGGTGACGTAGCAGTTTATAAAAACATTTTTCCTTAAAGCAGTTTCAAAATGAATCGTAATTCAATTAATTTAATATAATAGTTAAGTTGTAATTTTAAATTTCCTCTTTATTATCTCTTCATAGTATACCTTGTTAGGCATGCATGTAAATATGGGTGGCCTGCAGAATGTAGGAACTAAAGACTCATATATCGTCAAAAATAAATAGTAACAGCATCATCGGGAAATGTATCATCTAGTTATTAGACAATATGCCGTGTGACAGCCTTTTCCGGTTTTAATAAATTTTACATTAATGAATCATCAGTGGCGGTAATAAGCCGCAAGGCTAATAACGATGAGCCATGTTTAAAGAGTGCGTGTGTTTTTGTGTTTAATAACGTAGGCAGGTAGGTAGGTACTGGTAGGTCCCTACTTAAATAGGTGTGTGTACCTACATTTTCAAATTTTATGTATACCAGCTTACATTTATGGTTAATTAGCATAAAATAGCCAGCTACTGTCACATAACCTTATATAAATGTCAGCCTTTTTTGTTAACTGTTTGCACAAATAAGCAAAGGTATGAATTAATACAACTATTTGCTTTTAATTGTGCATCACAAGCAAACAGTCCGGGAAAACATACTGACTGTGTTGCTTCTGCTCAATTCTGCTTCTGCAATCTGCTGACTCAAAAAAGAGGAGGATTATTTTCTACTCCGATTCCCTTGCGTTGCTGCTACTATGATGCTAATCAAACAGTTTTGTTGAAATGTATATGTATATGGTAGGTAAAAGCGTTTAGTTTTATAGTATGAATATTTTATGCATGTTTGTCCAGGTCATACTAAAGGTATATATATAGCTACATATTACATATATGACTAAATTTGCCAAATGAATAGGAATTGTACGATACTATAACAAAATTCAAGTTCGAAACAAGTCACAAAGTGAACAACTGATTTTGAATTTTTACGGCTCTTAACCCTATAATAAAATATATATAAAAGTGATGTCTTTACAGGGTTGGTCATCAATTGAATCCATCCGTTTCATCTCCTGGCTGAAACCGTCGATACTTCTCTATAGTTCAAAATTGTACTGGAATTGCAAAAATGGTGTAGTACCTATATCTAGTTAAATACAGTTATACAAATACTCAGGGTTCGGCAGTGGTAAATACCACTTTGGTAAATACCTTGGTAAATATCGGTAAATACCAGGGGTGGTAAATACTATTTTAGTGGCACATTGGCACATACTGGCATATACTGGTATAAAGTGGTAAATTGAAAAACTTTTGAATTTCTTCATGGCATATACTGGCTATATACAATCACTGGTGAGGGGTAAATTTTAAAAAAACTAAATTTCTAACAAAAATACCAAAAGAAACTATTTTTTTATGCTACATTTTTTGTACTATTATTTCATAGTGCAGTGTGTGAAACAATTTTAGTTTTACTAGACATGTACTAAATTGTTTTATCTACAAGTTTGTCTACATAAAACAATATGATTTTTTGCACTAAATAGGAATTGAAAAATTTATGAAAAGACCAAGACTGTCGAAATCAAGAATACTAATTTTTTTTTAAATCAAGACTTTACGAAAATTTTCAAATGTGTTTCAGATGTGTCATAACTACATTCAGTTTTCAAATAGTTGCTTTTAAAAACCAAGATTTTAGCCCTGTTTCATATGGTCTTAAAAGCGGCAAAATGGTCAACTTGATTTTGCCATTATGCCGTAATTCAGCATTACAGATATTTTTACTGCACTAAATAATAAATTACATGGTACTGGCTTTTTACTATAATTTAATTAGCAGTTGTGTTTCAACGTTTAAGCCTACATAAGTATTTACCAGTATTTGCCACTTTATACCGGTATATACCGGTATTTACCAGTATATGCCATTGTCATGGTATTTTCTATAAAAAGGTGGCATTTACCGAACAAATACTATAACTATACCAGCAGAACTATAGTCATAATACTTAGGCGTTTCTATTGTAGGTGTTGCCTAATCCTCTAATAAGAGATCACAGAATTATTAAACGCTGGTTTACTTTTACAATTTTCTCCGTTCATATACACACAATGTGCGGCACGCCGGGGACGCACATTATCTGTGGCTGCGTGCATGCATAACTTTACATGGGCATTTCAATCGCTTGAGATGTTATGAATGAATTATTAAATTTTAGGGACAACATCTGCTTTTACGGAATGGCTTAAACCATAACCATTCCAATATTATTTGTGCATGGGGAAACATGGTAAGGGTAGTACTCCGTAAATGCACATCTAGTAAGAGCCTGTATAAATATAATGGTGATTAGTCCTAAATGGTTTTCACGAGCCGCCACTTAATTACGGCAACATAAAAGTGAAAAGAAATGGATGACTAGCATTGACATAGCTTGATCTCAGCCTCAAGTCTCAAGTGCATCTACTCGTACTTACATCCACATTCTTAAAATCTCTCTCCATGTAAATAAATCATGAAAGTTTTAATCACTTTTTCAAACTACATCCCACGTATCTATCGTCAGTGAAGACTCAAAATGTACCAAAATTCACTTTCAGCTAAAAATTAAATACACCATCAACAAAACAAATTAATTTTCTTGAACCTACAAACATGACAAAAGAATATTTCGTACTTTTCCAACTCATGCGAATCAAACATTTTGTTTAAAAAATATGCAAATAGAATATCTCGCACTTTTAAAAAGTATGCAAAAAAAGGATTTTGCACCTTTCAAAAACCTATATGTAGTTATCATTTGACTCAATACATTATATCTGATTTAGTGTATTTTTTCATATAGCACATTTTAATTCTAGCTTAAATTGGATATGGGTCATTTCGATTCTTCGCTGGCGATATGACGTTCGTTTTTCTATCGTACCATTGCTGTTGCTATCTTCGGAGTTCGCATCGTCTCTATAGCAATTTTCAATTTTAAACACTGCATATTTTTGCGTAGCATACATAAAGGAATAATACAGGCAAGCATAATGATACAGTCTGCTTCTCTTCATTCTACAATATATTGGTTATGCAAAAAGATACAGGTTCTTGAAGATTAAAATTAAAAATAAACTGGATCCCTATTATTAGGACCGTTCTTACTCTCTTTAGCTTTTAGCAATGGTTTGGTTGTCATATATTTCATATTCACTTGCCACTTTCGATTTCGATTGCACTACGCACGCTGATGTCGTAACTACATCTCTCCATCCGAGCCACATCCTTACTCTTGATACGCGGGAAATCTGGGCACACCATCTTTCTTTAGGGGCCAGACACAAATGACGCCACCCGTCATCATCAAGTTTTGGGACCCACCCACCCCTATGGGTGACGCTTTTAACATTGCGTTAAATGGGACGCTTTTTGGGATCCACCCACTATAATGGGTGGCGTCATTTGTGTCCGGCCCCTTAGCCAGTAGAATATCGATTTATACTTTGTAGTGTAACCAGTGCAGTGGATTTCACGAAGACGAAAACATAAATATTATCTTTACATGTGGGCATAAATAAGAGCTGATTTAAGTTTGCTTTTTTTATATTCAGTGCGAAAAAGTTGAAGTCATAGTTGTTTACAGACATCAGCTTGCCATATACTTATTTTATTAACATTGCGATATTTCAGTTCAACATGAACGGAAAACTTTGTTGTGTTACTGCCCAGTTGCCAGTGTTAGTTTATACAGATAATAATGCTGATAAGTCGTAAGTGTGAACTTCACATGCATGCTAGTTTTTTAGGGTAATGAAGGCTTATTATTTCACCATCAGTTAATCACTTTACGTGATACGCTTAACTAAAGAAGATTCTTGATATCCTTTATGGTCGCCGCTAGTCGTAATATACTTATTTGAAAGTATCTACTCAAGACTAACTATAGATGCTGGCAACTTGTGACTTGACTACGAGCTGCTAAACAGAAACACGTGCGTACCGCTTTAATCAATATATAATTACTAGCAAATTGAATTGAATATGGAATTTACATATTATACTGACTGACTGATGTTTAAAATACAATAGTTTCAAAAAGAAACAAAGCTGTTAATATGTATGTGTGAAACGCACTCGACATTGAGAAGGAAATACGCTATACGTATACAACTTATGAACCTACAAACATAATAAACTAGAATAATCTTCGTAACATGTAGATATAAATCTCGAACATCTGTTTTTGTTGCAGATCCGAACTCACATCCCATGATGTATTTAATGCTGCTGTATTCTTTTTGAAGTCTTATTTGTGGTTCTACTGTTGACGCTGATTTAACAAAATCGGAAGAAAAGAACGAAAATAAAACGAGCCCAGCCGATTAAAAAAATGGAAGGAGATAGACCGCAAATAGATCCTACTACTGTAGTGGGTGTGCTGCGGAGAAATAAGAGCTTTCATCGGTGTTACTTTCAACCGAATGAAAGAAAAGTTTTAGTTATTTACACTGGAGGGACGATTGGCATGGTTCGGTCGAAACGGGGAGGTAAGTACACAACGTGGATTGTGGATGTTTACCTATATCATTTGACATCTTGCCGTAAGCAAGTACGTAGATGGGTAGATTATTATAGTAGGGAACAATTGTGCAGATACTTATTTTATTACTTATATAATATTTCCTAATGACGACTTTAACATTTTATTTTTTTTACTCAATAAATCAGGACTTGCTTGTGTCTCCAACACTCTTGAACTCACAGTTCGGACATTTCCTCATTTACATGATGCTGACTACGCTAATATTCGATTTGAGGAGGCTATGAAGGAGGAAGGAGAATTAACGCCACTTGCATTACCGTAATTAATAATTTCATTCATTGCCTCAAATAACAGTACTCAAAAACTGGGATTTCTCTGTTAAAATTGGTATTTATTATTTAGCCTGACATGTTTTGAGTAAAGTACTGTCGGTTCCTGGTATTAAACATTGTTGATTATTGTTGTAAGGGAAATTCCAGGGGAGAATGTCCGAGTCGTTTATACAATATTTGAGTATGATCCATTGTTAGACTCCAGCAATATGACAATGGATGATTGGATTCGAATTGCAAGCGATATTAAAGTAAACACGAAGTAACTTGTAACGCAATCAAAGTTAAAGTAACATTCTAATTCTGCGCATGAATCAATTTCAAATTCAATTTTTTGTTTCTTACAAACTTTTTCAGGATAATTACGAAGCATTTGATGGGTTCGTAGTTCTCCACGGAACTGATACAATGACGTATACAGCTTCCGCTCTATCCTTCATGATGGAAAATCTAGGGAAAACTGTTGTGATCACTGGTTCTCAAATTCCATTATTTGAATGTCGATCTGATGGTAGGGATAATTTTCTTGGAGCTCTTATTTTAGCCGGCTCATATATAATACCAGAAGTCACATGTTTTTTTGGGCATCGACTTTTTAGAGGAAATAGGATAACAAAGGTCTTTTAATTGTTTAGTTTTAAATATTAATATTATCAAATTATTTATTTTGTAAAGACAATATGGAATAATTCAGCTGTTTGTAAACTAAATTATTTTCGGTTCACTAATTTATTTTAATTTTGGATTATTCAACGTAAACATTGACGTGGTTTTTCAGATATCTGCAGACAGTTTGAATGCGTTTGATTCTCCAAATATGACTCCTATCGCATCTATGGGTATTAACATTCAAGGTAATTGTAATTAACACCTCGGATTAATGAAGTATCATATACTTACTTACTAGTTGAATTATGGAATATAATAACATTCGTGTACACAACTAAAAAGTACTAAGTTAAGGTTTACGTACAGTTTATATTTATATAGAAATAATAACATTGGTATTAATCTAAATATCGTAGGTACTAATCATTCATTTCAAATAATAAGAAAGTGTCTTGTGAATTTACACAGTAAACTACAACAGTATATTCCGCCCCCGTAAAATTTCCAGCTTTCAAATTAATACGTCATTAAATAGAAACGTGGGTCTTTTACGAATTTTCCCATCCATCACTCCAGAAACCGTACGTGTAAATTACAATTTTGTTTCCATAGGTGTAGATAGAACGTCGTCATTTCTTAATTAGAATATATTCATCCGTCACTATGGGTTTAATTTGACTCTATATTGTAGCTTAGACAGACTAAAAGCGTAACTTATATTTGTGTATATATAAATAGGTTAGAGTATTCCTACAGCCTCCAACGATGGGAGTGGTTCTCCAAACTTATGGAGCTGGAAACTTCCCCACGAATCGAACCGATCTTTTGTTTGAATTAGAGCAAGCTTCCAAACGGGGAGTTTTAATTGTAAACTGTACTCAGTGCGGCCATGGGAGTGTCTCTGCAATTTATGAAACTGGTCAGGATACGGAGTCAGCAGGAGTGATTCCAGGCTGGGATATGACTCCGGAAGCGGCTCTCACAAAATTAAGTTATGTCTTGGGTCGATCTGACTGGAGCCTTGAAATTAAACGGGATATGATTCAATGTAACCTTCGTGGAGAGCTCACCAAAGTCACTAAAGAATCCACACCTCATCATTTACTCGCGTCAGCAAAGCGTGAATATTTGGCGGAATGTCGGCAGTCCCTCTCCGCTTCAAATTCTGAGGTGGATTTAAGACTATTCGAATCTCTGACTACAACTGAGGGTGAAAGTCCTCCATTTAGCATCGATATTGTAAATCAAGTTGTGAAAATGGTTGCAACTAGTCTCCGAATGACCTCACCGGAAGAAATTGATAGCATTAGAAAGAGTTTCGCGCCCTCTTTAACCTGCGCTTTGGTAGCTCAGGCCTGTGAAGAAGGAGACCATAATCTTCAACACCTGGAATCTATGTTTGGAAATTCGGTAATAATTAGTATCAGTAATGCATATACACTTAATAATAAAAATTCTTTTAATTTTGCTTATTTGAAGAGAGCGAGTAATTTTGCCATGATATTTAAATTAATATTATATTTGATAGCTATATAAATAATATATCAACAAGAACCGTGATTTTAAAACTATTTTTGTGGTAAATTTAGGACGCTGAAATATCCTCAGGGGATGTTGGGACTCTAGGCCGCACCCCTTTGCACTACGCCTCAGCTCTCAATGATCCTCGCACTGTTGAATATTTACTGCAGAAAGGAGCATCTGTTCATATTCGGGATAGTCGGGGATACTCTGCACTACGTGAAGCGATTATTTTTGACTCTCACAAAGTTATACCTATTTTAATTAAATGTGGCGCACATTTAATTTTAGAACCAACGGCGCTGGGAGCTGAACTATGCTCGTAAGAAACTTTTATGTTTAAAACTCAGTGATTCATATTTAATTAAATTTTTATTACTAAAATTGTTTCCATTAAACTTCAGTGCTAATTAATTTTTGTTGGATTTCATTGGTCCACAGGTCTGCATGTAAAGGTGACATCAAAAGACTCGAATCATTCCATTTAGCAGGAGCGAATTTAAGTCAAACGGATCCGTGTGGCCGAACTCCTTTGCATGCTGTAATACCTTTCATTAATAGTTAATTAATGTATTGTCTGGATACAAATTAGTGATATTTGGGAAGGTGGGCCCATGCGTTTATTGTACCCGCCCATCCCTGCACCAATACATGAAGGGGATGGGCGGGTACAATAAATGTATGGGCCCACCTTCCCAAATATCACTAATTTGTATCCAGACAATAGTTCATAGTAATAAATTATTGTAAGCTATCATTTTTTCATGTACTGCATTTTTTATATATTCTTTTTTATTATTCTAGGCAGCTGAAGCGGGTCATCGTCATGTTGTAGAATGGATACTAAAATTAAAGTGTGAACCGAAAATCTTAATACATGCAAAGAATAGATTCGGGCAAACGCCGCTTGGAATTGCGCAACTATTGAAGCATACGGATATAGTAAAATTACTCTTGCCTGAAGTAAATTAGTAATTAAGGCAAGAATAACATACCTAATTATTAATGTTTAATTTATTCATTTATATATATTCAATCTTCCAGTTTTTGTCATGTAAAGGATTTGCAAAAGGCTCGTTGATTTTTAATTAATCACTGAATTCCTGACAATATTAAAAATTAGTGATACAGATTCTCCGTCATTAGAGCTCATTGTACCTGTAGTAAGTATGTTAAACAATTCTTCCTGAATTTAGAGTAAGTATGGGTTGGGAAACTTGTTTTTCTCGTAGAAGACCTTCACTGAAGTTTGGCTGTTAGAATAAATAATTTTAGGTAATTTTGTTATTATCCAATAAATAATTGAATTTACTTAAGAAGTAGTAAAATGTGTAGTCATCATCAAAATTCTAAAATAAGTGCTCATATTTCCTATGATAATTTGCTACTTATTTGCATGTATGTACATAGGTAAGTACCTACCTAACATATTTAAATATCTGGGACGCAGTAGCATTACTCATTAGCATCACATGTATCTAGCTTACACGCATTTATTACTTTGGCAGTAGCAAAATGTCCTACAACCACGTCTCCTTCTTGTTTTGTTCATCCCTAGTATCAAGCACATGATGCGTTTATAATCGTTAATATCTATCTTGAACTGATGTAGTCAATCCGTATTTTTATCTATAATAACATCATATGTTAAATGAAATGGTTCATTCTGCAATAGTAAGTTTGTGGTTGCATAACTTTTTGCACATTGAATTCTAAATAATTTTAATACTAGTAGTATACACATTTCTTTTATGACTTACTTGACGCGTTTGCTGAATGTTGAATTTATGGATATAAACATGTAATATATTCGGATGAAGTTTATGTGCGATTCGATTAGTTCAATGCAGTTTTATTAATTTCTTGAGATGTAAATTTCAAATTGATAATTTTTAATTTTGTGAACCATGACACGAATTTTGATGTGACGAGGTAAGGGGACCGTATACGTTAGACTTCCACGGATAATTGCAATATGAGAGTAAAAATTGCTACTTCAGATACAAAATTGTTCTTTCCCACATGTACCTGAAAAAAAATCCAGGGAAAATTTACACATTACCATGTAAAAGTAGAATATTATCGTGTAGTAATAGTTCGTTACTGAAGAAGCACGATGGCCGTTCTCCAGTTCATATTATGTAATAGCAAAATGGACGATTTTCATTTTTGTAATGTATTTAA
Source organism: Dicyrtomina minuta (assembly GCA_949802685.1). Lineage (NCBI taxonomy): Eukaryota > Metazoa > Arthropoda > Collembola > Symphypleona > Dicyrtomidae > Dicyrtomina > Dicyrtomina minuta. The sequence continues at coordinate 107,763,529 of OX461808.1, forward strand.
TTGTGTTCTATTTTTATTTTGGACAAATAAGCAAGTAAGCATTTTGCATTGCTTATTGTGCTGAAAATCCAAACCATATACTACTTAAATCAAAAATTTGAGATATGCAATTTTGCTACATAGCGATTAGAATCGCCATCGTTGCTAGCAGCAATCGTTCATGCTCACCTGTTTTGGGGCAACAAACCTCATTGGGGCGTTTCTTGCACTCTTTATCGGTTGTACACAATCCTGCTTCTGCTGCAGGAAGTGTGGAACCCAACAAGAGGAAAACAGCAACTCCAAGAAACCAGAGAAAAGCAGCGATTGACTTCATTTTTAGCCTACAATTTTAAATTGAGTCTTGACTCGGTCTTTAAGCTCTATATAGTAATGAAGCAGTCATGCAGTATTTATGAGTAGTTGTTTACAAAAATGTATTCAATATCATTATTGACATCAATTATTATATTGTAAATTATTTGATGTGCTTTTGAACGGATCAGATTCCTAATATAATTACCATAGTAAATGCTCATTGAAAAACCGTGTAGTGACAATACATTATGTGATCAGTTTTTACATTGCTGATGTGGCACACTGCAAATAATCTGCAGGCTAATTATTCAGATCAGTTTTCAATTGACTATTGTAATTCATTATTTTCTCACAATACTCAAGTGTTGATTGAAATGCATAATGCGTTCGGCTATTTAGATATATGCTCTATAATGCTCCTAATATGCATAGGGGTTATTTATAACCACGCGTTTCTTTAGGCCCTCAGAGCTCATTAAATTTCGTAGGCTGCATGGCAATCGGCAGTATGGGGGGGGGGCAATATGCAGTGAATTAACGCTTAACTTATTGGTACATAGTACAGTGTTTGCGGCAATAGGCAGTATAAATTATGTGTCGAATAGGCAGTATGAACATTGAAATAAAAATTTTTTTACGAAATGTTTTGTAAATATTTAATTGTAATATGAAAATGAAATGATGGAATGATTGAAAAAGATGAGATGAAACGAAATGAAATTAGTTAACTATTGTCGAAAATGTCGAATGAGTGGTTGGCGACTCCAACCATATTCCAAAAAAAATAATTTGATTTTAAAAAATGTCTACATGAATCAGAAAATTCTAAATTATTGTTCCTATTTCATGCAATTTGAAATATAATATGCACATTTTAATCGCATTTTATTTTTCGCATTTTATGACTTACTTGACACCTTAACTGAATTTTGAACTTGTGGATAAAAATATACAAAATATATGCGAACGAAGTTTATTTGCAATTCGAATAATAATTTTGCTCAATTTTTATTAATTGCTTGTTGAGGTGTATATTACAAATCGAAAATAGTTAATTTCATGAACCATATTATGACTTTTCATGTGACGTCTTACTTAATTATACTTTAGACGCTCACAGATAGTTGTATGTATTACATGTAGAAAGTAAACAACACTACATACTTCAAATACAGTTCGCCACTGTCCCACACGAACCTGAAAACAAAATCCAGAGAAAAAATCAAATTACCATGTAAAAGTAGAATATAATTATCCTATAGTAATATTTCGTTACAGAAAAAGTACAATGCCCGTTCTCCAGCTCATATTACTAGCAAAATTGACGATTTTTATGTTTGTAATTTGTAATGTATTTAACTGTGTTTAATTTATATGTTGAAAAATAAGCAAGGCAATTCGTATAGCGTATTGTGCTGAAAAATCAAATTATACATTATTTCAATAAAACAATAATTAATATCGGCAATTTCTATTTTCCAGTAGCAATTAGAATTTCCATTAATTGCTTATAAAAATCCATCATGCTCACCTGTTTTGGGGCAACAAATCTCGCCGGGGCATTCCTTGTTACTTGAACACCTTTTTGCTTGTGCTGCAGGGAGTGTAGCACCCAACAAGAGGAAAAGCGCAACTCCAAGAAACCAGAAAAAAGCAGTGATTGACCTCATTTTGAATCTAGATTTTTAAATTATATGACAGTCGATATATTTTTAAATTACGTTTTGGTTACTTAGCACTATGAGTATGAAAACATAACGTACAAAGTACCTTTAAATATTCAAGAAAATTCATTTTTCCAAGTAAGTTGGAAAACATAACATTCAAAAAACTTATTTACCGTGCGTACGGAAGAAATTAAGAAAATTCTTCAAGGAATTGAATCTTGACTCTTGAATTGCTGGATTGCCTTGATCTACAGACTAAGGAAGCAATCATGCAGTATTTATGAGTATAGCTGTTTACAAAAATGTGTTCAATATCATTATTGATGTCAATAATATTTGTTCCTTTTTTGAATCGCTATTTAACAGATCAGATTCTTAATATAATTAACCCAATAAATGCCCATTGAAAAACCGTGTAGTGACAATACATTATGTGATCAGGTTTTACATTGCTGATGTGGCACACTGCAAATAATCTGCATGTTAATTATTCAGATCAGTTTTCAATGGACTTTTGTAATTAATTATTTGCTCGCAATACCCAAGAGTTGATTGAAATGTATGATGAGTTATCATTATGTATTTCAATCAATACTAGCTTGAATGCGTAATTAATATTAGATTCAAATTTGTCTTACTAAAGACTACTATATAGATATGTATTCATTGCACATTCATTTGACGTATTAATTTGTTTGTCCAATATTAAAATAATAATATGGGTTTTGGGTAGTTGTGGGGTATGTTGAAAGTTTTGGAAGTGTGACACTTTATACTAATTAGGGGTCGTCCGTAAATGATTTCATTGAATTTTCCCCATTTCAAGGACCCCATGACCCATCTGTCGTCAGCTTAGCCGTTGCGTAAATGACCATCTTCAACATTGGAAGTCGTGAATATCCAAGTAGACCTATTGAACATCCCCGTGACATCATGTATGGACGATCAATTACAAAAATGGTTTTAAAATAATTTGATGAAAAATACAATGTTGCAGGGGAATAATTATTTTAAACAAACCTTTTTGTTCCACCAGTGCAAAGGCTGTCGAGTGTGGAGTTGTGGAGACCGTAGACTTGTTTTATTTTTTGTTCTTCCGCGCTTAAGTCTTTGTGACTACGTTGATTCTACAGTAGATATATACTTTTGCAGCGAGTGGAAACTCAACTAAGCAATTAATTGCCGCCGAGCTTATACATATACCGTACATGATTGATTGATTGATTGATTGATTATCTTTATTGTGCCTAAGGGCATATCACCCATCACACAAAGTTATCAAAAGTTTTACAAAAAATTATTTTTGATATTATACATTTGGTTTAACAGAGATTATTTTTGAGAATTATATATTTGATACAATAGAATTATTAAAATTATAATATTATTAAATTGGTACAAATAGTAAAAAGGTTAAATAGTTGTATATTAATTGTTAGATTAATGGTAAATATTTATTTAATAGATGTTTATTTAGGCTGCAGGTTAGATCCATATCCAGTTATTTGATTATCGTTTAAGTTATGTCTCCATGGTAAATTGTTTGATGTTTTGGGAGTTTTGAGATCCGGAAACCATAGTATTACACTTGACTGTAGTATTTTAAAGTTTATGTCAGCTGCGGGTTAGTTCCAGTTCCAGTTGTTTGATTTTCGTTGAAGTTATGTACAAGTAAAAGTGGTATAGGGATTTTGGCTCTTTTAAATTACATACAATACGCGGTGTTCAAGATTTCTCCTTTGGTGTTTCTTGCTGTTACAGGTAATTATCGGTTTAGCTCCAGAGAGAAGTAATAGTTTTAAGGTCCATGGATGTTATGTTGTTTTAATTGAGGGACTAGATAAGACTAGATGGTGTGTTGGTATTGTTTGATGAATTTCAATTCTTGTGGAGGTTTGTTGTTTTATTCTTCCTGTTTCTTGAGTTTCTTCCCCTCAAAAACGAAAATCACCCCGTCGACTTCGCACTTGTTTAAAGCTTTAATTTTCACGACTTTTTCATCATCCCTCAGTATTTTGATTTCTTTCAACATTTCTTTTTTTACCTCCCGTTCTTTGACTGTAAGGTTCTCGCTAATTTTGTACTGTGTTTTCATGAGCTTTTTGCTTTGCATTAACACGTCAATTGCTGTACTTTTACTCGGGAGCTGTACCAGTAGTGGTGATTGTTTTTTCTCCTCCTCCTCCTCGGCATTAGTTTTACTTCTTAGTCTTTTTGCGGAAAGTACCATGACATTTCTGATTTCCAATATATTTGTTATCACTTTTATTGCCGATTTAAGAGGGTCGTCATCGTCTTTTGCTCCATGTATCAGAATGAATGACTTGTCGGCTCCGAGGTTTTTGTCCATAGCACTGAGTCGAGATTCCACTCTTCGTATCCGGCTGTCAAATTCCTTTAACTTTGAGTTTATTTTAGTCAATGCATTGCTTACTGCTTTTGACACTGTAGCTGCCAAGTTACTGTCCAGTTTGTCGATCTTTTTTCCCATTGTTTCCATCTTTTTTTCCATGGTTTCCAGTATATCTAGTCTTTTCATTATTGTAGTAAGTGGGTCCAAATTTGAGTTCGAGCTGGATTCCGATCCGGATCCATTCTTTTCTTTAGGCATTTAGAGGTTTTAATGTATTTTAATGTGGTTTAATACAGTTTAATGTAATAAAACCTACAACGTGTCTGCTTTTGGTTCCACTATTTGAGGTATTTATATCTAACACAAGGAGCTGGTTGCACGTGTTATAAGTGGAGTGGAGTGGAGTGGAGGGGCGATTTTGTGTTCCAGGTTTTGTTAGGTGTTCTTCTTTTCTCGCGAGGCAAAAATTGAGAATTAACACGTTCGTTGTTTGGATCAAATTTCACAAACTAGTTGATGACACTATAATCTTCGATCCGATGCTTATAGAGTATAATTTTTGGAATATGTTAATGTTTGTTTGAGAGTTGTAACTATTTTCGTTTCCATGGAATATGGTTTTTAATTTTTAAAGTGTTTTAGCTCTGGAAAGTACTTGTTGTCACTTCAAACGCTCGCGCCCCTCTCCATATACCGTACATTGTACATGTTCGAAAAATCACTGGGACACTTATTAAATTTTTTGAAGTGGCAGCCCGGTCCTTATTCGAGACGCGGCACTTAATTTTTGAAATTTCACAGTCAAACATAATATATATCGTCTGTAAAGGACCAAAATGACCCAAATCCAGAATTAAAATGTGGTATTTCAAAAAATGTTAAATGAGATACCATATTAATAACGATTTCTTAAAAACATCAAAATGTGTTATGTTCATGCTTTTTGACAAATGAAAAATGTTCTATTTGCATGTTTTCAAAAAGTGCAAAATTTTTATTTACGTGTTTTTAAAAAATACTAAATTTTCAATTTACTTGTTTTTGAAAAGTGCAAAATTTTCTATTTACATGTTTTTGAAAATTGCAAAATATTCTATTTACATGCTTTTAGGATCATGATATTTTAATTTTTTGTAGATGATCCATTTTAATTTTAGTTAAAAATGGAAATGGGTCATTTTGATTCTTCACAGATGATATATATATATTTATTTTCATCAAGTTGATATTTGGCCAAGGCCCTTACAGCCCATCATGTATTGCAATTTATTTGCGAGTATGTACGAAAGAAATCAATCCTCGGTTTCTTTAAATGCAATAAATATTTCTCGTCACACTCAAACATGGAAACTAATTCATACAAAATTATGCCTAAAAACACAATTTCTGGTTTATTTCATTATTGAAAAAATAATGTATAGAAATTACTTTCGACCATCAGAATTAAGATCCTGCTATCGTTCAGCTATTTTAAATATGCTCTACAATCTACCATGCTTCCAATATGCCTAGGGGTTATTTACATATAACCCGGCGCTTATTTGAGAGCTCATTAAATTTCCTAGAATGACAGCCCGGCGCTTATTTCAGACTATTGTATAGGCGCTTAATCTAACATTTACGGTACTAATAGCAGGTGTAGGTGATTGCACACGTATTTCGTCAGGGATACATAATGTGAGGCAACTTAATTTTTTAACGAAACCGGGATAATTAATACATATTATAATATACTAACAAACAAAAAATAAAAAAAACGTAATAGACACAAGACTTCATAATTTATGAATAACAATAATAACATCAATATACTACTTTAATGCTGCCATGTTATCACGGTACACTCTTAAAAAATTGTCCTGCATTTTATTTTTGCATTATTTATGTATAGAAAATGCCCTTGGTTTGGCAGTGGGTAGCAAATGTCCGTGTTTACCGTATTATTCCTACCTATCTACATAATTTAGCAACCTTTGGCAATTCTCAACGAAATTTGACATGCGATATACTATTTTGAAGCTCTTGAAAAATAAAAAATATGAAATTCGTTGAAACTTCAGAATTATTTAATTTACTATTTTTTTTAACTATAATTAACTTTAAATGTGCAATTTAAAATTGAAGCTTTGGTAATTTGAGCGTCAATCGCAATATATATTGTTCTTCTCCTCATTCCCGCCATTTTGACATATCGCTTCTCTATATTTGAAGAGAGTGATCGGTCGAAATTTGACATTTTAGGTTTGGCGGGAAGTTCAAATTTTCAATATTCCCTTATTTCTACATATCTACATAATTTATCTCAGTTTTCCATTTCTCAATGACAGTTGACATGCAATGTATGATTTTGAAGCTCTTAAAAACAAAAAAATTATTTAAAATTGTAATTTATTACATTTATTTTTTAGAAGTTATTATTAAATTTAAATTTGCAATTTTTTAATACCGATTTTAGCATTTGCGAGTAATACCCCATATTACTGTTAAGGCTGCTATTATTATTATTATTATTATACTTTCCTCAGTTACACTCATTTAGCTTTGAACATGCACCTGTAAAGATAATTCAGAAAAAATACAAAATAAAATTAGGATAGTAGTATAATAGTAAATACAGTGCAGTGCAGTCTAAATAGTTCCACTATTTTTCAAATTCAAATAGCAACATCTCCCGACTTATCAAGTGGAAAATTACGAAAATTGATATGCGTATACTCACCTAATATAATAATAACTTCCGACTATAACTATTCATTTTAATAATCGGGTTACTGTAGCACTGTAGCATTGGTAGCATTGGAGAAGGCGGGTCACCCTCGTGGCAACTTTTTTGTATGCAGCTTGATTACATGGAAATAAAATTAAAAGTATTTTTGGCGTCCATGGCTTTTGGATCAGCTTATGGAGGTGTTTCTTTATTAAATTTACAGAAGTAGAGCAAATAATAGCCACTTGTTGTGCGGGCTGTGGCCAAATCGACAAAATGAATAAATTAATGAATAAAACGCAGGGCACTAATAGTACCCGGGCTTTGCCATTCTTAAAAATGACAGAAGATTGCGGTTATTTATTCCCAACGTAAGGGATGCGTTTGAATACAACGTGGGACGTTCTATTCGAAGACATATGGTACGTTGTTCATGCAATTCAGCTTCAATCTTCAATGCACAGGTGAAATGGTGACTGAAATTAAAATGTCATTAATTGTCAGCAGCAGACGTTCATGTTCAAAGCTCATGGCTTATTGGCAGTTTGGCTTTATCAGACTAAGGAATTAAACCAGGATTTGTTAAAATGTAAAATTTGATATATATATATTGCGTTTTCAATTTTATGACTAAATTTTAGAGCAAACAGTAAATAATAGTGTTAAAAGGTAATTTACCGTATTATAAAGCTTTGAAAAGTATATATACATACAAATAAAACTTGATTGTCTATTATTACTTCACACAATTATTTTAGTATATTGCATATATGTAAAATTGGGACACCTGCAATATCTCATTGTTATTAGCAATAAACTACATAAATGCCAAATAAATGCCAAATACAAAATAAAACAATATAATTCTTTTAGAATTGAAGATTCATATTTTTGTGGCCTAAAAAAATTACAAAAATATGGAAATTGCATTAACGTAAATCACCATTTGCTCCTACTTTCCCGCACATGTTAACAAAAGGTGCACTCTCCGTAAAGAAATCTAAATTTGCTTTTTTTAGACTGTTTGATTGTTGTCAGCACAGTAGGTGTATTGTCGGATAAATTATCGTCAGCGACGAATCAAAACGATCAATATCCATTTTTAGCTAGAAACAATATAAATTCAGTGTCTACAACAAAATTAAACTATCATGATTTTAAAAGCATGTACATAAATAGAAAATGTTGCTCTTTTCAAAAACTTGCACTTAAATGTAATATTTTACAATTTTCAAAAACTTGTAAATAAAATATGTTGCACGTTTAAAGAGCATGCAAATAGAATATTTTGCACTTTTCAAAAAGCTTGTGATATTTAGATTTTCCGCGTCTAGATCTCATTTAGTTTTTTTTTGACATAACTCATTTTAATTCTAGCTTAAATGGATGTGAACCATTTTGATTCTTCACTGAAAAAATGTATGACCCACACCAGAAAATATATCTAGATCCGCCCCTGTCTCTATATGTATCTACACCGTGTATTTATGAAATCTACCTAGTTCTGCTTTGGCTTTTTTCAAATGTTTTAATAAATTTCAGTTTTCAGCCATACATATATAAACAACCAGGAGCAGTATATCATTGGCATTGGCATTATAGGTATTTCTCTTTGATCTCTTTTTCGTTGATACTTCAATTAAATTTCGCCTCAACTGAAAAGCTCTCGCAGTGTTGAATCGACATCAATTCGAATTCGCGACAACGAAGAACGAGGAGAAATTCTACAATAGTTTTGAATTCAATATTTAAAGCTACCTATCCAGCCATACGTAATATTTTATTGTACTGGTTAACACTCCTGCAAAACAGTGCAGCTATGCACGAATTAATTCTTAACTTTAAACTATCTGTGTGTATAAACTAACTGGCCAGTCTGGCAGGGGAAATATTGTGAAATGATATAGTTTCATACCTTTCTTTAAAGTATTCGGCCTCTCGGTTTCGTCAGTAGATAAAGGTGAAGGGGAACATAGTGACAGGACACGCAACCTTCGTTTGATTAGCATTTTGGCAATGCCATATGTTTGTATAGTTTTTGATTTCTATCAATTATATTGTGTAACAACATTTTATGTGACCCAGCACGGCAATTGACAGGGCATGGCAGTGGTATCATAGCATCAGCCTTTTGCTATATTGCCCAGAAAAAGCACTACAATGTCTACAATTTTACTGTTGACTGTGTTTACTATTCCATTAGCAGTAATAAATAAACGAGACGATAGATTTGGATGTGCAAAATACAAAGTCCGAGTCTGATTATTATTCCGAAGCTGCAAATAAAAGTAAATTCCTGACAAACGGCCCCGGGTAAAACCAATAAAACCAACCATCGCATCGATACGAAGCGACGACATCGCCCCTTATTTTACTATGACCGTGGTAGCATTTATTGTATTGTGTGGCGGTGGTGGTGGGTAAAATCATAATTATAACGTCCGGACATATAATTACATAGATGACACGAGCCAGGACTGTTTGTTTGCTTGTCTTTGAGTTTTATTACGATTAGCTTGCTTTTGTTTGGCTATCAGTGAAAGGAATTACATATGAATATAAAAGAGTCAGAGTGTATGATTAATTAACAATTATTCACTATATTTGAGTAGTCAATTGGAAATAAATTCCAAGCCCAAATCTTGTACAAGAAGCCCTCTGCCCTCTGATTCAAATCAAGCAAGTAACTGCCTTCATAAATGTCTCCTAATCAATATTCCTATATATTAAACCGGACCGGGATCCGGGGTTGACAATCAGCCAGTAGACTATATGAAGTGAGATTTAAAGGATAAGCCTCCTGTATAATTAGCTCTCTCTGTTTTTATTCCGTTCCAACAATTGTCAACGTTACATTAATGTCAGTACCAATACCATATAATACAACTTTAATAATTAAATCTAAGCGTACATATTTACAGATAATATTTTGATCCCACTTACAATTAATGCAGCGTTTTGTTACAATTTAATTTACAGCTTTAGAGGCATATGAAGAGATTTTTGGTAAAATGTGGCAAGTGTGGTTTTTTCAAAAATGAGATTTATTTACGCTGCGCCCACTATTCAATTTTAGATACCTGACTATTTTGCATGATAAGGTTCGGCCAAAGCAATTTTTTAAAATAATAGGCAAAGTTTCGTTTTTTGGCAAAACGGGATGAATCCATTATTTTTTGGGGGGCAAAACTGTAGTACACAAAAAACATGAATTTTTTATTTAATTCTAGTTTTTGACTGTTTTCATAATTTGTAAAAGACAGTTCACCTGAGTGAATTTGATTAGGTAGGCATTGAACATTTTAAAAGTAAAGAAAAGTCTATTTTCGCTCAGTACGATGAAAATTTATTTTTATGGACTTGTTAATCTTATGTTAAGTCACTGAGCTTTTGGGAAAACGGCCGTAAGTTCACAGCATTGTGATTTGTAAATATAATTTTCTTAAGAAATTTAAAAATCAAGTTAGACCTACGCCACTATGCTTACTTGTACAGTGTAAGTGGAAAAATTCTAACAATAAGCTTAAAAATTTAATCCGGTCACATTTTACTTGAAATCCGCTATTCCATTAAAATTTGCTTGGATGGACTTATCCCGTTTTGCCAAAAAATTCTTCACATTATGTAGGTATTTTGGAAACCATGGTACACACAACCCAGTGCTAATTTCCTTCTAAAGCTAAAGCTTGAGCTTACGACGTTCATCAAATGAAACATTTTTGAAATTTTGAAAGCTGCGAATGCTGCGATCATTGTCTTTATGAAATAGTTCATCCCTTTATTTAGTTTTGTTTGTGCTCACCAAATTAGCTGTGTAAAAAAGCCATGCCATCAAGCCCAACAGTTGAACACTTGCAAGCTGCAATGGTATGCTACATAACACTGACTAGTGAGCAGAATGAGCTTCCCATTTATTACTATTTAATATTGTAATTTTTGTTATTTCTGCTGTAGTACTTTTTGGGAGGGAAGGAATGGGGTGTAGCGATATATTAACACTACATATTAAAAAACAATGTGCGTTGTCCCATTTTCCTCATGAACGACGGTCACCCCCTGAAATGAATCGTTGTACGGTCCTCTCCTTCCACATTCCATAAGTCCCGGATTAATTAGTTCTTTATTTACTACGACTTCGTGCTGCATTTCTGGTTTTGGATTTGGATTTGGATTAGAAACGGGTGTTGAGTCCGAGCCGGAACTTGATTGAGGATCAAACGATTCGTCTATTTCCATAACATCAGAATCAGAATCTACTACTTCTGGCTTCGACCTTCCACGTTCTGTGGCTGCGTTGTTATAAGCATCTATTTTTATATTTGTCCCCGGTTTTAGCGAATTTGATTCTGGATCCGAAACCGGACCCGGGCTCGGGTCACAGTCCATATCTGATTCTGAAATATGTAAGAATTTGGGATGCAATTGAGCAGGAAGGGTAATAACCTCGTCTGTATTCTCAAAGGTGCTTTTGTTTTTGATTCCTCCAAATAATGTCGCATCACTGTTAAAATTACGAAATTGGTGGGAAGGATAGGGATAGGGATAGAGATAGGAAGCTTGATCTTTTCTAATGTTACTTCCATTTTCACTTTCACTGTTGCTCTGTTTCACTGTAGTTGAATTTGCATTTGAATGAAAAGCACCGAAAGTCATAGAGTTCCCGTTAGAGTTGAGGCTTAATTTTGGTACTGAATTTAAATGTGATTTTTGGCTGCAATTTAGTCCGCCGTTACCAAGTTTGATTCCACTACCAGTTTCGGTTTCGACATCCGTAAAAGTTGTGTATTTAATTTTTTTATTTGGGAAAAATTCAAATGATGAGTTTCGTTGAGATTTTGAATAGAGAGATAAATCAATTGGATTTGAGTTACTTGTAACCGTAGCAGAAGGTTTTACCATGGTGGGATTTTGAATTGGTTTTGGTTGTGTAGGTGTCTTAATAATCGAGGTTGGCTTTGAAGTTGAAGAAATGGTCGAGGAGTTTCTATTATTATCGCAATAGTTGCTGTTGTTGTTGTTGTTATTATTGTAAGTTTCTTTATTATTATTAAAGGATTGTGATTGTGATTGGACTCGACTGCTGACGTGTAATTTGTTGGTATTGGCTTCTGATGGTTGCATTTCTCGACGATGATAGAGATAGGGAGATCTCCGATATTTATTTGCACTAAGGGTGGTAGTGGTTGTTGTTGTCATTGTGGGGGTAGTGGAAGTGAATGAGGGTGATAATGGCAGTGCAGTATTTCTGATGACAGGTGTTCTTGAACTTGACGTCGTCGTCTCTGTTTCTTGTGGAGAGAAGAATTCCCTGACGGTCTGGAGCTGGTGCTGGTAGTTTTGCTGGAATTTATGGGATATAATATTCTTGAGTGTCCGTCGCCGGTTGGGTTCCTCAGTGGGACTGTAGTTTTGGATTTGACTGTAATTTCCAATATTATTATCATATTTGTGCAAGTGTCGGACGTGATGACGGAGATTCTTTTGACTTTTGAAAACTGTTCCGCAGAGAGAGCATTGGAATGGTCTTTCAACTGTAAAATTGTAAAATACCACCAACATCAACAACAATACCAAGCATATGTTAATTTTATTTCCTTAATTTTTGAAAATTTTATTGTGTTAATATTTTTTAAAGTATACCGTTATAATTAAATTACCAGAATAATGAAGAGCAAGATGTCGGCAGAGCTCAATCGTGTCTTGAAACACGGATGGACACTTGTTACACCGAAACTTATAGGGACGATTATCCCCCTCACATTCTTTAGCCGAATGTGTCCCGGAATGCAAGTCCAAGATCCACCTTGAGCTGAACGACTTCCCACATTCAGCACACGCAAAATTAGGCTCGGATTTGTCCGACTCTGAACCGGATTCGGAATTTGATATTGTAATTACATCCCAACTCTGTTTCGGCTCTGGGGGTGTCACCGGTGTCTTTCGTGTTAACGAGATTGCATGGAAATCCGTGAATGAATTTGTATTTAGCATTTCTGGGTTGACACGTCCACTGTAAACTGAATCGGGAGCCCGTCCTAAAGCCTCACTAGCTTTTGTATAAGAAGAAGTAGAAGAAAAAGAATTTGCTGTTCCATTTGATCCTTTGATTTTCCGCACCGATAATGGATTCCAAAGCATCGGTGAAAAGTCAGGGTCTCGTACTCTTAGCTTTGGGGTGGTTTCAGTCTCGCGAGCGGTATTTTTTGACGTTTGCATGGAGGGGTAGAAAACAAATGGCTTGTGCACATTGTTGTAATAATTATTATTAGTGCTATTAAGCATAGGGCTTGACTTTCGATTCCAATTCGTGTATGTGGCTGTGGCTGGTGTGTAGCTGTGTTGAGGAGACTCAATTTCCTTTTCGTTTCGACTATGACTAGTTTCTTCGTTCCCGGTCCGGTCCCGATAATTTATCAACTTTACCCAAAGTGCCGGCCGTGTCCGCATTCCATGTGCACACTGCCGACAGTACTCCCCCTTTGCCATACTGTGAATGACACAGCTCCGGCACTTAATGTGACCGCACTCCTCCTGAGCTGCACGACTGTACGTCCCATCAAAATCCAGCTCAAATTGACACTCGGGACAGTTTCGCACCCCTATAATATATGCACAGATGACGGATTTATAATTAAGTTGTTTTGTTCGGTTCGTTTTCGGATAGCAATTTGCATAATGTGAGGGTAAAAATCTAACAGATGTATGTAGATATATCTGTTAGACACATCCTATTACATGCTTTCAGCACAAAAAAAACAACAGCTGGCAGTTGCAAATAAATAGCAAAATAAACTATTTTATATAATATATTATAATACTTTACAAAATTTAGTTTATTTGTAGGTGGGCAGGTGTTTGCACTGAGATATAGAATATTCGGCACCCCTTTATATTGAATGACAGTTGCCAGTATACGCCTTTGTAAATCAAACTTTTTCTATTAAAAGTACAAGGATGTACCTTTTACATACATACCTACCTACGTAATTTTGCAATATCTGTATATAGTCTGTAGTTGATTTGCAAGAGTAGGTAGGTACCTAGGTAGGTAGTTTGATTTATTAAGTACTAAAAGAACTACCGTAAAACTCTAAATAAAAGCCGGCCTCCTATTGAAGCCCGCCTCTAATAGAAGCCCATAAGACGTAATGTATTAACTGGCTACCGTGAGTAGGTTGAGTAAATTGAGTCCCGGGCTTTTATTGGAAGTTTAACGGTATATAGTTTTTGGAAAGACAATTGGACTAGTTTCTTAAATGGATTATCCCAGAGTATTTCCTGGATTTAAAATATTTAAGAAAGTTCGTTGTAATATCCTATGTAATGATAAATGACAATGCTACAATATACTGGGATTAATAGCGTAATTGTTGTTAATAGCGCATATTATAGGTGCTTCAAAAAAGAATTAACGAGAAGACAACATTGAACTTTTCATGACGCTTATATTAGTAATAATGCCAGGGTGGCTCCTTGTGCCATAGTTCCAGCCATAATCATGTGTAAGCCTCCATGTCCATATCAATATCATTGATACTTATAACAATAACTTTATGGGTTTTCTATTCATTACTATGCAAGTGATTTCTAATAAATTTTTGACAAAAAATAAAGTAAACCAAAGATTGTCATCAGTCACGGACTTTTTTAAGTACACCAAGTTGACAAATTAAAATGCATAAGAATGTATTAATAAAATTAATAAAATGCACTGTGTACACACATATAGAGACTCCACGTACCAAAGGGGTATTTAGACGCTTCCGCAGGTGTTTTGGGTGTTGTGTCCGCCTCAACACAGAGTCCCTGTGACTGTATGAATTCTTTCAAATCCCTCCGTCTTTGCACTTCCATGTCTAGATTCATTTTTATTGTGTCAACTCTGATCAAGTGAAAGGCTAAATCTCACCACACTTCACAACTTATCACTATACTTGTTAGTGTGTAACTTGGTGACTGTTGCTATTTTATTTTTGAAGAACAGCTTACACTGGAAAACTGTCGGGGTAATAGTAGCATCAGCAGTCAACATTATACCCCCACCATACCACAGCTCAACACTGCGGTTGACGGTCCGCAACTAGGCTAACAATAGGCAATAATGCTATATTTATTATTATTTCAATTCAGAATTTAAATTAAATAATTATGGGGGAAAATGGGTAAAGGAGAAAATTATAGGAAAACCAGAAAATCAAAACTCCAATAATCAGCGAAAAATTTCTAGTGGTTGATGAATCACAACGTCGTATTTAAGAAATAAAATAAATAATTTATAAAAGTAATAAACGGACGATCCACTCTGGTTTGTAATTCTGAATTCTGATTCTAAAATTCCCCAATTTGTAATAAAAATAAAAACTATAGTTATAGTATGTCCAACAGCCCAGGCCGGCAGTATTCCATTTGACAAAATGAAACTGGTCAAGAACAAAGATAGACACGGGGAGGAAGGTGGTTTCTGGTCTGGTTTCATTCTTGTACTGACAGACGACATTCTATTGTCAATTTATTCATATGAATATCAATATATGATATAATATGTGAAGATACCTGAAATTGTCTCCCGTCGTGGTACCACTCACCTGTGCATGGACATACATGGGGAAGGCGACGATTTGCTTTCGGGTAATTCGGGTTTGTTATTGCTCAAGCAAAAGTCAAAGTGAATGGTGAATTTTGTAGTCGGCAAAAAGAAGTAGTAATTAATGCAGACCGACACCGATATATTTCAACAGGCTTTGAGGTGAGTCGGTGTGGTTGAGTCAGTCAGACCCTCGTGTTAAAGGTCCTAGTAGCTGTAATATAGCGAAACGCATACGTGTGTAGGTTAGGTATAGGCACTGTCATACTCACGGATTTATCCTGCTTAATATTATGACGGCGATTGTTATTATTACAATTTTTATGATATCAATATTAGTTGTATCGGTTACTACATATATACCGTAATAAAATTATGCAGATTTAGATGGATGATTTGATCAGGATTCAAATCGTCACTCGATTATTTTATTCATCATGTATTCTGTTGTGGATTTGTGCGGACGTGTTTTGAAATATTGGAAAATAAATCACGAATCCGCTATATTTCCACCACTACTTACCATATAATCTGGAATACCTATGAATACCTATCAAGATTCTGGGAGAACCCACGTTGTATTTTCTGATATGTATTCGATATTCGGATTTCATATTGCGGTGCGAATTGGGAAGAGGCAATGCAATTATTATACATATTCGTAATATGCAGGTGTTTATTACAAAAGTACTATTGAAGCCTGCTGCAGTGTGTTAGTTTTTGGAATGTATTTGTCTGCATGTGCCTACGAAATTTACATGCTGGTGCTGTAATATTTAAATATTCATTGTCCATAAAGCAATCATCCTCGGATTTTCTCTAATCAAAAGAAAAATATATATCGCTTGCTAAATTATGTACTTCACCAAATTAACTGAAGGTGCTAGTGGGGTTTACCTTTATTTATAAATTTCAAATCTACATAGGTACGTACATATTTAGATGTGTGCTATGGTACGTACTGTATTTCTTCTAATAACTCCACCCCCCCTATAAGCAAAAGCTTAAAAATGCCGTAAAGTATTTTGAATTTTTTAAAATGTGTATGTTCTGTCGAATTTTAATTGTTTTTGTTAATGTCTACGATGCAAGGTAGATATCGCTGTACTAAAGATGCAAAATTGCCGATCTCCAGTTTTGAATATTTTGAATATTGTGTCTAATTTTTTTCAGGGAAAATATACAGGTAGGTATTTCTCAGTGCTTAAACTGTGCGGAAAAACAAAATTTTGTATTATTTAATTCAAAAATTGGAGATCGGCAATTTTGCTTCTTCAGTAGCGATATGACATATTTTTAACTTTTTTAGAGCCTACGTACAACGTGTTTAATTATAATGCTGTGCTTAGTTGTAAAATGCAATGCAATTTAATTTCTTTATTTTAAAAATTAAATCAATTACCAAATTATATTGCATAGTTATATATTTATAAACCATGTACAATTGTAACAACCGAACACAATTCAATTTTGAAATTAATTTGCATGGACGATTAAAACTACATTACGGTTTAAAAAACACAGTTCGTTCAGTATGTTGGCATGTAAACTCAATTTTTGAGACCCGAAGAAACCTGTGGTATAATATACTACTACTACATAATTATTAACTCGTGCCTATACCTGAAATATAAGAAAAGACGGCGAGACAGCGATTTTCGGTTTGTACATATTCGTACATGGTCAATTACAAATAAATACAAGCTGCACCTTTTGAAATTCAAATTCGACAGTAATAAATACAATTAGTACTGTTATTTTTTGTGGGAAAAAACATACATTTTTAGTAATACTTTAGCAATTAAAAGGCGGCAGCAAGGCCAGTGTCCAGCTTTGTAGAGGGACTTGCGGAACAGTATATTTTAGGCTTTAGGTATAGTATTAACATCACCCACGTCCAGACCAGTCTGCAAACAAAGAATATTTTACATTTCACAAGGGCAGGGTCCGTGCCTCCGAGGAGAGGACACAGAAACATATGGCATCAATAATAAATAGGCAGAGGGTATCAAATCAACGCAAAAAGCGTAGATATACAATATAAATATAATCTAAAGCCGCAAGTTTCAAATCGAATTTGAGTATTGGTAATAATTATATATATACTAACATGATGACGGGCAATCATAAAAACGCAATAGGCAAAATTGCCCATCTCAATTTTTCCCTAATAATATAGAAAAATTGCCGATATCCATAATTTGCTATTTAATTTGTGTATAGTTTTATTTTTCAGCACAATCAGCACGTAGCCATTTGCTATTAAATATATTTCGAAATACGGCTAAATAGGTTCAGGAAAGGAAAGCTACACATTATTTTAATATAATAATCAATTATCTAATTGCAAATATTCAATTAATTTCATATTATGGGAATTGGTAGCTTCTGTGAACCTATTTAAACGCATTTAAAAATATATTGAATAAGAAATGTCTATACTTGCTGATTGTGCTGAAAAATAAAACTGTACACAAATTAAATTAAAAACAAATTGCGATAGGCAATTTCGCTTTTTTAGCGTTCATTGGAGAACGGTAATTTTACCATTTAGTGACAACTAGAGTTCGTTAATTTTGTTTCTTCAGTAGTAATTTACGTACACTTATTTTCCTATACGCACAGTATTAACTATTATCATCATCGAACGTTATGATTAGTAGTGCTGGTAAATTAAACATAGACAATCGTATGTGTGTAGCATACCTACATGTCCACACTGCTCACTTAGTTGCTCAAGTTGTCATTCATTTTTAGCTTTCGCAAAAGGCTCGAGTACCTGTGTGTGTACCTGTTTGCGGAAGATACTCAGGCAGTATTTGTCCGAAGAGTAAAAATGCGATGGTATGTAAATAAAGGAAACGTACATTCAAATAGGTTGGAGAATCTTCCACGTCCCGCGTCCCGCATGCTCCGTCTCCCGCCCTCGGGGTTCACCCTCACTCCAGTTCCAGACAGAGTGAAAACTGAAGACTGTATAGAACGTGTGTGAGTGCTGATGAATATAAAGGAAATAGAATGCCTGATTAATTTTCGAAGAAATCAAGTATTTGTTTATTTCGTTCACACGCGAGATGCGATCACCCCAACGCGCCTCAAACCACCCAAGCAATTAATGTTCGAATTCGAAAGAGCTCACATTCAGTGGGTATCTATATACCTAAGTAGGTATTACCAATTACCAGTGGACACGCATACCCTTAAGTTTTCTACATATAGTTATTACATTACAGGATTATTTTAAATTGACGAAAAAAATATTCAAATATCCCTATATTTGCTGATCTAATAAATAAATTAGCAGCATGTAAGTATATGCAATAAAAAAAAACAGGGAACAGAGTTATTTGATTTAAAGGAGAACTGCCACTTTATTTATGAAAATTGGTTGGTTTGCATGACTATATCAAGAGGATTTTGACAAAACGGGATAAGTCAATTAAAAAAAATGAGTTTATATGCGTTACGTGTACTACCCAACTAGTTACGTTACTGTGTTTAATGGTAAAGGCCAAAGTTCAACCAAATCTATTTTGAAAATAGTCAAAATTTCGTTTTTTTTGCAAAACGGGATAAGTCCATTAAAATATTTTTGTCAAAATCGGATGAGTCCACCTAAAACATACAATTCTGATCTAAATTTGCTTTTTGAGTGTTTTCGTAGTTTGTAGAAGGCAATTCATGGGCGAAAAGTTTTTAATTCAAGAAACAATTTAAACGTTAAAAAATGTTTGATTTCACTCAAAATTTCATCTCAAGGACCTTTTAATCCATGTTAAATTATTGATTTTTTGGCAAAACGGGATAAGTCCACAACTTTCAAATGAAAGTTTTCTAAAACAGAGTTTCCAGAGCGATTCCAGAGTCAATCCAGATTTATGAAACTACTAACTACTTGTAATAACGCTTAAAGTTAGTCAGTTGAAGTACCTGTAGAACAAAGTTGAGTTCAAAATAAGAATCCTGTCGCCTTTTATTCATTATTCGTTGTTCCTGTAAAATTTAATTTGATGGACTTATCCCGTTTTGCCAAAAAACTCTTCATATATAGGCACCTGTCTAAAATTATCTATTCAACAATAATAAATCGTTTTAAAGGGCTTCGCCCCGTGATCGGCTGTCCTAGTTCTAGAAAATAATAGTTAGGAATATATATGCATTTTTTAACAGCAAAATGTTTTTAATATTGTAATTAACTAAATAAATAATTTATCTATTTTTGAGAACTCCAAAATACTTACGTTTTGCTTTGCACAAATCCCAAAGTTCCAAAGTTTTCTGTTTTGGACTAATTCAAATCTTTGGGCAAAATGTATTTATTTTGTTAAAATAATAGTTGTAAATACTTATAGTTAAATAGACAAACAATAATTTAAATAAGATAAAATACACTTTGAAAGTATTTGGAACGGTTATAATTTGATTACTCATTTTCACTTTTAAAACGTTATGTATTTTATGAATCTAAAACTGATAATCATCAATTTTTATAACGTCCTGACTCCTGAGTGAACTGAGTGTACTTAAATTATTGTTATTGAGTGTTATGTTTTGCGATCTCTACGAATGCAGTAAACCTTGGAGGCTGAGTTTATCTAATTATATTGGGCATTGTATAGAAGCGTAAAAATTAAAACGGCGTATAACTGAAGCATTGCTATTTAATATGAGAAATTAATATTAACTTGTCGGTAAACTCCTACAACAATAATATTATAATTTATATTGGCTTTAGCTTTGAAAATAATGTACACATAATTACGTGGCTGACGTGCACTTCGAGTTCGCAGTGTTTCAAGCCAAATAACTGAAATAACTCACTAATTGTAAATAAATGCATAAAATTTAAATTAGTGTTTCACACAATTTTAAAATCCTCATAGTTTATTTTGTAGATACCTTTAAAAATAAAATTTTCATATTTTATTCAATTTAAAATACAATCTCGCTCAATTTTGCTAGTTGAGATTCTATTGTAATGTTGTAAATTGTAATAGCTAAAGTTAGTAACGAATTTAAACCACTAATGTGCTATACATTAAAGACATAATTTGGGAGCAATAATTTATACCTGAATTAATACAACACCGACTGAGGACTAATAATAAAATGGCACAGCTCCGAAAAAGCTAATTGTCTCAGGTAGCAGTAACTCTTAAAATTGATTTTAATGCTATAAATAAATTTTAAAAAAAAGTTCGTAACCGAAAAAAAAGCAATTACAAAAAATTGTATTTGATTTTGAAGCATAACAACTTATAAACAATTTCCTCTTTCCAAGATGTAAAATATACATGGCAAGGCAGCGGTGCATCATTTAGCAATAAACACATTAAATTACAAATTAAACACAAAACTATGCACATTTTCATTAATTGCATGTGGAGGTACAAGGAAACTCACTATGATTGCAAAACTCTTTCAGGAATGTTGACCCGACTTGATCTGGTCCAGTGAAGTCGGACCAGAACATTTCGATCACTACCGTGGCCCTTGCCCTTATGTTTCAATGAAAGTAACAATCCATTCCACAATCTCTTTGATTTTTGTATTTAAAAAAATCCATAGTATTTGGGATTTGCGATTTTCCATTTTTGACCACCATCATTTCCTGATGACTGCCACCGTTGCTGTCGGGCGCCTCCTTTGTTTCTCGCCGGTTATTTGCACTTCCTGCATATGAAGCTGGTCCATTATTTTCAAGCTAAAGATGTAATTTTAGCTCAAACACAAAGCACCGCTGCAAAGGGTTAAAATAGTAAAGTCCGCGGATATCTTGCCACTGCTGACTGTTCTCACTCCTTCTTCCAGTTCGTCCAACGGCCATTCCATCATCCCCTTCGTCGTAAGCCGTCTAATCATCTGTGTGAATAAAAAACCAATAACTCCTCTTCCTCTCATTAACTTAAGATCTCCATATAATAGAATTCATAAATGAAATTTTTGATGGCTGTCAAGTGTGCGAATACTAGCAAGTGTCGGTGAACTTATATCCTATGTCAAGTATTTTCTGGACGATACTCAAAAGAGCTCAATTTCAAAATTATCAAGCTTTCAATAATGAACTAGTAGTTCGGCATCTCTGAGATCTCCTTCTGGTCTTTAGAACTAGAAATTGGAAAAAATTGGAAGATCTTTTGTTTCCCGCCTTTGTTAAAAGTTTAATTCATATCATCGTATTATAATATGATAATATATTATTGTCTACGCGTGCATACAATGCTTGTAAAGAATGTACTTTCGCTCCAGTGTTGTTGCCCCTTTGCTTTGGTCGCTCAGCAGTAGTTTATTAGTACAGTAGTTGTCAGACCGAGCCGCTAGTTTTCACTGTGTGGGTACTTAACAGTTATAGCATTGTGGGAAATTACTGGCCTCAGTCAGTGCTGACAGTTACTGTGTAAGTATTTCATTTTTTATTACGATTTTGGATTACGTAACTATTGTAGTTTACTACAGTGTGTTTATAGAGATTACTTAACAGATTGCAATAGTTTTCACTAGTTAGAACAGGTCGGATAGTTCGGACAAATCGTAGAAAAGTTTAAAATTTAGCAGTTTCAAAATTACGGACAAGGCAGCAAAATAAAAAATCGAAACAGTATACAATATTATTATGTATCACTCAAGTGTATCACGTAACGTTATTATACTTTAAACATTTTTCAAATTCAATCTATTCATTTCCGTGTGCAGTTTTAACGAGCAAAATGGATTTTAATAACAGTACAATTCTGTAAAGCAGTTTTACATTCAAACATTTCGAACTTTCTTTTGGCAAGTAGAACGATAATTTATGTATAAGAATAAATTTTATTACGACAGTGAAATACTACTTTCTATCAAGATTGCAAGTTAATTTTTCTAATTCCAATTTCCAATTCAAGGGATATAAAATAAATCTGAAATGAACTTGTAAATGACGTTAAGTATACTATTTTGTTTGTTACAATTTTTAATTGTATACTTATACAAATTAATATTTTTAATCGCTATAATTATTGTACAAGGTGAAAGTTACCACACAATCGGCCACGTAATGTTAATGACATTGGGTACTTACAGTTATTAGTTAGTGCCTGCTTTGCCTGTATGTTTATTGCTGTGTGTTATATACTGTTTCATCCTATAAGCTCAAATCCACGTAAACATTTTAAGTGGCGTAGATTTCTAGATGATACTTTTTAAGGAACTAAAATCTGCAAACCTTTTATTTCACAAGTAGCTAATTCGGGCAGAGTTCCTTTGAGACTAGGACAGTCGCTATTCCTTGAAACTTAACCATTGTAGCGAACAACTTTTAACTGCCCAAGTTAAGACTGTTAGTAAGAGGATTAATAACTTCAAGAAGATTCAAAAGGAATTAAAGCAATATTTATTTTTCGCGGCCTTTACAAGACGTAAATTTGGCCAATGCAATTCTAGGGGCAGCTCAGTTTCATTTAGTACTCAAGGACAAAATACTAATACATATACTATATTATAGGGCCTCAAATTCCGAGTTCCTCTGACTGAAGTGAAGTGAGCAGTACATGCAGGCAGGTTGTAGCTGTTTTGAGATTTCCTCCGACTGCAATCTGCAAGCGTGTAGACTATACGTAGTTTTGTTGAGTATAGCGAGGTATAGTAGTAACTTTTCCTTATGTAATGCCCGAGAAACTTATATGTATATCCCGTACTTGAAACCGTATTTCAATTGCATATTTCAATTCAACCCTCAAACAAATTTTTTTAAGTCCCTTGCAATTCTTGTAAACCAAAGAAAATTATTTTATACAAAAATAGAAAATTTGCCCATTTTTCTTTGAAATTCCTTGAAAATAAATTAAAATTTAATTGTAATTAAAATGTAACTCTCATGTATGGTGAAATTCTTAGATATTAGAGGAAATACTGAGACACTACCCTTCCGTTTGTGAGGATTGCAAAATTCGCAAATATTTAGCTTCGACTGCAACCCATGCGTTACGAAGACAGCAAAATCATCAACCAAGAGGATTTTGCCTGTCGTACTGCTTTAAAAACAATTTTTGGAGGGATTGCTTCTGCAAGACCCAAAAACAATCTCCAAAATTCAAATCCATAATTTACTACTGTGTAGCATTCTGTAAACTGTATTATTCAAGTGACGGTGTGTCTGTCCTCTGTCTCGTCAGAAAATTACAATATCATACAAGCAGTTGTAAGATACCGGGGAAATTAGCAGAATTTGATTGCAACGATTTTTTTTACTGGATTTAAGTAAGTGTGTTTGTATTGTGTTGTATGTTTTTTTTACATCAAATAAAAAAATTTTTGCTATAGTATATAGTTCCATAAACATTAAAGATATATACACCTACTCAAGTTTGATTCAAACACGATTAAATTATGCAATATTGTTTGCTTAAGCCAACACTTTCATTCCCGGAAATGTCATCAGGTTTTATTCTGAAATTCAAAATTAAATTACGCACTGTCTGTGTGGTGCTTTGAAAAGCGTGAAACAGTAAATTAAGCTAGAATTTTGAAGTTAAGCTGAAACAACTTGATAGTAACCATCCATCGTCACTCGATATTTTTGTTTAAATAAGTGTTGTTGCTCACATTGATCTGTCGGACCTAAATAAATCTTCGATTCCAGCCGAACCCAGAAAGAGGCTGTGAATTTCTGAAATGACCAGATTTTAGATGATCTTCTCTTAAAAGCTGTTCCAAAAATCGAAAAGCTGAAGGACCTTTCGCCTCAAATCAACACGTCCAAACATATCAAGTAGTTCCAAGAGATTTTAATTTTGTAAGGCGCCCTTTTGGCATTGTACATCTCAGGCTTGCAGTAATAGAGGAAATTTTTATATTTTAATGCCAAAAATAACAATACCAAGCAAAGTAGAGGACAAAAATTGCATGTGTACAAAAACTAAATGCATGACACCAACGTAAGTACACAAATTTGAAATACATGCCTTGTGAACGGAAGTGCTCGAAACACGTTCTAATATTGGAAGAAAGCGGGCCTCAGCCTGTACTAATAATGTACTAATTGTTACTTGAAGAGATTATTATCCAAATTTAAAATTTTGCTAACGTTGTATTATTCTGGTATTTCACCATTATACTTTATTTATTTACTGTCAAATACATCAACAAAAGTATGGAATGTGCTATGAAGGGGCTGTAAGGGTTTCTAACGGATTATGAAATAAATGAAAACTTTATATGTCAATTGAACAAAAACAAGCCGGACGAAAAATCGTGTATAAATTTGCCAATTTATTTACTAAACCACAAAATTAAGTTGTAATATACTTATGCATGCATTTTATCGTAAAACTATTAGAAAATAGTTATTATCTTATCCCTGCAATTATTTCGATAATACGCATTTCAAAACTCCATTTTTACAATTAAATTGAAGTTTACCTGAGAAGTACATTTTCACTCTACAGGAGAGTGACGCTACATTTTAATTAAAAACAAAACCTGAGTGTTTAAATCTTACACTGAAAATAATGAATGGTTATTGTGAGATTAAAAATATTAATTATTATAATATGATTTAATTACATATATTATGTAATATTGCTCAAGCAATCTTCACAGACAGTGCACATAAACACTAATAAGCAGAGTACCATCCAATACAATATAATTGAAAAACCATAATCATTCCGCATGTGGATTTAAAACCTTTGGCATTTGGAACGATATGGAATTTTTACAGATTAGAAGTTCCATCTGCATTTTGTTAGTTCATTATCTGCTCAAAAATGTACGTTAATATTATATACTTGTATTTCAGACTGAATCTTCTTATTTACTACAAATCTGTATGTAATAAGTAATAAAGAAATCAGCAACTTGAAAATAACACATAGCAATTGTGGGCTTTGACTTTGCCATACAATCTTTAAATTCCAATTGTTAATGGGCTAGTAGCCCAGTAGTACTAATTAAGTAATAAAGGATTACAAAACATGATGCTTCATCAATATGTTAATATATCCTGTCTTTCGGTTCTAGCGGGCAAGCTTTTCTTACATTTCAAAAATTACAAATAAATTAATTTTAAGTAATATTAAGAGGTACTAATTTTTTAAAAGTATACTAACCATTAATCATACAACAGTCAGCTCGTCATTTGCATTTTTATACGCACAAATAATTTTTTTCTCACAAAATACATAAATAATAAAAATAATATAATAATAATTCATGAATTATACGTAGTTATATACCTAGACTGTATAGGGATATTTACTTACTTAGGTGCACATAATATGAAATAAAAACTAAAATTAGCAGTACTTTTTTTATAGGTACCTACTTGATGTAAGAGTAATTTTAAATGTACGTAATTTTCCGAAATTTAGCAATAAATAACAATAAACATTCAATACTACGATAACTGCAGCGATCAGTGGATATAAATTATTTACCATAGAGCTGTTATAGCTGCATACACATAACTGCTATCATTTCATTGCATTCAATAATTCGAACATTGGAATACGTAATATATAGTATACTAACTATAGGCATTATTAATATACGAAACTAGTCAGTTAAACTACAACTCACAAATACAGTAATACACATAGTTAACACCTAAATACTAATTTGCAGTGCAACACATTATTATGTGATGCTACGTATATTGCAAATTTAGGAATATAAAGTTGACAGTTGGTGCGAGGATTTTCTGAAAATATATTCACTTACTTACTTTTACACAATTTATTTAATTATAATTATTAATTAATCACGTATAGTTGGCGCGTACAGTTATAAATGATTTAAATCAAAAAATCACATTGTTTTGAATAGAATATACTTTAACACTTACGACATAATAATTGTAATTCACTTAATTATTTAGCTAAATTCTAAATACACATTATTGTATATAGTATTAAGAGCGATTCAGTGAACACAACCGTTCCTGTAATGTATTATCGCAAACGTAACTGCAATGTATATTCCCTCAATAGAAGGTAATTGTAATGTTTAATAGTAGGTATATATTATAATGATATATTTTACTATATATGGTTATAAGGTTATAACACCCACGCAATAGTATTTAACTTGAGCATCAAATAAATTCCTGAGGAAAGGTAGTAGCACACTACACACTATGAATGTAATTAAATACTTTTAAAGGATAAGCTGCCATGCAGACAGTTTTGCTATATAGCAATTAATTAGTTACTTGCCTAAAAACAATAATATCAATTGTCTACTTATAGATTATTAGAAATAGTAATTGTTTTCATTTCATAGTAAGATGTGAGTGGAACCGTCCTCTTCATGAACGACGGTCACCCCCTCAAAGTTTTCCACCGACACTTCAACTTCTTGAGGCTCCATTTCCATTTCCATGTTCATCTCTTGGTGGTCCATGTTATGATTAATGGGGTTCGTCGTCGGGATCGCTTCCTGCTTAATGAAAATCCCTTTCATTATGATGGCGTCATTATGATCGTGTTCGTTTATTTCGCTCTCGTCCTGCTGCTGGTCTCCTCCAGCCCTAGCCTCAGTTGCCTCAGTCCCATTTCTCTGATCAGATGCAATAAGTCCTGCCCTCACGAGACCCTCCACAATCGATTCCGCATCCCTCACTTCCCTTTTAATCTCCAAGAATTCCGCATCGTGAAGAATGCAGGTGTTGAGGAAGGCACTGGGATCCACTTCTTCTTCTTCTTCATCTTCTTCTTCTTCTTCGGGTGCAGCAATGCTGTCCATTAAATTTGCGGCTGATTCGCTTTCTTCAAATTCAATACTTTCTTCAACTTCGGAATCTGATCCAGAGTTGGAGCTAAGCGTAATAACGGATGAAGAGACTGCTCGTTTTCTAATTTGTAAAACTGGGACGGGGACTTGTGATCTTTTTTCAGGATCTTCTACGCCCATTTCTAGCTCAAAGTCTAAGTTACCCAATGTGGCAGCCCTGGCAATGATATCCGCATTACTAGAAAAGGGCTTTAATTTAAATACTGGGACTTTTGAACGAGGTGATGCTGATTTCATTTTCGAATTATTAATTTTGTTTTGTTGGTTGTTGTAAATTGAGGTGTTAAATTTTTGAGGAGATAGATTTTGAGTAGGATGAGTTATTTTTGATGGCGAACTCTTATTAAAGGTACCCATCATGGCTGACATTGGAATTGGGACTGTTTTTTTACGTGGGATTTTTGGATCAATTTTGAAAAGTTTTGGATCTAGTAGTGGGAAGTCCTTTCCGTGTGTATTTTTGATGTGACGATCCAAATTGTCTTTCCTTCTAAATGCAGTACCACAGACCCAACATTTGAACGGTCTCTCTCCTAATAATAAAAATAAACATTTTTTTTAATAAGCTATGTGTTAACATATTATAGTTTGTAGTATATGACTATGTAAGTGCCCACACATACTGAAAGTGCACATTCTACACAACTCCATGTTTCGATAACGTAATTAAGTAGGTAATCTTTTGAGTTACATCTTTAGAAAAAAAATTTCAATTGTTTTGTTATATAATTCGTACGGCTAACATAATATTTTCATAAATGTTAGACAGTACATTTATTTTTTGAAAAGTGGGATAACATAAATACGTAAAAATGTATTTCTTCATGTCCTGTCTTTAGTCGAAAGCGTATACAGTGTGTTTCATTGAAATAGACTCAGACATGTTTTGGGAGGTAACTTCCCCCAACGCACGAATAATTCAACGAGATAATTAGTTTTTGTTGACAACCAACTAGGTGCTATGTTTAAACTTTGGTTGACCCCTGGGGGTCAAGAGGTTACTTCACAATTAAGTAAAAACCAAAAAATAGGTGTTTCAATGAAATAGACTCAGACCACGGTTTTCCCTATTCAAACACGTCTAACTTTTGAACCAGTAAATGAAAAAATGCAAATTTTCGTCAGCCCACTCAAAAATGTATTACTTATAACTATAAACACTCACTTTGATCAAAGAGTTACAATAGCACCACTGCCTGGGGGGAGAACTGGTGCTAATCGCGTCACTTACTTTTACCGTTGTTTCTTATGGGGCGGTCCTGACTTTTTTCAGTTATTAGTCCCTAACATCCCCTAAACGCAGTTGCGCCGTGGGTTCGCCAATGGAGTAGAAGCGAAGCAACCGCGTTCAAAGTTCATATGCGGGTGCCTTGTGACCCCGTGTGACCTTAGTCATGTCTGATATGTCATTTTGTAGGGAATTTAGTTTACATTATGTCCCATGTTAATTAATTTTAGTATATGCTTGTTTGCAAATGTTAGGGACTAATAACTGAAAAAAGTCAGGACCGCCCCATAAGAAACAACGGTAAAAGTAAGTGACGCGATTAGCACCAGTTCTCCCCCCAGGCAGTGGTGCTATTGTAACTCTTTGATCAAAGTGAGTGTTTATAGTTATAAGTAATACATCTTTGAGTGGGCTGACGAAAATTTGCATTTTTTCATTTACTGGTTCAAAAGTTAGACGTGTTTGAATAGGGAAAACCGTGGTCTGAGTCTATTTCATTGAAACACCTATTTTTTGGTTTTTACTTAATTGTGAAGTAACCGTAACCTCTTGACCACCAGGGGTCAACCAAAGTTTAAACATAGCACCTAGTTGGTTGTCAACAAAAAATAATTATCTCGTTGAATTATTCGTGCGTGGGGGGAAGTTACCCTTCAAAAACGTCTAAGTCTATTTCATTGTAACACACTGTATAAGACTAATAATAATAATCATTACAATTACCGGAATGAATAACCAAATGTCGTCTAAGGTCTTTGCTATTGGTGAATGCACGCATGCACTGATCACACTGATGAGGTCGTTCCGTCGAGTGGGTTCTCATATGAAGGTCCAAAGTCCACTTTAATCCAAATGCTTTTCCACACATGTTGCATTCAAATGGTTTTTCCCCTGTAAGGCAAAAGAATACCAAAATTTATATGTATGCATAATAAAATATGTACAGTCAAATCCGCGTATAAGGGACGCCGCCAGATTGGCAAAATCGGTCCGTTACAGCCGGATTTCCTTTTAACCGTTTAAGGGATTTCCCTTATAAGTGGACACAACATATAATTTCAACTTGACATTTTAATTTTTAGTCATAACATGGTCAAGGAATACATATACAGTTTTGTTCAATAGTTGCAAATTATTCAGATTATTTAAAATAGTCAGTTAATGTAGATTGTTTCATGTCTTTGTTATTTTGGTTCTGACGAACACGTAAGATTATGCTGTGTAGGTTAGATTATGTTGCGTCATCAGTATTTGCTTGCGCTAAAAAATATTGTTGCACTTCCTTTGTTCTGTGGTGAATGAGTTCCTTTTCCTCTTCGTCGAAATTGTAAACTGAAGGAAGCAGTAACGTTTAAGGTGAATGTAGAGTCACTAGCAACAACTTTGAAAGCCGCGTAATCTATAAATACGATGACCTACTTACGTTAGATTTAAGATTATTTAAATGTTCAGATAAGTGCAGTGTAGTTGTACAGCACAGTAGTGCTCCACTTGTTCGGCTCTGTCTTATTATTTATTTTTATCTTTTTTCTTGAAAATTCCCTTATAAGTGAACTAAAATACCAAAAAAGGGCCTAAAATTTGTCCCTTTTAACCGGATTATCCCTTATATCGCTTCTATTAAAACTGGATATTTTTAAAACGGAAAGCATATAGCTGGCCAATCAAGTATTTTAAATCTTTTAAGCAGGATTTCCTTTCATCCGGATCCCTTATAACCGGATTTAACTGTAGTACATATTAAAATGAATCGGTATGTACACTAGGGATTTTGTCACTAACCATACACCTTTAATTTACGAATAAGTCCCTGAGCGCTTATTTTATTGGAGTGGCAGCCCGATATTTATTCGGGCTCTGCGTTCATTTACTTTTTTTAAAGTTTACCGTAAAAAATTTAACTAATTCATACAAAGTTATGCCTAAAGAAGCCACACTTTTTTTGTCATGTTTTTATTAAAGACAAAATAAATGTAGTAGTATGTTAGAGATTACTGGTGACAAAACTGTGATTGTACTACCATTCAGCTATTTTAAACCAGGGTTCGGGATGCATATGGCTAATAGGCGGCTGGCTAAACTGGCAATTAGACCGCCTATGACCGGCTGGTAATTAAGCTCTGACTAGTTTTTGGCTAAGCTGGCATTATTTTTTACACCCTCTATGGAAAACTCGAAATCTTAAATTACAAAATTATAATTAATTTGAGCATTGTCATGTCCCTACTACAGTGACAAAAGGATGAAGAGTGTGTATGAAACTTGGTCAGCAGTCCATATGTGTGATGCAGTATCTCTTCATGTGTGCGCTGGGCACACTTGGAGTATTTATTCAATTTTGAGAATATGTACATGACATGAAAAATAGAATTGTTATAAACTTTTTCATATAGATTAGAAAGGCTGACTTTTGTGTTCGCAGAACCAAAAGTCAGTGAGGAAGGTGAATATTAATTTTAGGACCAGTTTTTTATGCTGATCACGCTCATGGGCGAAAAGTAGTTGAGTTTCGAGGTCTGAGAAAAAACATAATGGAATGCAACTTGTGTGTATGAATATTAACACACAAGT
The DNA here is from genome assembly GCA_949802685.1 of Dicyrtomina minuta. Lineage (NCBI taxonomy): Eukaryota > Metazoa > Arthropoda > Collembola > Symphypleona > Dicyrtomidae > Dicyrtomina > Dicyrtomina minuta. The sequence goes on from OX461808.1 coordinate 107,794,705, forward strand.
TGTTGGCTATTAGTTATACCTGATATATAGATACTGTTACAAATAATAAGGAGAATGAGTGTAGTATAATTACATATGTGTACATAGTTGGTAGGTACAAAATATAAAGGAATATCACAGCATTAGACTAAAGAAAGACTTATTTTTTCGGTCTAAGGAAGTTTTTTTTTTAGTAATAACATTAAAATATATAAGAAGTATTTTGTTTTAGGTGACTAATAATCTGTCAGATTCGTTATAGTGTCAAAGTGATTAATTATTGTTATTTGTTTTTTGTGGCATACATGTCGAGTAATACAGTGAAACTATTGAGGAATTAGTGTAAAATAACGTAAGAAAAATAAATACCTATATCTGTATTCGATCTAACAAGGAAATAATGTGCAAACCTGAAGATGTTGGTTTCAATGAAATATCTAATTTTGACTTTTTGGTTTTCGCTGTGAGTGGTTCTATACGAGCAAAATAAATGAGGCATTTTATGTTTATTGAATTATTTACAAAAAGATTTGGTTTTGATGAAAACAATGTAATAATTATAATCGATGTATTATTACTTAATAATTCTTAACCATTTATTCTTATTCCGTTTCAATTACTGTAGCCATTGCATCCTGTCATTAGTCGGCTATTTGCCAGCTAATAGCCGTTTTAGCCGGTTGGTTTCTAAAATTGACGAATGACCGGCTAAAACCCGAACTCTACTTTAAACATGTTCGATAATGCTTCTATTATGCCTAGGGGTTATTTATAACTCGGCATTTATTTTAAACCCGGCGCTTATTACATTTTTTTTGGACTAACAGCCCGGCACACTTATTTGAGACTCGCCGCTTAATCAAACATTCACGTTATAATTATTTTATTTTACGTTTACTTGAGTAGTCGGTCAGAGTTTTATTTCTAAACAAAACTGTAACATTACTATACACAAAAATACAACTTCACATAATATATTACCTCCATAAACGCGTGCGTATGTTCTGCCTGACCTTAACATTCAAGTAACATCAAAAAACTTGCATGCTTTAAAAAAACACGTACTGTGTATAGCAAACCGAACTAATCCATTTACTGTGTATTTTATTTATTATATGGGAGTACATACCTGTGTGGGTTATGACGTGTTTCTTCAAATTAGTCAATCCAGTAAATCTCTTTCCACAGTACTGACACGCGTAAGGGCGCTCCCCCGTATGAATGAGAAAATGTGATCTTAATGCCTGAGCATTTGCAAAACCTCTCCCGCACTGCTGACAGATGAAAGGTTTCTCCCCTGTGTGACTCCTGAGTGAGCGAGGGAGTAAACGTAATTACAAATTTTATTACAGTGTCAGGTTCTTTTAATGGATACAATTATTCTTATTGTAATGTTCTTAGTGAAAGATATTCTGGATATTATTAAACATTAAAAAAAATAGAACCTCATGTGACGGGTCACTTTCCCACGTTGATTAAATCGCTTCCCACAGAGTGAACAAGGATATGGTCTCTCACCTTTTTTGAATTAAAAACGAAAATTATGAACGCATCAGAATCATCAATCAAGCATTGTCATAGCATTTTTACCTTTTCTGAATTTAATTTAAATTAGTATTTATGTGCATTTCTTTTAATAAAAAGCCTTGGCTTCTTTTACAAACAAAAACCATAGACCTCCTGTCCTACATCCCGGGTCCCAGATACTAATGGAGACAGGTATAGATAGGTCTATAGACAGGTACTTAATTAGCTACTTGGAATTATAATAGCATATCCATTTTATAAAAATAATTCCATAAATATAAAGATTATACCTGTATGAGTTCGCAAATGGTATTCGAAATGGGATTTGGCGATAAATCCCTGCCCACAATGATCACATTGAAACGGTTTTTCTTCTGGAGTCGAGCAGAACTCATGATACTTGATATGAGCCCGTGTCTTGAATTTTTTGTCACAGTTGCAGCATTTGTACAGCTTTGGATCATCTTGAAGAAATTGAGTAATACATTTAGACATGGTTAATATTTCAATTAACGATAATAAATAAGTAATATACAGGAAGTTCATTAAGTTCAAGGTGGAATATGTAAGAAAACAAGAAAAGAGTACAAATAAATCTCAAATCTCACCACCAACGACGTCAATGTAATGAGGAATATTCAATCGAAACCGTTTTTGTTTTATCTTCGTTTTTTTCGGCTCTGAACCTGCCCCCTTTACCTTTGCACTCGAGACATTTCCTTCTGTATCCTTTGACTCAATTTGAAGCGTAACCTTAGGAATTTTATTTTCATGATTTCCGTGGGCTGTTTTTGTAAGTAATTTTGCCAGAGGACGAGGAGCAGGAGATTGAGTGAGAGTCCGGACTGTGAGGAGGGAGGAAGGTGGGAGTGTGAATGGAAGAGGAGTCGACGGTTTTTGAATTTGAACTCGATTTAATATCAAACGTGAGGCTGTTGGTACTGGTGCTAATTTTTTCATTTCAAGGTCATCATTATTATTAATATTATTGGAAGTAAATAGTGATTCTTGGGCAGGAGCTGGGCTTGGCACTCGTGGCCCTTCCGGCTCCGGTTCCTCTTCCTGTTCGGCTGATAATGCCATTCTACCTTTGGCCTGGTTAAAATTGTTCCTCCTCATTTTATTCCTTTCATTACTGACATTGGCAAGATTTACACGGATCGAGACGGGAGTGATTCGCATCCCACTATCATTCAGCTTCAGAGATGACTTTCTTTTCTCAAGTATTTTAAGGTCAGTCTTTTTTACCTCACATTGTTGACAGTAGTTATCACCCTTTTCCAAACTGCGGATGAAGCAACCTCGACATTTGATGTGTCCACATGCTTCTTGGATCGGCTTACAGTTCTCGCTGTACTCTTTTAGGCACTGGGGACATGAGGTAAGACCTGAAAATATATGTTCAAAAATGCATTAAATTATTCCTGCAAAACAAAATTCATATCGGAGTACCGCACCGTTGCAGGAAAAGTGAGAGAATTTTGGGGATACAAATAAAAATAAACTAACCAATTTCAGGCATTTTCATCGTCAAGGTCTCAGTTCCATTCAATGCCCCCGTCGCGGTCGCATTATTATTAGCTCCTTTCTTCATGGCTGAAGGACGTCCAGGTCCTCGTTTCTTCCCACTCCCATGGCCAAGAGCCCCAAATGGTAAGATAAAGTCGGAAGCAGCCCGAGATTCAGAATCAGAATCAGAACCAGGTCCAGGTGGTAGAGATTCTAAAATTGACAGGTCTCCCGTATTCCCGTCCGTGGGCATCGTCATCGACTGGCAGTGACTTATTTCCTTCTGTGGAGAGCGCGATCCTTTTCCCTTTTTTTGAAGAGGATAGTAATATTCCTGGAGTTGAAACTTGCTCTTGCGGCGTGACATTTAAAATTTTAATGTCTTTAGTAAAAGCGTGTTTATTTATCCTCTTCTTTTTTTATTAGAAAATGTATTTAGATTTTATTGTCTACTTAAATTTGAAGGTGCATTTTGTTACAAGTGCACAGTAAAACTGTAGAACACAGAATAGTGATGTATACAGTGAGCGGGTGAACACATCTTCACACTGGCACTGGTGACTGCCAGTAATGCCAGTGATATATCACACAGTTTTAGGCAGGTTCTCAGTAATAACAGGAGACAAACTGACGAACTATATAACAGTACCTACACCTACTTTTGTTACATGTTGGAAGCATTCACAATAAATTGGTGGCATAATATTCTGTAATTGACTCTAATTTTTTCATACTTACTCGCTATTATTTAAAAAGCCACATTTTAATTATTATTTTTTGTGTTGTTTTTATTCCGTAATAAATATAAATCGATATCTAATATCAAAACAAGACAAGCTAATTAATGTCATATCTATTTTTGAATTATTATTATTAACTTCTAAAACAATCAACAATGGCAAGGCATTCTATGGGATATATATACTAGCGAGCACTCTCAAACTATGTGTATCTAAATAACTTTTATTTTTGAATTTAAAAGTTATTTACTTTATAACCAACCGATGTCAAGCTAAAATGCACGCATTCTGCCTACATACGTTGCGTTGTCAGTAACAGCAAACAGTCCCCGTATATTTTTAAAAATGTGTTTATTTACTTAATTAGTCAGCCATGGTAATTTGATAGTTCATAGCAGCCAAACATGTATCCCTGGCAATTAGAGCTTTGAATACTATAACAATAATTAAGGAAAACTTGGCACTGGATTCTGGATACTGGAAACGCCATTAAAAAATGATGAACATTACACTTTTATGAAACCATACCACACGGCACTGCACTATTAAAGCCCAGCGGTGACGGATGTGATGATGCTGAGTGCGTTCACAAAATCAACAAAAGAAAAATAAGAAAAAATACACAGAGCTCTACTCACACACTATTTTGGAAACTGAATAACTGAGCGAGCAGTCTTCCTATTGTCATTATTAAGTCTCTAGCAACATACAAGCAAAAATCCTTTCACTATTAATTAACTTGAGAGTAATTATTACAATTCACACACACACACACTAACATTCACTTTGCATTGTAACAGACAGGATACACCGATACGTAAAATAATACGTGATACCTGCCTTCATTGGAGACATGAGGTATCGAAGACGTAACCTATATACAATGCAATTAAAAGTGTGTGCTTATGTACTTGAGTATTGGTAGTGATAATAAATAGATAATGAATTATTGGCGAGCAACATTGGCTATTATTATGTTACTTCAAGTAAAAGTTAGTTGAAACTCATAGAGGCCAGCGGAAGCGAACAATTTTACTGCAGACGGCTAGACGAGAGGCAGACTACAGACTGCGTACTGCGAATTGCGTCGATGTGAAAAAGCCTTGTGTGCGTTTTGGCCTCAAGTACCTACTTCAGCTATGTACTCAACTAGTGAGGACGGATGAAAGATTTTGTGCTTCAAGTACACCAGTCACCAGCAGTTCACAGTCACAGTCCACTTGTTTTTGTAAGGTTTTTACAAATAAAATACAAATACATACCATTTTCGCTTCGCCTTCAGCCTTCACCAATTCTAATTCTAGTTTTCGACAAAAATTATTTATTAACTATACACTATACACACTGGCTGGCGGCTAACGGCTACGGTATATAGCGTAAATGTGTATCTATAATACGTATTATATGTACGAAGTAAGTTATAATGTATTTCAAACAACTTTTATATATTAGATTGTGTGTAAGTATGTACTGTTATGACTATTATGAAGCAGTAACCAATTAGATTCAAGATTCAGACAGTTAGAGTTAAAAGAACTACACAGCACAGTAGGGTTGGATGTTGTTGTTGCTGATGGCCTCTCACTCTCAAGTACTTATGTATATGATTTCAGGTTTTTCATTCTTTATTTTCATTATCTCTTAACACTAAATGGCCTCATTTTGCTATGCTGTCGTCAGTCGTCATTGTCTGTCTGCAAAAGAGACAATCAATCTGTGTTTCAGGAACATTAGATGGAAAGCGAAAAACGATTTAATTAATTAAATACATTAACAAACAATGAACAAGATGACATAGCAACAATATTATAATAACACTAGAACAATTATTGCACATTTTCAGAGCGAGAAGCATTGCAAACAACGAAATGCTCAGTTTATTCCTAAGAAATACTTAAGATTATATCCAAAACTATTTTGGTTTCAGTCATTGAGTTTTCGGTTCACTGCACTGCCATCTTCAATACAGTTTCATACATACACAATGCGTTCAGACCAGACTTCAAAAGAAGAATGCCAAAATGCCAATCAACTTACGATTAGTTCACTTGAAGGTTATAAATATACTCACTTTTAGTCAGTGTTTAACATGCGGTTGGGTTGGGGCCCGTGATTGAGAATTGAGGCTCATGACTCATGACCATACCAAAAATAATTTTTAAGCCTCTGTAACTATACTTGCTTCTCCCCTGCGCATGACGACAAATGATATTGTTGGAGTAGTTGGGAATATTAATAATTACTGTAGAGGCAACCGAAAGTGAAGGCTAGCAAGGATAAAGCTGCCATTTATTTGCATGCAAAATTTATCCTTGCCAGCCTTCACTTTCGGTTGCCTCTACTATACTTTACTAACTTTACATTTGAACAAATGCATTATATACTGTTATATACTACGGAGAATATACATAAATGATGTGAGTTACAAAATAAATTAAACAGTACAAATCACTAGCCCTTAAATAGACAAAAATACAACTGACTGACTACTTGTAATAAATATTTAAGTTATAATAATTACAATAATACATAACCTGAAAACATCTAAATCACGGTTCAACAGGAAATATCAAGCTACGTGCATAACGTTTTTTATTAAATTATTTCGAATAAATCTCAACTGTAGAAAAAAACAATTACTAAACTATACAGCACATTGACATATATATACCTACATTATTTAATTAAATTGAAGATACTTCACAATCTACATTTCTACAGTCTTGTATATATAGGTACCCTAAAATCGAAGAGGTAATCACGAAAAAGCTTTATACATATTTTTTAAATTTCATTTACAATTTCTCCATAAAAATCTCAACTAATGAGTCTTTGATCTCACTAACATCGTGAGTAATAATAATAATAATAATTTATTCATTGGGTCGATTTAACCGAAGTTCATACAACCAGACTCAACCAGTCACTGTGGGTGAGGAAATAGGAGGCTACCGCGTTAGATCGTCTCGGTCTTTGTACCCTTTCGCCTATCCCCGTTCCCTCCTCCACAGTAAAGGAGTCTCATTCCCTAGGCCCCTACAGTAAGTAGTGGTCACTAAGGAGCACCGAAGGAGATTGGGTTTCAATCAACCATCCAGTGACGTTTACCGTACAACACCGAGCCGTAAACGATTAGCAGTGGCCGAGGATTGAAGCCGGGTCTGAGACTGTAAATTTCGTTACAGTCTGCAGTCCTAACCGCTCACCCAAGCACGCCTGCTTAACATCGTGAGTAACAGATCTATTAAAAGTTTTACAGAATACAGAGAACATACAGAATACTTAGTTTGAACTGCATAATTTTGACACTTGAATAAAGCTCACAAACAAACAAACAAACAAAGATACATCAACTAGAACAGATCGCATAACCCTCGTCATTATAAATACATCTATATTCGGTTATTGGCATTATTAGCAGAATCATTTTCATCCTCATAATTTTAAGAATCAGAGCTGTAATCGTTAGAACTTGATTTCCCTTTGCCATCTCCTAGCTGCAGAGTTACTCGTGGTTTAGGTGTCGATTTCGGTTTGATTTTAGATGTTTTCTTTTTAGTTTTATCAACCTTAACTTTTTCCTTGTACCGCTCGAGGTAAACGTCATGAAGATTAATAGAGTGACGATACAAATGATCTTTGCGTCGAAAGCCAGTTCCACACACTTTACATTTAAATGGTCGGTGAGCTAAAAATTAAGGGGATAAAATAAACGTGATTTAAGTACAAGAAAACATCTGCTAGCAAGCGTGCATTAATTATATGGCTGCTATTTTGCAGTGTAACACGCTAAAGGTTATTTTTACAGTTTCAAAATATATCGGAAAATTTGACGATCCCTTTTATAAGTTCATCATTACAACTTTACAAGCACAAATATTTAGCTAACAATGGATCCCATTGTGGTAGGCGTACATTGTCGCACATGAAATCACACAAGTATGCACAAAAACAACATTGATATATACATAATTTTTCCTCACGTAAATGTGACATAAGATGACGGCGTCGATCTTTTGAATTTAAATTCCCAAGTGAACGGGAGCAGTAGCTACACTGATGAGTTTCTGCGTCTATATTTAATCCGCAATCCAGTTTCAAGGATTTTTTAGTAATTTCACATTCAGGAACTGTTTCAAATAAAAAAGTTTAACTCTATGATATGAGGTGATAACTCAAATGGTTTATGGCTATTTTATAATTTACAAGAAACCATGATCATAAAAAATGCATGGCCACTGTAATACTGTACTTCAACGTGGAAGGTATTATTTAGTACAATGAACTATTTGGCTATTGCAGCAGTACTTACATTCTAATATAAATATTTATCAGATTAATTTACCAAAATGAGTTTTGACGTGTCTCTTCAACCTCGCTATAGCCGTATATGGTTTTCCGCAGTATTGGCATTCATAGACCTTTACCACTCTTTTAGTATGGAACCGTTTCATATGACGATTAACTCTGGATTTTTGAATAAACCTTTCGTCACAGACTGTGCAGGCGTATGGTTTCTCACCTTTTTAATTCAACAAAATTATCAAATTAATATTCAATACTATTAGCATAATTTTAAATTAAAAAGAAAATGAAATAAAATATAGCAATAAATTAGAAACCGCATTTTATACAAACGGCATAAAGGGAAGATGTAACAAACCTGTGTGAGTTCTGAGATGATACTCATAGTGTGACTTTGAAACAAAACCACGACCACACTCCTCACATTGAAAAGGTTTGGCTGTATCTGATTTTTGACAGTACTTATGATATGCAACTTGAGACTTTGATTTAAATGTCTTCATGCAATGATTGCACTTGTAGAGTACTTGACCAACTCCAGAATCGCCTGCTTATTAGAAGTCTCAAATATTAGTTTTCATTACAGACACAGACACAGCAGATGAAAAATGCATAATGCTTTAAAGGATTAAGGAAAAATAGGTACAAAATAATCAAACACTACAATGTTAATGTTAATTTTGAAACTGCAATTACTTTTTATAGGAGTAATAGTGATGGAGTTTGGAATGGAAGGGTCCTTATTTTTCCGTAGTCTATTTTTCCTGTACCTATTGGAAATTTTACTTGCCACTAGAGTTAAATTCTTGCTAGGCCTTCTAAGATCAGATCGGACGCCGGTAGGAATAAGAACCGGAGATACTACTTCCAGAGGATCTTTCTCTGGTTTTTGCACAGTTTCGACTTTGGGTTCAGCCTCGACATCCACTTCATCCTCACTATTGCAGTCACACTGAGGACAATAATAATTAAGATCTATGGATAAGTTCTGAATGAAGCAGGATCTACACGTAATGTGTCCACACGCTTCCTGAATCGGGCTCCGGGTTTTCGAATCAAATGGCAATGTACATTGTTCACAGGTCTGAGTGTCTGTAATATGAAAAAAAAACAAGTACATTAAGTTATCATAAGGTTTAACGACTATTATTGATTGTTGAATATAACCTTTACGTCGAATTAATATCTATTTCTTTGAACATTGAGGTAATTGTGTAATTTATTATAATGTGTGGCACCTCGACCTCATCACCATGCTAAATTGCGCATGTTTTCCAAGCACACTATTCTTAAAACATATTGTTATTGTCACAAAAAATGTTACTTAGTTGTCGTGTCCTGAATACCAGTGTTTTAATACATTTTTTCCACGTTCTCTCTATATTGTACAAGGCTCACTAATATCTTTAAAGTAGATTGAAAAGGTCCGAATTAATCATATGGAAAATATGCTGACTGACTGAGCTAATTTTATTATAATGAAAACGGACACCGAATGACTTGACAGAAATGTATTGCATAATTCTTTAATTTTGTCCTCACCTTTGGCGCTGAAGTAAGTTAGCAAATGAGAATTACTACATACAAATTGATTATTATCCTCTAAATTGTAGATTCCAACATCTGAAAAATCACTAACTGCAACGCTCGAAGCCATCTTTTCCGGTTCGGTTTTTACCGCCGCCGATCTAGAGAGTTTTACACGTTCATAACAACTTGCTCGCTTTATCTCCGAAAAAATTAGTAAACACAAGTTGCGAACTTAATTTTTGAATAACACGTCATTAATTTCTTGATGAATCTCAAATACAGCTCTTTTTACAATACTGCTTAACATTTTTAACTAATAAATGATGAGCACTGATCGCCATAGTGGTCAATCTGTTCAGTTCTTCAGGTTTGAACTCCGATCTCACAGTCACGACATGACAGTACCTCACAGAAGGCGCATGCCTAGATTTCATGAAACTAAAAAAACACTTAAATCTTTAAGTTAAGTAATTTATTAATGATGCAAAAAAGTATTTTATATTCCTAGACATTATTTCTGCATCATAATGATTGGATCCGATATATGAAATACATAAGCTGTACCTACAAACTTTTAAAAAGGCAGGGAAGTAAATATATAACCCCTCAGAGATACTTATATAAAATGCCTCTGCCTCCAGACGCTTTACCTAGACTGTAGACTAGAGTCTCAGCTCAGTTCATCAGTTGTCAGTAGTATTGACAAAATTAAATTAAAGATTAAAATAAGAACAAGAACGCATTCCTCATTTCATGTAAATTATAAGCTGTAAGCATTATCAGCATCAACTATCTTACTAAAAATAATTTTATTAAAATTATATTATGACATTCATTCAGGATTTTGTGTTTTAAAACTGACGCTGTTAACACATTCACAAAGTTTACCTTTATTAAATTCCATCGAAGTTGACAATGCATCGACATCAAAATACGCATCGGATTCTCTTATTAACTGATGAGATTCGTTTTCATTTTCATTCCCAAAATTTGAACAGATTAAACCAGCTTCCTTGTTAAATTTAGCATTATTAGCAGTGCTACACAAATTTGATTTTCTACTTCCTTTCTTCTCGCGTGTTAGTCTCATCGCGATTTTTGAATTGGTTGGTTATATTTGTATTGGACTCACAGATGACAGGTCACATAAGGCTTCTATGTTCTATGACTGATGAGTGACGTGAAAACTGCTGAAGTGCTGACTGACACGCACGATGACAACTGACAACTAAATGCCACCTACCTAGCTGAATTATGGATCGTAAAAGTCTACACTGTTCACTGACTGTTGGTTGTAAGTTGTGTAATATTAATTAAAATGCGCTCTTGTTAATTTTAAAGAGGCTCTTTAATTAACAAGAAAATAGGAATTAGGAAAATAAATCGACTCCGCAAAATTGATGATTGCCAATTCCAGAGGAAGGGTCTAGATCAATTGATCAGTGATCAATGGAAGTAGTGATCTTAAGGTAAAACGCGACTTGAGTCGTAAAAAAATCACGGAGGTGTGCATGCTTCACACGCATTATAATAATATACAGTATACAGACAACATTATTATACAGTACTGTGACAGGACAGTGCGAGTCTTAGAATTTGTAAGAGTAAAATATTTCAGCTGCGTACGCGCAGGGTGCACTATGGTCTCTGAACAGAAATTTCGGAATAATAAGGAAATTTTTGAAAATATTGAAAATTTGCACAGAACTTCAATTTGTTTTTTAAACTACTTGTCTATACGTGTGTTATGGTTGCTTGCGAATTTTTTTTAAATTTGCATAACCTGTTTCCCGCCACAAATTTTTTTCCTACCTATCTACATAATTTACCGGAATTTAGAAACTTTTGCAATACTGGACCAATTTCATCGAGCCATATATCATTCGAAAGGTAATCACTATTAGAATTCAAATAACATAATGCGCCTCTATTTCTACTAACAGTTTCCATGGCAACGGTCTTTTAATTTTTCAATTTCAACTAAAACGGGTTGTATGGGCCACAAACTCAAAACAAAAAAAATGGTGTCTGCTTATTTTTTAAGAGCTTTTAAATGATATATCACATGACAAAATCCGTTAAATTTTTTAAAATTCCAATTAAGTTTTTTCGAAACCATTTGAAAATTAATAACTATCGTGCGTGCACACTAAGTTATTTAGATTTGCCTAATTTTTACCGTTCGAATAGTATATCATGTTTGGGTAAGTTTACTGAGTGACCGGTCGAAATCTTCATTTAACACAATATTTAAAGTTTTAGCGGGAAATTCAAAAATTTCAATATTAAATTTTTGGATTTATTGAGAATATCAAAATACCTGTGCGTAAATCGTCACAACTAACCCGTTTATGGCTTCTTACCTTTAATTTAGAACCTGTTAATTGCCAACTAAAATTTGGCGGCAAATTCAAAATGTTTAATTTCGCTGTTAAGGCTGCCATTAAACAAGGGCTTTAGCCCTTGTTTTTAAAATAAATAATTTAGCATTGCATTAACGGGGAAACATGCATTTTTCACTCAAATAGTTCCACGCCAGTTTTCATTGAAATTTCTAAACTTTATACTTGCTACACAGTAAAAAGAATGCTCTTTCACGTAGCGTCTCGGAAATTTGTTCAAAATTAAAAAATAATAAGTATAATGGTCGCACCATATTCCACATAATTACAAAAAAGCACTATGCTCTCGTTTCCTTCTAGCAGGGCACTGCAGGACGCTAGCAGGTCTAGTTGTCATTTCGTATTACGTGTTACTGCCTAATGCCACTGCAACGTAGTTGAGTTCCTTTTTCTGGTATTTGATTTCAATAATTTTATTTTCAAAAGCTGTTAATTTAATAAATCTTGTGCAGGATCGAATTCTTAACTATTGACCTACATTATTAGGTAACAATATCTAAATTGTTTCTTCAATAGTTAAATAAGGTCAGAGTGAAAATCAGCACAAATCGATTTGAATTTCATTTTGACCATCACTGGAAGGTATGGTAACACGTAGTACGAACTGACAACTAGACGCCTGTTTAGTTCCCTGCAGTCTGCAGTGCCCTGCTATAGCGAAGCTAGAGCATAATGCCTTTTTGTAATTATGTGGAATATGGTGCGACCATTATACGTAATATTTTTTAATTTTAAACAAATTTCCGAGACGCTACGTGAAAGAGCATTCTTTTTACTGTGTAGCAAGTATAAAGTTTAGAAATTTCAATGAAAACTGGCGTGGAACTATTTGAGTGAAAAATGCATGTTTCCCCGTTTATGCAATGCTAAATTATTTATTTTAAAAAATTGGTGGCGGGAAACAGGTTATGCAAATTTAAAAAAAATTCGCAAGCAACCATAACACACGTAGACAAGTAGTTTAAAAAACAAATTGAAGTTCTGTGCAAAGTTTCAATATTTTCAAAAATTTCCTTATTATTCCGAAATTTCTGTTCAGAGACCGTAGTGCGGGTGGAATTTAGACTGTCTACTGTCTAGACTTGAATGCATGTGTGAATAAAAATAGTAAAAGTAGCCCGACTTCCTTTAACATGTACTTACAGACCAGAGAAACGAGAGATTTTGCTGTCTGTCGTCTGGCTCGGCATACGTATGTGCAAGAAGGCCTTCCAAATGTCCAAACTTCCGAGCAGGTTCAGCAGGTGGGAAAAGTGAGGTGAGACAGGTACACTGTTAATTGATAACAAAACGAGATGACGATTACGATAGTACTATGGATACATAGTACTTACACTTGTAGATACATTTATCTTCATGAATCATTTCTAAATGGATGGAAGTAAATTGCGCAAATATAATTGCCGTTTCTCCTGTAATAGTCGACCCCGTATACTATTTAAATTCCGACCTACCAGACTCGTTCACTATTACAGGCCCGTCTACTATTACAGGAAATTCCGTAAGTGCAGATAGTAATAACCTACTAAAAATACATTGTATTCATACATCACACAATGAAACCGACTGCAAAATGAGGTTTTTGCGGTTTTTGGAGAAAGTCTCACACCTGCCTCAAGTAAAAGGACTTGAACTAAATCCAATGTTAAAAAATGTATTTTGTGGGAAACTGTCTCTTTTAGAAATGTGAATCTAGATATTTTTAAAGCGCTGGCGGTATTAATTTTTTTTTATTCATACGAAAATAAAATAAAATAATATAAATAAGGAATTTTTTTTATCGACTAGAGTGCCACTCCATTAATCTTGATTTTGTTAAAAAAATTCATAAATTGCAATTTCGCCGTTTTCTGCTACTTATTTATTGCAATTTATCTACATATATAAAAAGGCAAACTGTGCTCATTTCTCTACCTATTCTTATTTCTTGCCTATATAAGTATACGTAGCAACATTTTGAAATCCTTATACGAAATATGAGACATGTAATACATCATTGTAAAGTTCTTAGACAAAAGTATGAAATTCCTTCTCCTCGTTTTGGAATTTTTCGACTTTTTGGAGAAAACAATCAGTTTTAAAAAAACAACTTGAAAAAAATAAAAAATAATATATCTACAGTGTCAATTTTTTGCATTATATAATATACTTAGATTACCGTATTCGACTGAGCAAGCGCCAGGTCTCAAATAAGCTTCTGTAAATTACAAGCGCGATCGAAAAAGTTTTTGATTTTTTTTAAACCAAAAAGGAATTTTGAAAAAGTTGGCCAGTTTCAACAAGTGATGTACTGCATTTTAATGCTCTTCAAAAAGATTTTTTTTACTGTTGGCCCATACAACAACTTTTAGATGAAAAAAAAATCCGGTTTCTTAAAAAGAAATCCAAAAGATTTTGAGATCTCTCTAGGCGCGTTTCGCCATTTCCATTGTACTAATCATTAGCTTTCGAATGGCGTATTACTTCTTAAAATTGTTCAAGTATCTCAAAATACCGGTAAATTATGTGAATAGGTACATAACTCTATAATATAGAATCTCTATAATAATAAATTTATACCTATCATTTTACCTATACAATATACTATACCTATATGTATAACCATACTCCACACCTGAAGTGGAAGCAACAGTTTCTAATTTGATGCTTGCTGTTTCTCTTGGTCTTCGTTTTCGTCAATGTAACACATTTTAAAGCAAAAACAAAAAATAGCATTCAGCATGCAATGGACAGTATATACTAGATCGTTATACCCTCAATCCCCGTACCCGTGCCCATTCATACCCGGTTCTTTCTCTCTTGGAGGTAGCCAGTAGTCCAAGGAGACTGTCCTGTAAGCATGGTTACGAAACATGGTAACCCGGGATGCATTTCCATTTTCCTTAAGTATGTATTGATTCAACAATTATGTCAATTTTCCCATTTTTTAAAACCGGTTCGAATTTTTGAATTTTTGTGTTTTAGTTTGAATCAGAACGTGTCAAGTGCGGAGCTCATAGAATCTACAGAAATCATCAGTCTCAAACAACTTGTATTTTGTATGCATTAATAGTAACGCATTAATTCATACGTATGTAAATATTTTAAAAAATCGTTCTTGTTTTGGATTTGTGGAAGTTCTGGGTTTGGATTTTAGCTCTTCTCTGACGCTAAGTGTATTCCTAATTCCTAATCTCCTGTGCGGGTGTATTACAAATTACAATTACTGTGCATACTTAAGTTGCACTTGTAGCAAGTGACACAAAACGGCTTTAAAATAATTGCTTTAGGATTAGATACACTCACACAGTACCTAATTCTTCATTTAGTTCATTTATTTTTCAAACAATAGGTAAACCACCCCTGTAAAAAAAATGCCACAGCCACCAACAAAGGACTCCCTCCCCGGCGACTCCGTTATGAACGTTCAGGCAGAGTCCTCTACAACTATTGTCACAGTCCCACCTGAGGACTCGTCTGCTGTGTCGGCCGCTGCAAAAAGTTCATTGCCCATAGGGGGTGAAGAGGAAGAGGAGGAGGAAGGAAGGGAAGATGGAGGGAACTTGACTGAGATGTCAGCGGAAATTGCCCCACCCTCCAGCATCCAAACCGAAGTTGCTGAATCTGCTGATGGCCATGTTACAGAAGCAGGGGAGGAGGGGCATCCACCTCCAGTAGCAGTAGCGGACCACGATCAAGAAACAGAAACAGGTCCCAGTCACGACATTGACACGGAGCTTCCCGGGCCATCTGATGCCTCAGGGGGAGTTGATGCCCTAACGGCGAAAAAGCTCGCCTACGCCAAAAAGAAAGCTCAGAAGAAGGCGGAGGAGAAGGAATTGCAGGAGTATGCCCAGGCGGTCCAGGAGGAGGAGGATAACGAAACATCTCTCCTGGACCGGCATGACTCGGACTTAACCCCGAGACAAGTGGTCGAGAAGGACATTCTCATGTACGACCTCCTCCTGAGTAACGAGGAGCTCATGGAGATGCCGGACGAGAAAGGGAAGCGGAAGGTGGGGGCGGATGAGGCTGGGGATGAGGAGGATGAGGGAGAATGGGGGGAGGGGCCGGAGGAGGAGCCTGAGGATGGCATGTTTGAGTACGACACGGAGGGGGAGGACGAGGGGGAGGAGCAAGAGGACACAGCGGGTCAGGGGGAGGATCTTGGCGATGGGGACCAGGGGGATGGGCAAGGGGGAGGGGATGGAGCGGGTGGTGACCCGGATGACCCGGACAACATCGTCAACATGATGATGCAGGGGGATGACGCGGACGAGGATGAGCTCAAACTTTTATTTCAATCCGATTTCGGGGCTGAGGGCGGGGCGGGGGATGGGGTGGAGTCCCTTGCGAATCAAGAGGGCATCGTCGGACTCAAACTGTCGGACGAGACCAAAACCTTCCTGGAGATTGAGAAGGACGTGACGGAGTGGAGTGAGCGCTGGGTCTGGCTGAGCACGAAGCGGGTCCTTCTCCACATGTACATCTACGAGGACAAATCCGAGTTCTCTCCCCATTACACCGCTATTAAAAACTATCCAGACTTTGCGATGCTCCTCGGGATGGATCCTCAGCAGCAGACGGGAGCTCCGTTCTTCATTTGTTTGACTCCAGAGGCGAGGAACTACGTGATGAACCCACCGAAAAAGAGGAAAGTTTTCATTGACTTGAAAAAGAAGGAGGAGGAGGCGTGGGATAAGCTCGCGAGCATCGTCCCGAGGAAGTGGCGCAGTTTTGGGAGTGATGTGGAAATCGACGCCGAGAATATCAAGAACAGTCGACCATTGGTAATGAAAATGAATGCTTCACTCAATATAAGTAGTTTTGGTTGAAATTTATAGGGTATTGGGGATTTATTATTATATTATTGATCCAATGATGTGCAATTTGCATATAGTTTGCTATTCAGATTTAGAATTTAACGTACCGTAAACCGTAATATCGTCAGTAGGGAACTAAAATGGCCTGTATCTTATTTAATTTAAGCTAAATTAAAATGAGCTTTGTTAAAAAGTTATTAGAAATAGATGTGTAAAAAGTTAGTAATGTGTTTATGAATGGTGCAAAATGTTCTATTTTTGTTTTTGAAAAGTGCAAAATGTTCCATATTTAAGTTTTTTTTGTAATGTGCAAAATGTTCTATGTACATTTTTTGAAAAGTGCAAAATATTCTATTCACATGTTTTTGAAACGTGCAAAATATCCTATTTACATGCTTTCTGAAAAGTGCAAAATGTTGTGTTGACATGTTTTTATGTGCAAATTGTTCTATTTAAATGCCTTAAGCCTAACGATATTTTAAATAAAAATATATGTTAATGAATAGAATTATTTTTGTTTTTTTAGCTCACAGTGTATGCTTACCGCTATGCAGAGTACTTCAATACAAAAGTCAAATTTGAAGATTCAAAATTCCCTGAAAATAGTGAATGTGCTTACACAGGGTTTGACTCCCAAGATCGGGAGAAATACCCGGGTGTGGAGCGCTCCGAAGTGGACAAGGGGATTCAAGTGAATCCCGGGAGAGTTGAGGAGGAGAGTCAAACGGGCTTCTCCTTCAAAAGAAATAAAATGGTTCAGCACAACGTTCAGGAAGTGAGTCCAGAAGAGGCTGAGACCGTCATGAAGTCCAAGGAGTGTCAGTCATTCTTTGTCAAGGCTCGTCATCCCATTGAGAAGGCCCTCCAACAGAATGAAATGCTCAATGTTTTGGCGGATGACTACCGCAATTTGAAGGCGGTCAAAGGGCATGAGGTAGAATTCAATAACGAATCAGTTTTACTTCAGGAGTATCAGACGTACACGGAGCAGAGGCACTCTAAAGGACGCACTGTCACGAGCATGGGCTTCCATCCACTTCTCGACGGTAATATAATTAAATCGTTAGTGAAGAATCAAAATCACCCATTTTCATTTTTTTTTTACTAAAACCAAAATGCAATGCCTAGAAAAAAAATTAATATAGGATGACGCTTCTGAAAGCATGTACATAGGACACTTTAAACTTTTCAAAAGCATGTAAATACAACATTTTGCACTTTTAAAAATCATGTAAATAGAAAATTTTGCACTTTTAAAAAACATTTAAATACAACATTTTGCACTTTTAAAACAAAAGTAAATACAACATTTTGTACTTTTAAAAAACATGTAAATACAACATTTTGCACTTTTAAAACAAAAGTAAATACAACATTTTGCACTTTTAAAACAAAAGTAAATACAACATTTTGCACTTTTAAAACAAAAGTAAATACAACATTTTGCACTTTTAAAACAAAAGTAAATACAACATTTCACATAATGTTTGAAGCATGTAAATAGGACATTTTACACTTTTAAAAAATCGTAATCAACATTTTACGCATCTTTATAATTTAGTGTTTTTTTATACAGCTCATTTTGACTCTTTACAGATGAAACACTGTTTATAATATCCATTTTTAAAAAAATATTTTTAAAGTAAAAAATTGAAAACCTAAAAATGTTTAAAAGTTATATAATTAAATACTTAGCCCCAAAATGGTCATCATTTTTAAAATTATTTAAAATTCTAAAATAAATATCCCACTGTAATAAGTATAATTCGTAATTCGTAACCCACAGAACTCGTAATAATGTCCTTCACGGAAGACGTAACGTTCGATCAGCGGATCGAGTACCACTCAAAGACGCTCATGGACCCCAACTTCGTCCTCATCTGGGACCTCAAGGAGCCCTCGAAACCTCAGCTGATGCTCGACGCCCCCTCCGACGTCTTCTCCTTCATGGTCTCCCCCTCCGACCCGAACATCATCTGTGGTGGTTGTGAGAATGGGCAGGTGGTCCTCTGGGACTGTGGGAAGCACTACATTGAGCTCCGGAACCGGATTCAAGATCGAAAGCGGAAAGACTCGGACGGGAAAGCGGCATCACACACATTTCTAGAAAAATTGAAGGACTCCGCCGAGAAATACGTTTGTCCACTCATCCCGCCGGCGGGTCTTTCAAATTTGGACAGTAGTCACAAGCGCGTCGTGACCTGCGTCCATTGGCTGCCACCCCACGTCGAACTCGGGAAGAATGGAAGTCTGTACGATAACTCTTGGGGTGGGCGGTCGGCTCAGTTCTTTAGTGTGTCGGGTGACTCGACGTGTCGCGTCTGGGACATTCGCGTTCAAAAATTGGGTCTGGATGAATTTGACTTGGGGCCTATTTCTGCCATCAAAGTGAACCCATGGCATCATCTTGAGAATAATACGTGGAAATATTCTACTAAGTACACGCTGGACGATGGGTCGGGCTCAATGTACTGTACTTTAATTACACTGAGTGAGGCTAAACTTGGGGAGACGCTACTGGGGGAGGGTGGCTCCCGGACAGGGAGTGTGGTGAGCTCCGGGCCGAGTGCGACTGGGGCCGGCTCAGCAGATGCTATTCGAGGGGAGAGTACGTCCGGGTCACAAATCAAGCTGAAGCATCACAAGAGTGGTGGCAGAGGTCAAAGTCCAGGTTCGGGTCATAAGGGCTCAGTCGCTCATTCTCAATCCAGCCTCCCAGAGGGGACTTCCAGTACTTCGACACATCATCGGGGGAGCTCGGTGGGGGAGGGAGGGAGTGCTGGGAATATTGGGAATGACATGGAAGGGGGAAGTTTGGGCGGTGGCGGGGGAGGAGGAGTGCTCAATATTAAGCGCGGAATGATGAGTAGTGCGAATAATGCACTGACCTCATTCTTTGCAACGACAGACAAGGGTCAAGTGGCACTCGTGGACTGGCTCAGGAATAAGGACGGAAGCATCAATCCAGATGCGGCTGGAAATAAAAGTAAAAATATTACATTTACGAATATACGATATAATATGTGCTTTTGAATCGTCAATTAGGGAAGAACGGAACACGAAATTAGAGCTCTTTTCGGAAAAATACGATGCATACGTTAAGATAAGCTAGGTTTAATCATTAGGGTTTTAAAAGGGGTTAAATTAAAACAACAAAATTGCTTATTTCTCAACGCGTTTTTATTGTTTGAAATTTAAATCTCCATTTAAGTAAAAATCAAGCTCAAATATTCTTCCACTTCTTTAAGTACACGGCCCGCAATGAAAATTGAAACTAATGTAAATTGTATAATGGTCTATGCAGTTTGCCAAAATGTATACTTAAGGGCTGAGATGGACGGAGCAATCACAAGTGTGACTCGCTCCCCCTTTCACCACGAACTCATTTTAATTGTGGGAGGAGGGACCATTGCCCTGTGGAAAGAAAATTCGGCGGTAAAATTTATAAAACCTTTTAAATTCAAACATCAATAAGTATTTTGGTTATTAGCCTCTTTTGAAGGCTTTTAGAAAATTTTTTTTGAAGCAAAAATTTATAAAAACTTGATCCCTTTTACATTACAGTACCCTATAATAGCGACACTCGGCGGTGAAAACTTTGTTTGGTGCGGTTGCTGGTCCAATACGCGGCCGGGCGTCTTTTTCACTGGGACACGAGAAGGTTCGCTACAAGTTTGGGACCTCATGGAGAAGTCTCACGCCCCCGTTTTAACGCAGCAAATCACACCGGGTCGAATAGTGACCGTGTCCACACCCAAAACAATGACGCAGAAAAAACATTTCCTCGCTGCGGGGGATTCGCAAGGAAATCTATTCGTTCTCATTATTCCTCGCTGGTACACAAAATCCAAGCCAGGGGAGAATGCAACCATCATCGAGCTTATGAATCGGGAAGAAACTCGGATGACAGGCTGGGTGGCGGACGCAGAGAATCGGCAGGAAAGAATTACTAAAATCAATGATGACTATAAGGAAAAGCGGGCAACGGTATGAACCAATGGAAACTCGGAATCATATAGCTTCAACCAATATTAAGCAACATGAAAAACTGTATTTAAAAAATTTTAAATTTTTACTTTTTAGAAAACGGAGAAGGACATCCGAGAGCAGGACTTAAAAG
Organism: Dicyrtomina minuta; assembly: GCA_949802685.1. Lineage (NCBI taxonomy): Eukaryota > Metazoa > Arthropoda > Collembola > Symphypleona > Dicyrtomidae > Dicyrtomina > Dicyrtomina minuta. Next base: position 107,815,619 of record OX461808.1, read on the forward strand.
TGGAAGCACGCCTCCGTGTGGAGTATCAAGAATTTCTAGAATTCCAGGCAAGGCTCGTGGGGAAATTGAAAAGGGACGAACCACAACTTCCCACGGATGAGCATGACATTGACCAGGAATTAGAGGCACTCGTCCAAGCAGCTGAGCTTCAAGAGGCGGAAAAGGAAAGATTAAAACGGGATTCTATTGCGGCAGAAGGGGATGAAGAAGATGAAGAAGAAGAAGAATAGAAGGGGCCTTTATGTTAATATTGTAGCACTACAGAACAATATGCATGCAGTGATTATAAGAAAGTGACCAGTTCAAATTTTGTGTACCTATAAATATGTCTAGATTTATATAGTATTTTGTTTTGTATTCGAATTTTTGTAATAATAAATTACTGTGCTAATAAAATGTTAAAATATTGTCAAGTCCATTTCAATCAAAAGTAATAACTACTTTTAGCGTATAAAACTGTATGAACATGTACATAGCCCAGTAGCTAAAGGCCAGCAATAAAACGCCCACGTATACAATAAGTAATAGTAAAGCATAGTCCATAAATGAAGTCACCAAACTTATCACAGTGGTGGGTGGGTTCTAAAAGAACCCACCCACTATCCGACCATCCTATCATCACTTTTAACATTGCGTAAACGGCTAGCTTTGACATGTGGCATGTCATCAGTACTCGGCTAGACCCACTGACCCCATCGATGACATCATTTATGGACAATCCCTAACTAATTTACAATGTATTGGATTTTTAAAATTTTTAAATGATGTTTTCTATACTTGTGTTTGAGTATTTTGATTGGGTAGCATCATTAGGTAATGCATTTTTTAGACGCACGAGCCTACTATCAACTAAACTGTACCAATCATAGCTATCAGCCACCAAAAATTTTCTTTACACAAAAATACAAAACATTTCTGCATTAGTTTAATTATATGCATCCTGCAGAATGATTATAATATGCATACATCCAGTGAAGAATCAAAGTGACCCATCCAATTCAAACTACAGAATGAAAATGAGCAATGTCAATAAAAGGCTAAATAGGATATATGTAGATATACGGGTAAAATTTTAATCATGAGTTTTTAAAAATTGCAACACAATTCTACTTGGGTGCTTTTAAAAATAGCAAAGAATTCTATTTAACATGTTTTTGAAAAGTGTAAAATGTTCTATTTACATGTTTTTGAAAAGTGCAAAATATTCTATTTACATGTTTTTGAAAAGTGCAAAATATTCTATTTACATGTTTTTGAAAAGTGTAAAATGTTCTATTTACATGTTTTTTGAAAATTGCAAAATATTCTATTTACATGTTTTTGAAAAGTGCAAAATATTCTATTTAAATATTTTTGAAATATGCCAAATTTTGTATTCGCATGCTTTTAAAATCATATAGCACTTTAATTTGTATTTGTAGATAAAATACAAATTACATATCATTTCGTAAAGAAATGCGACTCCCTTCAAGAATGATACAAGAAATAGTAGTTGCTACAATTAGAGGATCCTGCCGAATTGCTCATAATCATTTATATAACATGAATTTGTCTCATAGCTAATTTTAAATTGTTGATTTATATCTTTGAATTGGAAAATCATAATTATTTTTGAAAGATGTCTTTTGTTCTTACTGTGTCTAAATGGCAAGCGTAATAGTGACGCCAGTTGTAAATAAATATTTACTTTTCTTCTTCTTCTACATTTTGTTCTTAGCTAAAAATGAATATAGAGCATTTTGATTCTTAACTCACGATATGCGTAGTACGCATGTGACATATCGCATGAATAAATACAAAATTAATATAATTATTTTAGTGTTCAAAATATTTACACAAATTGATATAAGTAGTTGATTTCATAGTTAATTCTATTTACTGGAATATACATATGTATTTAGGTTCTCGGTGTAACGCGTGTGTCTCATTAAATCAACAAAATTAAGCTGGAAACATGCCACATCTTTAACAATAGGAATACGGAAACACGCCACACCGAATATAAGCGAGGAGAACCCTGAATTATTCTTATAATAATAACAATTCCATATAGAAATCAGAAAACAAATTGCGCTTTACTTTTAAATTGCAGCACAAATAAAAAAATGCGTAGCAAATAGCAGATGATACAAGCAATGAAAGAGAGAAAAACAAGCAGGAGTAAATATTCCCAATATTAATATTTACACGCTCTGTGTATTATTCTCAAGGTGGCTTTCTGCCAGTACCATGTACCAGTGCTTTCAATTGTACTACTGGGCTTCTGCAGTGAGTAAAGGTAAACGCTATGGCGCTATTACAATAGTTAAATATTATTGAGGCTCTAGCAACATAGCAACTCTCTCAATACAAATGTCACGTCCTAGAGCTGTCGCTATTTTGCATTAAGTAATTATGTATGGTGCATGAGTCAGAGCTATAATAATGGTCAGTTACCGTCTTGTTAAACATTATGGTAATTGCCCATAAAAACTTGTTGGACAACCTCTTCCAAGAAAGATCAAGAATCAAGGGTAAGAAGTGTATAGAAATAATTATTCTTAATTTTAATTTCACCTAGAAACTAAAAACTTCCACGTAGACGTAAAAATAACATACACTCTTGTAGTATATAATTAATTCATAATTCTTAGTACTGCAGCGAGGTTAGCGTTATAAAGTTTGTAAGTAGCAAGTATTTTTGTTTGCTGTCGTCATGAGCTCTGTACAAAATACACATCACCTTTGTAACCAGTAAGCGTGTAACTACATAGTAACTATTGTAATGTTACTGATTTATACTCATCATCTCCGACATAATATGTACTCTCACACCATCCTTTCCTATTGCAGAGTGCACCTTGAGTTTTTTTCATACTTGAGCATCTCTTTTTTTTTGTAGCTTCAGCGGATGGAGATAAAACGATCTTCACCTGTAATTAGACTCTCAGTATCACACCAACCACTCAAGTCAAAGCAAGTCACTATATACTACTTGTTAATATTGTTGTAGATTTCGTATTTCGTCCAGCATCTGCTTTAAAGGTAACTATTCGCTATTAGGTATAGGAACTAGTTTAAATTTTGGATTTGGAATTTTTAGAACTTTTTTGTGTATTTTTTAACAATAATTTAAGAATAAATCAGAAGGCGCTAATTTTTGAATTTTTGCATACAAAAGTTTTAATGTCGGTGTCGGTGCTAAATATTTCAGTGAACTATGTGACGGTGCAGTGTCACTATGGACACTGGCTTAATATAATTTGGTTGCATGTTATAAATATTTATTGTTGTCTTTGCTGTAGCTCTGTAGTGTAAGTGGCATTTGAACCACAGTAATTTATTTTTATTTTTAATGTGAATCTGGCTTTCAAAGACGTCGCATCTATATTATTTTACTCTAAATTTTATATTACTAATTAATTAAATAGCAGATATCCGCTAACTATCCGTACTACTGACAATAGAATTTTGTATAGTTGTTGAAATAAATAAAAATTAAATTATATATTTAATAATTCCCACAGTTACCGCCACACCAAACGATGGCCCGTCTTCTTTGTTCGCTGGCGCTCGTCGTCACCCTCTCAGTTCTCGCCTCAGGCCAGAGATGGACCGGGGACTACACGACCCTCGGAAAGGCCTGTGACCCAGCCAAGGACCTTTGCTTCCCAGGCTCAGGTTGTAATGCGGAAACGAAACTCTGTGACTGCAAGGATTCCCAGGACGGTATGTACAAGCGAACCTTCCAAAATAAGGAGTGCCGTCTCCTCCCCGGGAGCGTCTGTATCCCCAGAGTCAATCAAGAATTCTATCGTTGTGTGGAAAACTCCTCCTGCGTTGTCACCCGTCAAGGTCAAGATCCCCGTGAGTGTCCAGCTGACGGACGGTGTGACCCCGGTGATGCTGAGTGCCAATGTCAACCTGGTAAAACTTGCCTTACCCAGAAGGTGAGTGCTACAGCTGCATAGAAGATATTGTGAACGAATTATTATTGGAAAATGGAACAATGAATGGAGCGCCGCGACGTGTAATTTTCAAAAATTTGTATGAAATCAGCTGTATTTATGAAATTTTTTGAAAAAATAATAAAGAATAAGTTCAACCAGATTTTTTGATTAGAAATCTGTGTGTTGCAGTATTATTTGTATAATAATTTGTATTTTTCATGTTTGTTTTTGTAATTCTAAAATATTTGTAACATTATTGATACTGATTTTGTATATGCACATAATAACATTGTTATACATACTAAAACAAGTTGTATATCGCTTCAAACGTGGGAACAAAAGTCAAAAATAAAATACAAAAAGGCACATTTAAAAATACGTATAAAATCACTGACTTAGTACTGTGAGTAGTTTTCCTATGCTTCACCATTGGTCTGAAGCATCATATAGTTCATACATATGGCAGTGGAGCTTCACAGTTGTAAACATCTGTATTTTGCATACAACTTAAAACCTACCAATTATCATTATCATTAAAATAATAGGCACGTAATTATGCAAATTTTAAACGCGGCTTAAGCTACACAGTTAATTAACAGATATTTCCACGAACTCCATCAACAAAAAAAAGTTCATTATATGGAAATATATACCCTTGACCAATGTTAAATCAAACTTATTTATAGAGTGGAGCTTGGCTAAGTAGTTGGCAAGAACCAAGTGGTGGACGCTACGTCAAAGGACGGACGTGTAAAAAAAAGCCAAGAAACTTTTAAGGAGGGACAACAGGGTTTCTATTTTGGATTTTATAAAACTCCGTCCTGTCTCCCTCCTTAACGTAGAGCTTGCAGAATAAATATTTGCTAAGCAAGCAATGACTTTTAACTATTTTTTCTTATCAATTACATTAAATTGATTTTTAAACCTTCTGTTGAAAGTAGTAAATAATAAAAAATGAAAAATATTTACAATTATTATTCTTATGTGGTTAGACATCCGACCCTCTATTTTAATTCCCTACCTATAATGACATAGCATATTAATATAAGCTATGACATCTTTACAACACGTACAGCATGTTACGATAAATGCGCATTAAAATTTAAAATTCGGACCGAAATGATATATTTATATCTTGCATCGATTGCAAACTTTTAGACCTTCTACAATCACGGTTACGGCACAGCTTAGCAATGTCATTCCCCTCCTCTAATAATAATAATTTTATTGTTTTTATTTAAGTTCGTATATTAGGAAATGTGGTGTTTTTATTTTTATTTACATTTGTGTGTATTTTTTTAAAAACTTCCTTCTTGTTCCTATACGGCTATTGAATTGACATGTCTTATTGCACAGTAAAACAGGGGTCGTCCATAAATGATGTAACTGAAAGGTTCCCATTTATAGGGCCCTATATGACCTCCCTGTCATCAGCTTAACCATGGCATAAATGTAAATCTTTAATATGGGATGTTATCAATTATTATTGCCCGTGACATCACTTATGGGCGATCCCTAGTAATAATTGTAAAACTGCTTTTCTCATCGAAGTCGAGGTAAACAAACAGCTCTGCTAGTGACTGGTGAAGTCATATCCTTTAAAATTAATCTATAAATAATGAAATATATGTTTAGTACAGGAAAGAATAAAGTCACCACAATCGACTATATAAATATACAAGTGTTTTTACAGATAGACAGTTATATAGTTTGCCTTTGCCTTCACACTTTAATAAATGTTAATAGCATGTAATATCAACATTATTGTCCACATTGAAATACAATGCAACTTAAGTAGAGGTAGTTTTAAATTAAAGTATTTGGACAGAAATGACAGTTTAGTCATAATTTTAATGTTTATTAAACATCACATTATGCTACCGTAACTTCCTTGTCCTCATATTAGTATCCCGTCCGGCGTCCTTCCTTGACACTATACTTTTACTGACCACTGTAGTACATTAGTACAGTGTTTTCTGTTTGTGTATCTATATACATAACATATTTATAGGTAAGCCACAATCACAATAATATGTATTCACATTTTACATGGATCTCTTCTTGAGTCTTGAATTTTTTTATTACGTTTCTTGCGGTCCAGCTGACAATTGTATAAAACTATCTGCACTTGTCTTTAAATTCTCAGTCTTGACTCAAAGTAAGGCTGACTGACAACAATAGTGACACCATACCAGACCAGTAGTAGTGCACTGTAACTACTGCTAAAATTCTAATAATTCAATTTGTTTGCACAGATTGTATTGTTTAATTTGTAGTATTGTTTCAACCTAAAGTCAAAGCAGAAGTTGGTTTTCGCTAATATATTAATAATATATAAAATAATAATAAATATAATATTTATATTTTTAACATTAAAAAAAGGTAATTATTTTCTTTAAAAAATCTTAAAAACTGTAGCACTTATACCACTAATTATTATTTTAATAGCTTTACTGTATCGCCTGGAAAGAATTAAAATGTCCCATATCCATTTTTAGCTAAACACAAAACGAATTATCTACAAAAAGAATTTAAACATTATTGTGATCCTCTGGGAACAAATCAATAGAACATTTATACTTTTTTTAAATATGTAAATTGAAAATATTACAGTTTTCAAAAACAAGTAAATAGAACGTTTTGCACTTTTCAAAAAAAAAAGCAAATACAGTGTAGTTTACAGTTTTCAAAAATTAAAATTTTACGCATCTACTTCAAATGGTGCTTTTTAAATAGATCATTTTAAATTTTAGCTAAAATTGGGCATGGTGTGACATGAGGGATTTTGGTTCGTCACTGACGATATGCGAGACTGAGACTGATTAACGTTGGTACTGTACGGCGTACGGTAACTATCAGCATCACAATATCGCCGGTGTTATGAAGCAAATCCTTAACTTTCCCAAAATGTTGAACAGCATAACTGTATCGATCTTTATATACTGAAATTACTGAGAATGTATACTGATTTGCTTCCCAACCGACGACATAAAGTGTTTTGAAATTAGATATTTCAAATATATTAATTTAAATTTGATTTGTGCAGTTTTATATCCACAATCGCAATGGCCCGACTTACCTCTTGCCTGGTTCTGGTTGTTCTCGCAACTCTCGCCGCTCTGGCTTCATGCCAAAGGTCGACTGCGGACTATTTAACACTTGGACAGCAGTGCAATCCACGTCCTGACCAAGACCGCTGCTTCCCGGGCTCATCGTGCAATCGGAGAACCCGCGTCTGTGACTGTTCCGACTCACAGGATGGGACTTTTAAACGAACCTTCGAAAATAATGAATGTCGCCTCTTACCCGGGAGCACTTGCATTCCCCGAGTAGATCAAGAGTTCTACCGCTGTGTCCAAAACTCCGAGTGCACTGTGACCCGTCAAGGTCAAGACCCCCGGGAGTGTCCAGCTGATGGGCGATGTGACCCTGGAGATGCTGAGTGCATCTGTCAGCCTGGCCAGAATTGTCTTAGCCGGAAATTCAGAGTTCCTCCTTCCCAGCAGCAGGGACAGGGGCAGGGCCAGGTCCGAAACTGGAAGAAGTAGAACTGTCTTACAGTTACCCGTTTAAATTCCTCAGTATTTTATGTTAGTCTCTGCAAGGGGTTAATTGCCCTATTTCCCTATATACCCTACTGACTATTTTAATTCCAGCCTAATAACATGAAAGGAAACAATAACTTTGAAGTTTGTGTAATATTATTAAATTAAAATAATACACGCTATTTAAATAAACGTTTACAAGAAATTATGTTTTATGCTTTTAATTTACGTCTGTCGCATTTGTAACTTTTTGAAATTTTTATTAGTAGGATAGTCTTGTGTCAATTTATGAAGTCATTAAATGCAATGAAAAAAATGAAAAAACGCTCATTTCAAATATAAAAACTTGCACCCATCGAAAATAAATTATTTCCTGCATTTATATCAATTTAAATACCTAGCATATTTTATGAGTGATCGGTGATCCCCTTAAGAACCTAAAATGTCATTCTGCGCATTAGTTTTAGTATTTTTTGAAAGCATTTTTATTGACAGCATTTAATCGCACTGTAAATATCACTGAATACAGCCGACAGCCATGCTGCCAAATTTCATATTATGTTATTTTGGAATTTATACATAGTAATTTTCAGGAAGTAAGTGAATTAAAATATTTTCATAATTTTATAATTCAAATATAATTTATTAGGAGAGAAAGTTGAACTAATTAGTAAAATTCCATATTTTGCATATATGTTTGTATGTTAATCCTTGATACTTGATGTGGGGTCTCCTTATCTGTTTTAGGCAGAATTCAGTTTTGACTATAGGAAACAAAATAAAATGCATGATTTGTATAGTAATAAATTGCATAATAATTTTGTATGCTAGTGAAGATGATACAAATTTGACATAAATACTCTTGATGACTGGGTGAGATTTTTATACAACTAAATACGCTTAAATTCTACATGTATAATGTGTTTGGGAATTTACATTAATGTGAATGGCAACCATAGGATCTTCAGCTTGATTCGAAATATTTAAATTCGCTTTTCCATCAGAGCCAACTGTAACCATGTTTCCGGTACATTTTCCTTTTTCCAAATTGCCGGAAATTATGTCACAATATGAACCAGCTGGGAGCCCCGTCTGAATATAAATGTACAACCAACTTTCGTTATTAGTTATTGTAACATTACTAATTTTAATTCGTTTTTGCTTACATTCTGTAGTTCTTTATTTATATTTTTTCAAGTTTTTAACGGAATCATATTATATACATTATGCACATACAACGGAATCATACATTATGCACCTAGCTGACTTAGCATGGTAGGCTATTTTAAGTACAAATATAGTAAACTTTTAAAATTGAACTGACAAAATATTTTACAAGCTTTAAAAATTTTACCTGCAAAGCAGCATTAAGAGGGCTATCATCATTATTAATGGCAATAAAGCCACGGTCACCACGAGAGAATGCAATTTGATTCTTACCATTGTCCCACCAGTTGGCTACGTTCGTACCTACGCAAACAAAAATATTTTTTAATCCCATAAACGTCCAGCAGTATAGACTCTAATATTGCTTGGGGATCGTCCATAAATGATGCCATCGATACGGTTAGTGGATCTAATCAGGTTTTGTTGATGTGTCATGTTAAAAATAGCCATTTACGCGATTTTAAAGTGCTGACACGGGGCTGGGGCTGGGTTGGTCCGTAAAAGAGTGATAATTTGGGCGACATCATTTATGGACCATCCCTTAAAGAATTTAATGCAAGAAAATATGAGAACACCCACCTTTAACGACGTTGCGGAATTGAACCATGCTGTAAATTTGACGCCAACGGTGCTCGCAAACCCAACCGTTTCCACATGTCAAATCCGTATTTACTGTGACGGGTAAAGTGTTATCCTTAGAATCGTGGGGTGGCCCAACCTGAATTTATAATTGTATTTTAATTCTCACTCATTTTTTACGTTACAAAATAACATATTTTCATTAAAAAAATCCCAAACAAATAAAAAATTCTTGTGAAATATTGAGGTATGTATATGGAATTTTGTCTATTGGAAGATTGTAACATAAATGTAAGATATACCACATATATTTTGTGCTTACCCAATCATTTCGATCTTTTCCATCGACGATATTTTGATCCCAGTGGTAAGAGGACATGACCCGTGTGACACCATATGGCCAGGCCAGTATGAAAGCTTGTGCCAATTTATATAATTTTGAAACGCGGAAAGTAAGGATGCTGTCACCACCTGCACCATGACCTCTTTGATTGTCGTGGTTGTCCACAAAGGTCAAGGCACTGCCATCAGGCATGAAAGCCCAACCCTCGCCTAAATAATGACAGCATTATTTTTATTATGGTAAAAACTTGGTAAATCAAAAAAAAAATCGATTTTCTAATATATAGCGTGTATTAATTAAATTAATCAATAGTTTTTACCCCAGTTCTTAAGGCTACTCAACTGCTGATTGGATCGTCTAAATACGTTACCAATGCTACCGCATGCCTATATAGAAAACACGCAAAAGTATTTATGCAATTTAATTCTATCATTATTCAACCAATTTTCTAGACATATTCATTTTTGCTCTCGAATTGATAACACACAAAATCCACGTCAAAAATAAAAATAAAGCAATTACCTTAAATTCAGTAACTCGTCCAATCCCAAAATATTCCTTGGCAGCAACGCCCTCGCCCCCTAATATGTCAAAGAAATAGAAATAGAATAAAATCCTGTACGAAGATTTGCTAAAAACATTTTTGATAAACTACAGCTGAAATAAATATATGTATATAGTTTTGATGAAATAAATTAAATGATGAATTCATAAAACGTAAATTATGAAAATTACTTTAATTATTTGATGATTCTTACCATTGTCAATGACTTCTTGGAAAACGAAAGGACGGGCGCCGGATGGGAAGCCATGCTTAGTAGGCAACGAATTTAATTTTTCAAAAATGGCTTTCATATCCGCTGGCCACATGTGCTTGGAAGCGTCCACCCTGTGAAAACAATTCAAAAAAGTTTTGCATGATATTCGAAATTTTGTGCTTTAGTTATTGAGGAAATATCTATATACTCATGGAATATCAAGCAGTATAACTAATTACCGGAAGCCAGCAACGCCAAAGCTAATCAAACGATTTAAAAACTCCACGATTTTCCCGCGCACATAGTCCTTCCCTTGGTTGAGGTCATTTAAACCAGATAGTCTGCAGTTTCGTACCTTTTTCATTTAAATACAACATAATAGCGTTTTTAAAATTATTTGATTAAGCGTATAATTTTTATGGCACTTGTTGAGTAATTTACAATTTATACACAGTAGGCAGGGATTTATATAGGTATTTATAAATATCCGCAATTACTTGATTGGCATCTCCATAGTTTTCAATATCACCCGAGCTCGTGGGACACTCATCCCTCCCATTAAAGTCCGAGGCAGAAAAATCTGGGTAGCTGAGAGAGCCAGCATCAAAGCTGGACCCACCCGTTCCCACTCCAGCCCCTACGTTCCCTGTCATGTGATTTATGACAGCATCCACGTAGACACGGACGCCCACGGAATTGCACCGTTTTACCATTGACACGAATTCTTTTTCTGTCCCGGATCGGGTCGCCAATTTATAGGACACTGGCTGATACCGTTCCCACCAAGGACGGCTCTGTCCGCTATCATTTTTTACTGCGTTTTCATTCGGAGGGGAAGTCTATACATATTATGGAAATGAAAGTTAAAGTTTTTACATTTTCCATGCTTTAATATATCCTATAGGTTTATTTTGATTTTCGTAAAATCTTCATATAAATATTTCAAAAGTAATTTCTGTGGCTATACAGAAAATTGAATTTTTAAAAACTTTTTGTTAAATGTTTTTTAAACTCATTTTTAAGACCCTGAACGTAAAAACTATTTTAGTTTATTTTATAAACATTTAAAAATGTGTGTAGTACATAATTCAATTTTTTACCTGAACTCCACCAAATCCATAGGGTCCCAAAAATCGCTCACATTCCACTGCAATGTCATTCCACCTCCACTCAAATAAATGAACAATAGTTGTTCGATTCCCTGTAAAATTTGGATCCCATTGTCCGTTAACAGAGCCACAGAAGAAAGCCACAAGGAGGACTAACAGCGTGGTTCCGCTTCTTCTGGGACTGGGAACGGCCCGCTTTGCAAAAGCTAGCAATTTCTGTGACATTTTGAACTGTTTTTCTAAAATAAGTTATTTTATTGAGGCTGTGATGTATATAACAATTAGTTGGTTCCTGACAGCGCAGTAGACAGCAGACTGGAAGCTAAAGTCAAATCATGTAGGTCATCGGGTCGAATTTTCATCTATGTAAATGAAAAACATGTAAGTATGTTATCGATTTGTAGTCAATTTAGTTTTTCAATTATTATTGATTAATTCACATGCAATAACATATTATCACTCTACCATCAAGTACTTACTCATGTTTTATTATTCATGACATGTTTCTTTTTTTTTTATTTTGTGCAAATTGGTTTACATGTGTTTGCATGCTTTTAGTATAAAAAAATACATACTAAATGCAATTATCTGCCGGCACTGGAACCGGTCCCGATGTAATGGAGTAGTGTACACAAAGGCCAACGCCTAGTCAAAGGACGATTGGTAGAAGAAATTCGATTAGAAATAAAGGTTGCCCTTGCAATTTTTACTTTTGTTTGCTCGATAAGCTAATGCAAGAAATACAAGAGTATTATAATAACAAATACTTAGAAGTAAAGTACAAACAACAGGCACTTTTCCCAATGTGTAGATTGATTTATTGATTGTCAAAATGAAACAATATTACAACTCTTTTAAATGGAATTGAAAAAAAACTGTTTGTATTTGCATAACGAGTTCTAATTGAGTTGATTCTTGATTGCGCTAATGGCGTTATTAGAAAAGATCAAGCTTCCTATCCCTATCCCTATCCCTATGCTTCCAAACAATATCGTAATTTTAACAGTGATGCGAAATTATTTGGAGGAATCAAAAACAATAGCACCTTTGCAGGCGCGGATCCAGGATTGGGTCATGGGGGGGGGCTAACAATGTTAAGCGGCCATCTTGAAAAATGGCCGCTCCTATCTCCACCATGTTAAAAAAGCTTCTCAAGGAGGGGGCTAAAGCACCTTAGCCCCCCCCCCTTGGATCCGCCCTTGCACCTTTGAGAATACAGGCGAGGTTATTACCCTTCCTGCTCAATTGCATCCCAAATTCTCACATATTTCAGAATCAGATATGGACTGTGACCCGAGCCCGGGTCCGGTTTCGGATCCAGAATCAAATTCGTTAAAACCGGGGACAAATATAAAACTAGATGCTTATAACAACGCAACCACAGAGCGTGGAAGGTCGAAGCCAGAAGAAGTAGATTCTGATTCTGATGTTATGGAAATAGACGAATCCGGATATTCACGAATTCCCATGTTCAAGATGGCCATTTATTCAACGGTTGAGCTGATAACAGATAGGTCATAGAGTCAAAGGGTCCTTAAAATGGGGATAATTCGATGACATCATTTATGGACAACCCCTAAGTACTATAAAGTGACACACTTCCAAAACTTCCAACATACCCCACAACTAACCAAAACCTACATATATTATTTTAATATTGGACCGAATCAAATTAATACGTCAAATTAATGTGTTATGAATACATATCTATATAGTAGTCGTTAGTAAGACTAATTTCAATCTACAATCTAATATAAATTACGCATTCATACTAGTGTTGATTGAAATACATAATGATAACTCATCATACATTTCAATCATAACTCTTGAGTATTGTGAGCAAATAATGAATTACAAAAGTCCATTGAAAACTGATCTGAATAATTAACATGCAGATTATTTGCAGCGTGCAACATCAGCAATTTAAAACATGATCACATGTATTGCCACTACCCGGTTTTTAATGAGCATTTAGTTTGCTAATTATATTAACAATCTGATCTGTTCAATAGCAATTCAAAAAATGAACAATATAATAATGATTGATGTCAATAATGATATTGAATACATTTTTGTAAACAGCTACTCATAAATACTGCATAAATACTGCATGATTGCTTCCTTAGTCTATACATCAAGACAAGACAGCAAGTCAAGAGTCACGATTCAATCCCTTCAAGAATTTTCTTATTTTCTTCCGTACGGTAAGTTTTTTGAATTTTATGTTTTCCATCTTAATTTGAAAAACTAATTTTCTTGAATATTTAAGGGTGCTTTGTACGTTATGTTTTCATACTCATAGTGCTAAGTAACCAAAACGTCATTTAAAAATATATCGACTGTCATATAATTTAAAAATCTAGATTAAAAATGAAGTCAATCACTGCTTTTTTCTGGTTTCTTGGAGTTGCGGTTTTCATCTTGTTGGGTGCTACACTCCCTGCAGCACAAGCAGGAAGCTGTTACGGTAACAACGAGTGCCAGAATCGTACCGGCCAGATTTGTTGCCCCAAAACAGGTGAGCATGAAGGATTGTTATGAGCAATTAATGGCAATTCTAATCGCTACTGGAAAATAGAAATTGCCGATCTTAATTTGTTTCATTAAAATAATGTATAATTTGATTTTTTAGCACAATACGCTATACGCTATACGCATTGCCTTGCTTATTTTTCCAAAATATAAATTAAACACAATTAAATAAATTACGAACATGAAAATCGTCAATTTCGCTATTAATTTGAGTTGGGGAACGGCCATTGTGCTTCTTCTGTAACGAAATATTACTATAGGATAATTATATTCTACTTTTACATGGTAATTTGATTTTTCTCTGGATTTTGTTTTCAGGTTCCTGTGATACAGTAGCGAACTGTAAGCAAAAAGGGGATTGGCAGTGACGGGCAGTTATTTAAGAAATTAGCGTATTGGCAGTGTAGGCAAATATCTGATTTAAATTTATAAAAATTACAATTCTTTTGAGTGTATTGACAGTTGTGATACTTTATTTTTTCTATCACAAGGTTTGCATAAGTAATGCATTATTTTTACATTATACATAAATATCAATATAGGTAAGTTTTCATGGTGCTAGAACATTGTTTTGTCAGTTCAATTTCTTGTTTTTTTTTTTAACAATTTTGGAACTTTATTTAACACCAAACAAGCATTACATTTCTTGTTCTTTCAAAGCAACATGGCATCTCAAGCTTCTAGTAGTGGCACTCAGAACATTTTTAAAACAAGTGTTAACAAATGGAAGTTTTTTAAATCCGTTGAATCATTAAAAGAAGCTCAGAAAAGTATTGGCTACAATTAGAAAAAGAGATATTCCAATACGTGAACTATAGGAAATTTAAGGATGACTACGTCAGTGTACTACTGTATTCATCACGAAAAAACTTGTAAAAAGCAAAAGTACAGTTAGTGTATCCTGAAGTAAATGGTAGTGCTTCTTACTTTGAATTATTAGAAGTAATGGATCACGGAGATCTACCACAAAAAAGCTGTGTATGTGCTGGGTCAGCTGTGTGGTCATAGCTCACTATGGGCCGTTCACGTAAGACGTTAGCAAGGGTGGTGAGGAGCCTTAATCTATGTAAATTAAAAGATCGAGTGGGTGAATGGAATTTGGGAAAGTTTTGTACTAACATAGTAGGTGGATGATCCCAGTTAGGTAATATATCTCTGGCTCAAAGAGAAGCTTTGAGTTAACTACAACATCCTGTTAGAGCTGTAAAAATGAAAGGAATCCTAACCACGTAAAACACACGTCGTGGTGACGAGAACATGACGCATACAGGTGGGAGGGAAGCTTCTTCGCATCGATTCAAAGCAGTCGAAGATGCTCTTCTACGTACGTGCTTCTCCCGATCAGCGTGAGAGTCGAAATCCAGAAAGATGACATGACAGGCGACAGGCTGCAAGTTGAGGTACTATGCGGTATATAGCAATTTTGAACGGCCTACACTACCATACCGTACAGAGAGAGTAACGCAATTAAGAGATTTATCTTGTGGAAACGGTTGGTCCAAAAATGATGCCATCGGTGGGGTAGGTAGATGTAGTTGGGTATTGATAACACGTCACGTCATGCTAAAGAGGGCCGTTTACGTAATGTTAAAATACTTAAACATTACCTTTTAAATGAGGGGTGGGTGGGTCCTAAAAGAGTGATGGGTTAGGTAACGTCATTTATGGACCCTCCCAAACAACTTGGAAAGTCTCAGTAAGCTTCGAAACTCTGCATATTTTGCGCACGTATTTTGGGGCAGAGATACTGACGAACGGAAGCTTTTTGTCTCCTACTGTCTCCTGTTGCTCAACGTATGAAAAAGGGAATTCTGTCTCTTCCTTTTTGTTGAGATGGAATGATCGTAGTACTCACTCACTGCAATGCTAACTATCACCACTCTTCTCTTGTGATTCTTGGGAAACTGCATCAAGGGCAGTTGACACATTACGTTAGCACAAAAACTTCCAAAATTATAAGCGTCCACCCACCCTTTCACTCCATCTCCGTTAAGTAGGTAGGAATTATTCACGGGTCGCTTGACATCCCCTCACCCTATAGTGAGTTACTAACGTCATTTGTGAACGGTCCCTGAAATAAAAAGGCTACGATGACATGGAAACTACTTTTACCCGAAATGGGTATAATGCAGTGGAGGACCATCGCTTTGTACTTACATGTTAAGCATGCAGGGTCAAATGAATGCAACGACTTGCATTGTATCGTTATATTTGGTAAAGTTTTGGGTGTCCAACGACTGATTTGTGTAAATGAGTGAGGTCTGGAACTGCACCGAGTATTACTCGTGTCGTAACAATAGGTAAAAGACTGGCTTATTGGTAACGTTAATAGAGAACAAGTTTATATTGAATCTGTCGTTGTAATAGAAGTGACTTTTCAAAGTTCGATTTAGGTATAATTTCAATTTATTGTTTAACTAAAAGTAATTGACAGTAATAATAATTTCATTCAACATCCTTCGAGGACCCTGTCGATGTCCTTCGTAGCATCCGCTCATAACCGAATCATTGCCTCATAGATTCCAAATTCATTGCGTAAATTAAACAATTTCAACAATTTTACAATGCGTCATTCATAAAGATTTCCTTATTCATATTCGCTGACTATAGTTATTTTCAAATTACTCATCTCTGATATACTCTGATTACATCGATGTGTCAATACTAACTAAATGTCAATTTACTCATGCCAATCACGGCTAATAATAATGGTACTAAATATTATTATTATTATTATTATTATTATGCAGGGTTTTATTTCTTTGTTCATTGATCATATTGATTACATCGAGTACATACACGGAACATGACACAAGTAATGCTAAATCATTCCCGAAAATAGTACATGTAATGATAGAGTAGTTTGCTTAATTTTACTTTGAAAAACTATTATTATCACATACAGACAATTTAATTAAGAAAGATCAAGAAGCCCAGGCAGCATATAACATGCGCAGTGGAGAACAGGGTTTACAAATGGAATACACTTTCAATCTGATGCTAACAGTATATACTTAACTAGAGAGATTCAACACCTACAATTCATAATATTCTACCCTATAATTATTATAGTACTAATAAAGCTAACTTCCATGGGCCTTATTTCTAATTATTGTTGGAATTGTTGATTTTCTGTACCTTTCAGTTTTACATTTAATAATTCGGAACTTGTTGGTTGATCTGTTTGGGCGAGTATTAATTCTAGCATACTGACTTAGCCAATTCCCAAACCGTTTTGATTTATCTAACTTTTTGCCAAAATTTTTTAACAGCATTTTATATCTTTCCTGAATATTACTTAGACCTAATTTTTTTGCTATAAAATTATAATTTGAGTCACTCACATAAGTGCATTCTATTATTGACAAACATCGTTTCTCAATAGCAGTTAGTTTTTTTTTAAGATTTTGAGGTATTGCTTGGCTCCATACAACTGATGCATATTCAAGGTTACTTCTTATGTAAATTTTGTACACATTTGTCAGTTGACTTTTACTAAACCCACAATGCTTGAGTTTCCTTAACATAAATATTTTTTTTGACGCTTTCTTAACAATATGGTTAATGTGATCATTCCATTTTAATTTGTCATTGATTTGAACACCTAGTAACTTTGTACAATTAACGACTGGGACTAGTTCATTATCTATTTTCAGTTCTATATTGCTGTATTTCTTGTCTTTTTTCTTTTTAAATATGTATGTAATTATTATGCGTCAAGTTCAATACTGACATATATAGCACACGTTGACGTTCCAGAGTTAAGAGAGGACGTGGTGGACAAGATATACTACACACAAATAACGTATGGTCTCAGTCCAATTAAATGTGTAGCTTTGTCACAATTGCATATTTAGCAGTCAAAGATAAATTGAGATTTGTATTTAAAATCTAAAGTAAGCAATACTGTACCAATAGTTTTATTATATTATGCCATCTGCTACGCAAATCTGGATACTTTATTGATTTATCGAAAAATATTTACTACATGTATACAGTGTAACCTGTCTATGTTTATAGTGACATGGGCTATAGTGTGGTAACCCACCTGTAGGGCCAAAACTTTTAAAACTCATAAATTTGGTAAGTCCTTGCCACATGTGATGTTTCATTTCCCCAGATGCAAGAACAGTCTTGCTTTCGTAATTCGTCATTCTTGAATTGAATGAGAACGATCAAAAATGTGATAATACATCCGTAGATCTATAGACAATACAAAATAAAAATAACGCATTAATTATAGTACTCCAGTTAAAAATACCTACATATAAGCAATATATGTAAGCGTATTCGTAATACTGAAAGAAAAAATTTTATATTACATACAGTTGTAATTAGATTTTTGTTCACAACAAAATAGTCGGCTGCAGTCAGCTGTATTGATGTGTAGTCAATATCTGTTTTGAAAGCGTTAATCTACATACAGCAGTGTACAGAAAACAAATAAAGTTATTAGTATTCACACTCACATACCATGTAATTATATAGGTAAATAAATATCAAAATTTGTTTCTGTGTCATCTTCATGCAACAAATCAATACCAGTATCAGAACTAGGTAGGCACATATTTTTTTTAATTTTGTAATTATTACAGCTGGCATTTTTCTACTTCATTATTAGTATTATTATACATAATTATCAGTACAGGTATTAAAATATTTTTGAAATTGTAAACGTACTTTTGCCTGAATATTTGGAGAGAATTTTTCATAATTGATGTCTTTCAAAATCCTTAACGGTTTCTTAGACTGAAATTAAAGACGCACAAATATCAGAAAAATTGTTAGCAAATAAATTAAAAATTATTAATATAATTAATTGATAATTTGTTTATGCTCAAACCTCATTCTGCATATTAGTAGAGATAATCGTGAGCCAGTAAAAGAAAGTGAAATGAATGAAGAGATCCGTATAAGGACCATAATTCCCATCGTTTCTCTG
The DNA here is from genome assembly GCA_949802685.1 of Dicyrtomina minuta. NCBI lineage: Eukaryota > Metazoa > Arthropoda > Collembola > Symphypleona > Dicyrtomidae > Dicyrtomina > Dicyrtomina minuta. The sequence continues at coordinate 107,834,523 of OX461808.1, forward strand.
TTTAACCTTGAGTAGACTATCGTCCTCAAAGGAGTAAAAGAGTGAATTGAAGATAAAGAATAAGTTGACGAGGACGGTGGCCATCAGGACAGTCACTTCGATAAATAGAGAAATGCCCCACGTTGAGCTGACAGCCTCGACGACGTCTTCCACAGTCCCGTAGCACCTCATTAAGTAAGTTAAACGTGCGTCAATTTCCATGTCAGTGGACTCCCGGCTCCTCCCCCTGGCAAAGTTAAAGTAGTTATTAACATTGCTGGGTCCGGTATCAGTACTGCTGGGATTTGTCACTGACAAACTACAACACTCGATAAATCTTTTGTTTTTCATTTGCATTCCATAATTTGTATTATTTTTGCCGTCATAATCTTGGGCCAATTTTAAAATTCCCTCCAGCTCTTCGTTCACACTCTGCAGACACGTGTCCAGAGTAAAAATGAAGAAGCTCAGGATCATACTGACGAGGACATGACTCAGCGTGGTCAAGTCCCACATAATGTAACCCGCCAAGACCAAATACATCTGCCAGTCCTTGTTCATAATTGTCTCTGGGAGTGGTTGAAATTCCCGCTCTAGATTCGCCATGAGTGACAGCGTCTTCTGGAGCAGGAGCTGTCCCTCATTGAGAAAAATAGCCACGATGTAGAATAAAACACATTTTCGGCAGAAATTCCTAAGTCTTTGAAGGTCCTTCGCCTTGCCCTTCACCCTATAGCGAGCGGATATTGATGTACATCCAGAGGATGAAGACGAAATCCCTTTCAACTGAATGTTCACAATGCAGTTTTGAACAGCCTTTGACAGAAGACACCATATTTTGGGGACACGCTCAGCCATGCGGCGGCCACGGAGCATGAGTCCAAGGAAGCCAAGGACATGTGCAGCTCTGTCAATAATTAATGCCATCACTTCCGCTGAAGGGTTCATAATCCCGTCCACGCGGTGAAGCTCCACAACTAAGGTCATCATGACGAAGATGAAGGAGACATAGGTGAGGAGAATGAGTGCCATTGTGGAGTAGAAGCGGGCCAAGGATACCTTTGCGTAAATTAGGACGTTACCTTGGATGGTGACCGGGAGGAGACCGAAAATGATGTTGAGGAGTGTCAAGTAGAATCCATGTCTCATAAGAATCTTGCTCCCCGCTTTACAATCTTTCGTAGCTGAAGAGAACAACTTTTGAAATCCCTGCTCAATTTCAACCGGGTGGCCGGGGTCAACTTTGATGTCATTATTTAAAAGCGTTCCTTGAGAACAAAGTGGAAATTTCTTTCCTTTCCCCATTTTTTTATTTTATTTTAAAAATGTGATACCTTTAGCTGCGTAGCTTTTAATTTAACAGAAAAACACACTTAGCAAAAATTAGTTGTTATGAATATTGTCAACTCGTGTATGTGGTACAAGATGGATGTCGCCGTTGACCGTTAGTAGAGAACTAAATTCACGCTGAAGAACAACTTGTGGATAGTAATAATAAGAGGCTGATGTTATAAAGACAAATTACTTGCTTATCATCTTGTATAAACGGGCGCGGTTCCACATGGTACCTTTACATTGATGAGTGTTGGATTTATAATGCAAGTTGCATACCAACCCAAGCAGATGGTACATATTGCAAAATGTAAGTTCCACATATGATAATTTATCGCTGTGCAACATGCAATCAAGGGATTTTTTTTAAACGGCGTTGAAATTAGCACTGAAAGAGTGAGTGTTTTTATTGGACAAGAAAAGGCATGCCTAGCTGAGCTTTGAAATTTTTGGGAGACTTTATTAAAGTTTAGAGCATTTCGGAGTCGGGTCGGGAAACTTTCTTCCCCAAACTGACCCGAAAACATTGTCCATTTGCATTACTAATAGTTTGTGAAGGTAAATATGGAAATTGTACTGCGGAGATATGAATAGCAGTAGCGGGAAAAGGACAAGGAAGGTTGGGAATGGAAACCCAACCGACGTCGTCGGTACAAGCAGTAAATTTCCACTGCGTATAGCAGGAGGAGAATGTAGGTATAGGAGAGGAGCAGGGCTATGAGTATAGCAGGTAAAGTAGGGCAGTTGGGGAAGACGGTTGACGTTGAGCAGTATGACGTAGGCACTCTCTCAGAGAAGAGCAATGTGAGGTATACGAGAAGACGCAACTAGGGCTAAATATTTTGCCGACCACTTTAGCATTAGGTAAACGGAATTTGGGAAGCGGCCTATTGCACTACTCAATGGTGATTGGGCCTTTGACTGCACTCCTCGGTGCTTATTGGTTAAAAAAAAATCCCCCGGCAGACAAATTTAGCCCTAGTTGCGTCTTCTCCTATACCTCACATTGCTCTTCTCTGGCACTTTCTCGATCGTACGATCGTCGTCCTCCTCAGCAGGCGAAGAGAGCCAGGACTTCACTTCCTATTTTACGCTCCGAGGAGAACCAGCTAGGTGGACCAGCTAGTAAAGTGAGAAAAGATAGTTAGCCCGCCAGCCATCTTGTTTATTATTAATTATATATATATTTATTAATTCTCCTTCCTTTTCTTCTCCTTCGGAGATTTTATTTAATTACCCGAAAGGGAATAATATTGTGTATAAGTTAGAGATCATTACGGATTGTTTGTGGAGTGAGTATTATGTACATTGTGTGAAGTATCAGCGAACAGTTACAGAGTTCAATAAAAGAACACTCCCAAAGACATTAATCTTGTGCTGTAAACATTAACATTGCATAGGCATTCATTGGCCGACTGGAGCCAGCACAGTAGCATTATAGTGATACTCTCAGTTCACCGGGTACCGGAGTATAACGGTCATCTTTCTCATACTCCGGGTGTGAGTGTCGACGGTCATACCGACACCTACACACCGGGTCATTATAGTTGTGCATCCCATCCATTACAACGGATCCCCTCCCGAACCACCGGGTTCTTCGTAGCCAGTCTGGTGTAGCGAGATTGCGAGAGCAGGAGCTTCGTAAGCGCGGTCGGCTCTCCCCGGTCGCTCTTTCTGTAAATACCAGAGCGGGCCGAGGACGATCTCGCCCACCGAGGACCGCGTCGTCCACTAATCGCGGTCGAGGAAGAGGAAGAACGCCAACAGCAGAGACCGACCCGGTCGCGTTCTTGTTCCAGCCGCCTGTCCCGGTCGTGATACGAGGGAAAAGGGGGAATATTGGGAAAATCCAGTCTACACTGGCGACCCTGAAGGACACAAAACTTCCGTTTTGTTCAAGTACCGAAGACAGCACAATCAGGTGAGAACCACCAGTTCCACATTGTTGTTTTTCTCAAAACTTATTCTTAAGTTTAGAATAGTCATTAGTCGACCGCGACACACAACAGCGATCTTGTCTCGGTCGGAAGGATAGCGTAGTCGCATACAACCATATACAATCATACAGCAGGGACGCATAGGTACCGAGTTGAGCATAGGCGCGAGCACCTTGGTCGGCGGTATTGGTTTGGCAGGAGTGGATAAGCACACCGGAGCCCCGAGGCAGGCCAGTCCAGCCTGTCCCCCTTAGAACTCGCCGCATAGCGCAGACCGCGACTCGGTCGCGGGGTAGACTCGGTCTCGGTAGTAGTGAAATATCATAGTCAACCGTGACACCCCGGGGAAAAAAAAAGTTCCGTATAGGTCCGGTCCAGTTTGAGAAGGTGGTAGTGCATTCGCAAGGGCCAAGGCCGAGGACCAAGAACCAGGACCGGGATGAAGCCATTCTGCGACATCAAGACGGACGGGGTAACATGGACGAGCCGGGAAAACGAGCTAGTACAGAAGCAGCTCTTACTCGAAGACCCGCAAACACCGGGAGCATGCGACCTGCTCACGGTAAAGAAGAGGTGGTACATCTACAAGTACCAGCTGGAAGTCAAAGAAACACCCAAGCCTATGACACCATCGGAGGTGGCATTTGCATTTGCAGGATACTAACAGCAAATGATGACCGCAGAGAATGACGGAGCAGCTGAATTTGAAGGCATAACCGAATTAAGCCAAGCGGAGACGAGGAAACTCGAGGACTCGGTCAAGCAGATCGCGACCGCGACGAAGAGCGACCCGGTAGCACCGAAGAAGGCAGAGGCCGCAGGTAAGACAGTGCTGGACTATGTCTTACAGATGTCAAAAGACATGCAGTCCATGCAACTAGCCGTCCAGTCCATACAGGCGGACCAGGTACGCCTCAAAGCCCAGTTGGCAGTGGGCAAGAGCCCTGGGGGTCAAGCGATTCCGCAGAAGAACTTACTGCAACAGGCCACAGCAGGCACTGGCCACCAACAGCCACAGCAAATTTTAATGGGCACCGGGACGAAGCAGCTGTCAACACCGGGTGTCACCTTTAGCGCAATACCCTCGCAACAGTCCAGCCAGCAGTCGTATAACAGTACGAGTAGTACCGCGTCAGCACCGGACATTGCGGACATGGCAGACCATTTGCTACATGTCCTGGATCAACAGAACCAGAACACCCGGCATGCTCAGGAGTTACAGCGGGAACAGACACAGCTGCTGGCAGGAATGATGGCGCCGACCGGGCTGCATATTATATCGCAGCACTTCGATCCAAAGGTAGACATTGCACCGAACTATATCGATGCTTTTGAGGCACATCTGGAGATCCATGGGGCCCAGCCGAGGGCGTATGTCCAGATTTTCCAGAAGTGCTTGACAACACCAGCAGAAGCATCCTGGCTGAAGGCGACACTTCTAGACGTGGACCATACTTGGGCAGCGGTAAGAGCAGAGTTCTTGAAGGCGTACGACCGGTCGAGCGCGCAGTCAGTCCTAAACAGAGTGGTAAATTGGAAGCAACAAGCTCATGAACCAATACGGCAGTGGGCATCCGACTTTTATTCCTTGCTTAAGAGCATTAAGGAGCCCCACCCATGGGAACAGCGTGAAATCATAAGTCGCATCAAACAGAACATGCATAGCTCGCTATACGGAGTATTCCCACCGGGGACAGCGGTTCCGCAGAGGTTAAATGATTTTATCAAGCAGGCAGAGGAGTTTCACAGAAACCGGGTCCGGGCCGAGAAAGAAAAGGAAACATATCGGCCGTGGAATCAGCAAGACCGAAGCAAAGGCCGAGACCGGCAGCTGTCCCAAGGGCAGCGAAATCAGCAATGGAATTCAAGGGACCGCCAACGTAGCAACGAGCGGAATCCCGGTCCCGGTGAGCGCAGGCGAGAACAAAGTCGAAGCCCGCAAGCACAAAACTCACCGGGCCGGTCAGGTCCTGTACGAGACAGATCGGCCAGCCCACAAGGGAGACGAGAATCACCGCGTCGGGATAGGCAACCGGAGCGGAGGACCGGGAAGTGGTGTCACGTATGTAGTAGAAACACGCACAACACGGAGGATTGCAGGTCAGCAAAGGCGAAGGTGATGGCGTTAAAGATACTGGCACAGGCGTGTGCGGAAGAAGAGGAGGCAGAACGTCAGACCGGGACACCACCGACTGGGACACCGGAAGGCATGCAAGGCTTACAGGCCTCAGCGGAAGACAAAGAAGACCCGGACGAGAGGCAGTTATTTAATGCGTTGCGGACCGCGAAGAACAGGGAAGAAGGTAGCGTGCTGAGGCTAGACCGGGACCAGCGACCAAGTCCCGGTGAAGACCAGGTCCAGAAGGCAATCAGCAAGCTAAAAGCCAAATTTGAGCCTTCAACACTACCACCGTCTTTAAACTGGGTTCAGACACGGACAGACGAGGGGACCCGTGTCACCTACACCGAATAAACAAAGCCCCTTACGCCCTAGTAAACATAAAGCATAAACAGAAGCTATTTCCGTATTTCGCGTTAATAGACTCGGGCTGCACCGCGCTCGCTATCTCCATGAAAGAATGCGATAGACTAGGGCTAGAGATAAGAAAATCTTCGATAAAAATGTCAGGGTTTGATGGCAAGGTAGTTACGGCAGGAGGAGTAGTGACCTTAGATATGAAGATCGCGGGTCGGTGGTTTAGAGAAGATTTCCTGGTCCAAGAGGGACTAATGTGCCCTATCTTCATCGGGAACAAGTTCCGATGGAAGCATGGCTTGAGTTTTGACAACGCGAAAGGCGAGATGCGATGGGATGTCCCGACCGAGGAGGAGAAGGAGCGAGATGTCGGGTACTTTGTCCGTGGTTTGTCAGTAAGAACCGCGAAAGACGTCTGTGACTTGTCACTAGCGTCGACCCCGGACAGGTACGACCGGGCAAAGCTAGGGACATCGTCCATCCAAGTGTTCGTCGAAACTGGTCAAGAAGTATCCCGGGGTAGTACGGAGTGATGGTAGGTCCGGGATTACGAACGCGATCATCCACGATCTGCGCATCCCGGAGGACTGCCCGGTGATACAATGTAAACCTGCTCGAAGACCACCGGCAATAGCGAAGTGGGAAGATGAAACCTTACATAAATTGGAACTGCAGGGTAAGATACGACGATCGACTTCGGCATATTCCTCGCCAGTACTAATTATACCAAAACCAAACGGCGATAAGCGAATGGTGGTAAATTATAAAGAGTTGAATAGCTACACACCGAAGATACAGAACCCGATGCCTATCATACACCAAATCTTGGAGCATCTTCCACCCAATCGAGTCATGTCCAAGCTAGACCTAAAATCGGGCTTTTGGCAAATACCCATAACGGAGAACTCCAAGAAATTCACCACGTTTCACACGCAGAATGCATGTTATGAGTGGAATGTAATGCCGATGGGGTTGAAGAACGCGCCAATGATATTCCAAGATCTGATGAACAGGCTATTTGGTAAGTTTGTAGGAGACTTCCTGCATGTGTACCTAGACGACATTTTTATCTTAAGCGAGACCGAGCAACTGCATAAAGAACATTTAGATTTTGTGTTTAAGACGCTTCATAACTTTAACCTTACTTTAAACTGGGCTAAGTGCGAGTTCGATCTACCGGAAGTCGAGTTCCTAGGCCACATTGTCACGCGCTTCGGCATCAAGAAATGCCCGACAAAGGTAGCGGCGATTCAGGATTTCCCGTCACCGAGAACAAAGAAGGAAGTACAGCGATTCCTAGGGGCCATTGGATGGTACATGCGGTTTATACCACATTATGCCACACAGTTAGAGCCAATATTTCTAAAGCTGAAGTCGGAGGCAGATCCGAACTTGCCGTGCCGGTGGGGAAAGAGCCAGCAGACCGCGTTTGAGACGATTAAGGCGGAAGTGGCTAAGGAAATCACATTAAACACAATAAATTATGATCACCCGTTATACGTATACACTGATGCAAGTGATGTAGGGCTGGGAGCCATCCTGGCCCAAAACTATTATTGTGAGTTGACCGGGGAAGACAGATTCCGGGTGATCGAATGCCGTAGCAAACTGCTGAATGCAGCGGAGCGCAGGTATGACGCGAGGGAGAAGGAATGTCTGGCTATCAGGTTTAAAACCCGGGTGTTTGATCCCTTCATCAGGTATCAAAAGGACGTGATTTTCAGGTGTGACAACCAAGCGTTGACACATCTGAAACATGCGGCCATCAATGATCACCTCTATAACCGGCATATTGTCAGGTGGGCAATAGAGTTGGGTCACGTTGTCAATGACATAGACTTCGTGAAGGGAGAAGACAACAAACTGGCAGACTTGCTTTCTCGCGGCGCGCTACCTGACCCCAAATATGACGATAATCCGGATGAGCTGGACATGTGTGTGGAAAGTGCTTGCGTATGCCTGGCAACGTTCACAAACACCAGGGAGAGAGTGGAGGTGGATATGGACATGCTGGACAAGGACATGCTGCGGGGCTTGCAGAGAGAGTGCGAGGCACTATCTACTATTACCAAGAGCCTTAGCCGAGTCGGGGAGCGGTCTAGGTATCGCTACGACTACGTTATCGTGGAAGGAATTCTCTGTAGATATGTCCCATGTAAAGAGCAGACCGCGTCGCGGTCGATCCTGAAGGAGGGTACACCGAAAGGGGGCTTTTATAGCAACCAGGTGGACAAGTTATGGGAACAGAGACTGGAAGAAGACGAGCGGACCGGGCAACCTGTGCCGCCGGTAAGGGTGCGACCGTCTATGCTCATGAAAAAGGGTAAGCATATTAAGTGGGAGCATCCGTTAATCCAAGCGAGTTTCTTAGATCCGGAATCAGTAACAGCCAGGAAACGCATAGTCCCGGTCATACCGCAGTCCATAGAGCGGGACGTCATAGCGCACTTTCATGATAGCACGATGGCCGGGCACCAAGGAGTCGAGCGCACATATGACCGGATCAGGAAAAGGTTCTGGTTTTACAATATGCATAAGATCATAGAGGCATATGTGAAGACTTGCGCGGTATGCCAGTTAGTAAAAGCTTCGAACCAAGCGCAACCGGGAAAGATGGGTATTCACTCATACCGGAACAACGTGTTTGAGTGTGTGCATGTGGACATTGTCGGAGAGCTGACCGCGAGCGCGGGCTTCAAGTTTATCGTCGTCTGTGTAGACGAGTTTTCAAAGTGGGTGAGCATGGAACCCTTAACATCGGTATCGTCAATAAAGATCTTGAAATTCCTGCAGAAGGTGTTCAATCAGTTTGGAACACCGAAGCGCATAGTCTCCGACAATGCGTCATATTTCTTAGGGGACGATTGGAATGACCAGCTGCGCCAGTGGGGAGCTACATGTGTCCATGTGGCGCCCTACCATCCTAACCCGAACCAGTCGGAGCGGGCAAACCGGGATATCAAAAGCATCTTACGCGCGTTTTGCATGGCGACCCAGACAATGTGGGCGAAGCAGTTAGGTGACTATATGGTAGCGCTTAACACCGCGAAATCAAAGTCATCCCGGTATTCTCCATGCCAACTGAACCTGGGAAGAGACATATTATTACCGATAGACCGCAAGTTGCAATTGTTAGAGACGTTGAAGGTCACGGAGGAAGAGTACGGGCGGCAATTGCTTAAAGATGTAACTTTCATCAGAGACCAGGCTAGGTATAACTTGAGAGAGGCACAGTTGCAGCAGAAGAAGTACTTCGACCAAAACAAGAGAGATGTTGTGTACGCGGTAGGGGATTTAGTTAAGATACGCAATAAGAAACTGTCCTCAAAGGAGAATAAGTACGCGAAATCCCTTGGACCGCGTTACACCGGGCCGTGGAAGGTCGTAAAAGTGCACTCAGATTGCTTCTACAGTATCCAGGACCCGGATAAACCCAATAGCAATCCGATGAGGTTCCACACTTCTCTTATGTTGCCTTACCACGAGAAAGAGAGCCAGGACCCGGTCCCGGTAGAGCAGTCTGTAATAAATGCGGACGGAGAGTCGGGACCGGATACCAAAGAACGACCACAGCCAGACTCGGTGGTCACCGAGTCTGTACCATCACCAGATACCGAGACTGTACCAGATTCCGGAGGGAGTCACGGTAGCGCGGTTACCGCGACCGGGGGTACGAACCAGAGCACAGGTTGGAGAGGAGGTTTTGGACCTATCGACCTGTCTGATGACTATGAAGTAGATATTGATGACCCACCACCACCAAGGCGCTATCCCGGTCGGGATCACAAACCACCTGTGCGCTTGGGCATCAACTACGCGATGACCGAGGAAGACACTGGCAGTGTCCATGAGTTCTCGATGCTAATGATTGAGATATCCAGTTTAATATAAACTTTTAAATTTTTGTTACTCTATCTTTTATCTTTTCGTCTTTTTGCATGGAGTGTTACTATGAAAGCTTTATACAAACCGAGAAAAATCTTTTAAAATTTTTACAAAACTGAAAAAAAAGTGTGCTTTAGGTTAAGGTGGGAAGGATAGGGATGTCTTAGCGGGCACAAACCTATTCTTCCTCACGTCCTATGGTGTGTACGACGTTAAACTGCGCCTCACGCCCGTCCTGATCTCCACCGTAGGGGCGGGCATAGAAGGTAAGATCTAAACCAAAAGGTGAGGGTCTCGAACCTTCACAGAAAGGAAGTCAGAGTGAGCAAGAGGCTCGGGCTCAAAGCTGCGGGAGCATATAAACCAGCCGGAGTGGAGCTCCATACCCCGAAGACCATCGCCAACGATGCTAGTCAGGGGATGCCGTGAAAGTCGGCCTAGCTCTAAGCTGTGAGCGATCTAAATATCAGCAAAAACCAAATCCCGTAGGCCGTCGTAAAAGATGCTAGCCAGGGGTGAGTCCGTAGGCCCGCATTAATCGCGCTAGGTCAGGACAGAGCAAGCAGAGTGTAGAGGGTGTGTACCCGTCCCGTAGACCATCTTGGATGCTAGTTAGGGGCGAGACCTGGTACGCGGTAATGAAGTAGTGATCCCGTAGGCCTTCGTAAAGATGCTAGCCAGGGGTTTAGTCAGAAATATGGTGTGCGCCCGTTCCGAAGACCATCTTAGATGCTAGTCAGGAGCGAGACCTGGCGCGCGGTCTTAGACCAAAAATCCCGAAGGCCTTCCTATAGAGTTGCTAGCCAGGGGTTCAGAGCGAAGTATGGTGTGTACCCGTTCCGAAGACCATCTCAGGATGCTAGTCAGGAGCGAGACCTGGTACGCGGTAGTACGGAGAGCGGGACTGTCTCGTAGACCACCGGGGGTGCTAGTCAAGAGGCGAGTCTCGCAGCGGCGGTAAGAGAGTCGGGGGGATGTTTAGGTCGTAGACCATCAGGGACGCTAGTCAAGATATGGAATCCCGTAGCAGCGCGATGCTCAAAGCTTTGTGAGGGTAAACTAAGCCAAAACCCGGACCGCGGTCTGGAGGACGCGGTCATATGCTAGGTTAGTTAGGCATAGTTGAGAGCAGGGAGAGTAGAGGCGCGGTCATACTGACCGCGGTAGGGATGGGGCCAAACAAAACTAGGGGACTTAGTTTTTTTCTTTTCCAATCAAGTCTGGCCTCAGATCTTGTGGAAGTTAGGCGCCGGGGATAAGATGGACGAACCCGGTGTGGACGCGGTGCTCAAAGCTGTGGGAGGATAAACTAAGCCTAACCCAGACTTTAGTCTGGAGGACGCTGGTGCAAAATAGGTTAGTAGATGAAAAGTCAACGGGACCAGTGGAGACGCGGTCATTCTGACCGCGAAGGATGTGGCCAAAGCCTTCCATGGAACAATCGGCCGGCGCCGGATTTCGAATAAACAGCCGCCGAGAACTTCCCGAGCATGAATAAAATCGTAGAGGCTCGCATCGAATTTGAGGCAAAAGGTAATCGCGGTCAGTCAGGGACCGGGATTACTAGTAAGCAGGGTAGACAGGCGAATGGTAGGCGCGCGCGGTAGAATAGACCTCCTAGTACATCAAGTGGAATCACCGGTAGAGAGCCGCGTGTATAAATATTAAAACTCAACCTGAATTGGGACCGCTCGGAGTGAGGTGTTGCGGAACCAAGAACTCGATAAGGGTACAATTCAGGAACAGGCGACTAGATACCGGAAACCGTGGTGTGGTGTACGGTCACAGTTTAAAGTTTTCTGTGGGTAAGCAAAAAAGGTACGTGCTTAAACGTTAGGTATTTGCTCAATGCATCTTAGTTTGCACCAGAACACGTTAGAGTAGAGGAGACGACCGGGATGGTTTCGGACCATCCCATAGTAGCGGGGAGTATAGTGGCGAGACCGGGCGACCGGGATCGCCGCACTGAAATTAGGTTAAGTTTTTTAAGTTTTCTTTGCGGTACCATTGGTACTGCGGTGATGGGATTTTGTTTGTTTTGGCCGCGCTCTGGCGCGGCCACATGCATGAGTTTTGATAAACACAGCGAGACGGAGGTGAGTGGAATCTCACTTAGACATTGTCTAATCTGTGGTTTTAAAATTTTTTTTTAGCATGGCTACCCCACCGCAATGGGAGCTGGACGTAGCACGGGCCTACGGTACCGTGTCGTGGACGGCTGCATCATGCAGCGAAGGGCTGAACGCTACGGCGTTCGTATCGGGATTACCTGAAAACCCGGTAGATTTCGGGTGGCTTTCTCGGAGTGTCAAGGCGGAGGCACTCGAACGAGGGACGACTCGGGTCGCGGAGCAGCCACAAGATCATGAGTCCTTGAAGGGCTTAACGGAGGCCTACCGGCAGCAGGCTGAAAACGAGGAAGCCTTCAAATACAGTACGAAGGAGGATCTGCCGGCGAGGCGAATCCACTCATTTGTGGAGCGGGACGGGTCCTGGGACCAGAAATCATTGAACACGAAACCGTCCCTGACGAAGAAGTTGGTGGTCAGCGCGGACACCAGTACGGAAGAAGAAGTCAAAGCCGCGTTGGACAGGTTAGCGGGGGCGACACACGTTGGAGTGCACGTGTGGAGGGCTACCCGTCACACTACCAAAAGGGGTTACATATCGGTAATCGCGGTCACCGATGGGAATAACGTGGTGATCATGGGGTTTGCCACTCTACCCCACACAACCAGAGTGTATGCGTTGGAGTGGCTGGAGAAGCACAAGGCGACGAAGTGGTTCTACGGTCTGGGATCACAGTTCGAGCTGCTGAGAAATTTTGCGGACACCCGACCGCGACACGCGGTGGATGTCAAGTACTTATGGCAAAAGCTGTGGTCGGCAAAGTACAAGCGGGACGCACCGCGACAAGTTGAAGTGGTGATGTGCACGGTGTTCCCGGGAATACAAGTGTCCCGGGTGGACATGGCGGAGGACAATAGACCGTCAAGAGATGAGGACAGAGTGATACTCCGGGACACGCAGGTGGAGTTTATGTCAAAAGTGGTGTTAGGAGTGTTAAACTTGGGACGGTTGTACGCGGAGTCCTACTCTATGACGTGGATGGGCTACGAGCGGTGGCTAAAGGCAGTGCCGGACAGAATAGACATTTTAAGTGCACGAATGCCGATAGTCGCGCCTCAATATACAGACGCGCTCTTAAGACAGGATGTTCTTATGCTGCTAAAAGAAGTGCGCGGTTTGGTGGATAAGAAGCAGTTCAATTTTAGGCAGAGATTCGACCCGAGGGGTCTTTTTTCGATTCTGCTAGTGCTCCGTAGGGAGTTCGCGTATAGATTAGACCTACGACCGGGAGAGTGGCTATGGATGCGGTCCATAGCATGGATGATTCAGGTACCGCTGATCTTGGGCAAGTCGAATAAGTTGAAGACCCAGGATACTCCGTCTAAATGGGCGTCCAAGTACCGGTGCGCGCAGCAAGGAGAGGTGCCACGTATTTTAAGGACGCGTTTAGTGCCTTTGCGGAGTTCATCGATTTGTGGAGTGTAATGGACACCACCGGAGTTAAGGAAAAGGACGCGGGCAGGATGATGCAGGGGAAGAAGAAGCTGGAAGGTTGGGTCAGGCTTAGAGAATTGCTGAAGCCGGTGCAAACACTGATGCAAATGGACGCAATCAGTCTGTTGGATTCGACCGTGCAAATGATAGACGCGGATGGGTGTGAGTCTAATGCCTCCTCGGTTAGGGATGTGGACTGCCGGCCAGAAGTGTTCATTAAAGATTGGGATGAACAGCGTAGTGTGGCTCGGGCCGAGCAGAGACGGAAAGAAGAAGAAGACCGGGAAGCGGCCGCGGCATTGGCAAAAGAGCAAGAGCGTATTGCTGAACAGCACCGGAAGCTTCAAGAAGAAGCAATTGAGAAGGCGAATACGAAGCTGCATGCAGGACAGACCGGGGCGTCGAGCTCAAAGTCAGCTAAGAAGGCGGATAAGAAGACCGCGAATAAGCCGACTCCCGCCAGGACCAGGAGCAAAGGAGGGGTAGTGCCAGAAGGCGAAGTAGCACCGGGGCCGAAACCCGTTAAGAGGAAGCGGTCGACACCAAAGGGGACGCCAGCCAAGAAAGTTAAGACCGTGGACTTGGTCACGGAGACCGAGGATAGCGAGGAGGATTCTGAAGATGATGACCGGGATCAGATGCAGCCGCGGTCCACAATAGAGTATAAGAGGACTCTGGCATCCGGCTTTATGGGGAAAGTTGGGGCTCAGGCGAAGGCCATTAAGGAAGCGGGGAAGCGAGTCAAGAGGCTGTTGTTGGACACAGACACCCGGGTATGGGATAGTAGGCATCCTGTATTAGGAAGGGTTTATGTGTTTAACGCAGTGAGTGGCTGGCTCCTGCTTCCAGACAACCACATCAAGTGGCAAAGACGCTGGCTGGCGGATACGACCAGGGGCCCGGTGTATGCTCCTACACAACCGGGAATGTACGAAATAGGAAAGGTTTGCCGGGTCTGTCGGGCGGTCGGGCACACGGTAGTTTCGTGCTTGTCGGCGGATGAAGATCAGCCAGAGCGACCAGAAGAATGGGTAGATAAGTCGCAGCCATATTTACGGAAGCCGGGAGAAGATGACGTTATGTTCCGGATGGATGTCATGCAGTCGGCTTGGAACCGGGTGGAGGTTAGAGCCCATGAAGCGGAGGCGCCGGCCGGGGAGAAAGAAGTTCTCCAGAATCAGTTGTTGGGACTAGTGCGGGGGCCAGCGACAGTGGGCGCGTATGAATTAATGAAAGCGATAGATTCTCTCCTGAAGGAGCAGCCGTGGATGTTGGTTCGAACACCTCAAGAACCAATGTTCCGGGACTCAGAGATGGAGCGCGGTCTCCAGGATGTGTACTTGCAAGTAGCTGGAGTCCTGCGGTCGGTGGCGGACTTGCGAGCGAGGAACTCAAATCCTGATGTGTGGGCCCCGGTGGACCGGGAGCGATTTTAAAAGGAGGTGGCAGAGCGAGTCCTCGCCATGCAGGAAGAGAGAGCGGCGCAAGCAGCAGACGCGTTTGGAAGTCAGAACACGTCTATCCAGAGTGTTGAAGTAAAGGAGCCCTGTGCTGAAGACCCGGTAGTGGTTGTACCAGGCGGTTGTCAGACGATGACCGAGTCGCCGGAAGTAAGCGTCCTGCAAAAAGCGGCGGTGCGTACGTCGGTTGGGTCTGGTATGCCGCTCTTTACTGATTATAACCAGTTAAGGATGCCTTTACGGTTCGATGAGAACGGGATGCCGACCGGGTTTGGCGAAGCCAATACTAGTGGACAGGATGAAGCCTCGACCGAGATGCATGGAGTCTCGATAGAGATGAACGAAGCCGCGACCGGGACGAATGAAGACCGGGATGATGAAGAGCCGGGACAGTCGCAGGAATGAAGAGGCATTAGGTTAGTTTATGTGTCCATTGGTATGAGTGATGTGAGTTCATTGGGTTCGAGGAGGAACCGAGATTGTATTTTTGTACTTTTATATTTATTTTTACATTTTTTTTAATGTTAGTTGATAAGGGTTAGCACATAATGAAGTGCATAAGGTGATGAGAATCTGGCAGGTTCGGGGAGGAACCGGGATTGTATTTTTGTACTTTTGTATTTATTTTTTTTTGTTACATTTTTATGTTAGTGGTTAGGATTTAGCACATGGGTGCGGTATTATGAAATTATTACCTGGTTGACTAAGTTTTATGACATGACATTATGTATGATGTTGGTTATTTTTGATGTGATGTAGCCGTGATGGGCTTTTGTGTAAAGGCGGCGGCGGGATTAGTTAGGCGCGGCGTAGGTCGACCGGCCCGGTCAGTCAGTAGCTCGTAGGCGACAATTTATGTTGGGACGTAAGCGGGATACCGCGTCAAAGGGTACAACGAGACGAGCGGGCATAGGTAGTATGTGGGGACCGGGATGCCGAGCGCGGTCGCGGTCGGCGGCTTAACGATAGTGTGAAGGTAGCAGGGTTTAGGCATGACGGCGGCCCGGCTGCAGCAGTACGGCACTCTCTTTGTACACCTATTTTTCAATGGGTACGTGCTTTGGGGAGCATCAACGATGCTGGAGCAAGTACTACCCGGTTGAAAAAGGTGGGGGGGATAGTGTAAAGATAAATATGGAAATTGTGCTGCGGAGATATGAATAGCAGTAGCGGGAAAAGGACAAGGAAGGTTGGGAATGGAAACCCAACCGACGTCGTCGGTACAAGCAGTAAATTTCCACTGCGTATAGCAGGAGGAGAATGTAGGTATAGGAGAGGAGCAGGGCTATGAGTATAGCAGGTAAAGTATGGCAGTTGGGGAAGACGGTTGACGTTGAGCAGTATGACGTAGGCACTCTCATGATCGTACGATCGTCGTCCTCCTCAGCAGGCGAAGAGAGCCAGGACTTCACTTCCTATTTTACGCTCCGAGGAGAACCAGCTAGGTGGACCAGCTAGTAAAGTGAGAAAAGATAGTTAGCCCGCCAGCCATCTTGTTTATTATTAATTATATATATATTTATTAATTCTCCTTCCTTTTCTTCTCCTTCGGAGATTTTATTTAATTACCCGAAAGGGAATAATATTGTGTATAAGTTAGAGATCATTACGGATTGTTTGTGGAGTGAGTATTATGTACATTGTGTGAAGTATCAGCGAACAGTTACAGAGTTCAATAAAAGAACACTCCCAAAGACATTAATCTTGTGCTGTAAACATTAACATTGCATAGGCATTCATTGGCCGACTGGAGCCAGCACAGTAGCATTATAGTGATACTCTCAGTTCACCGGGTACCGGAGTATAACGGTCATCTTTCTCATACTCCGGGTGTGAGTGTCGACGGTCATACCGACACCTACACACCGGGTCATTATAGTTGTGCATCCCATCCATTACAACGGATCCCCTCCCGAACCACCGGGTTCTTCGTAGCCAGTCTGGTGTAGCGAGATTGCGAGAGCAGGAGCTTCGTAAGCGCGGTCGGCTCTCCCCGGTCGCTCTTTCTGTAAATACCAGAGCGGGCCGAGGACGATCTCGCCCACCGAGGACCGCGTCGTCCACTAATCGCGGTCGAGGAAGAGGAAGAACGCCAACAGCAGAGACCGACCCGGTCGCGTTCTTGTTCCAGCCGCCTGTCCCGGTCGTGATACGAGGGAAAAGGGGGAATATTGGGAAAATCCAGTCTACAAGTTATGGCAGTTTACATAGACAAAATCTGAATATTTCTTGACATTGTAGATTGGAGCGATTCCATTAATTTATGTAGAAAGAGTTAATAAGTTTAATAAATACCTATAAAGAAGGTAAAAGTAAGTTTGGAATTTTGAAGTAACTTTTGTTACAAATTAAGTTTAATTAAGCGTTACATTCACATGTGACGTAATTCGCGAACTAACGTAATGTATTTATTAGTTATAAACTTATCCGGTTACAAGTTACAATCATAACAGGAGATAATGCAAGACCCATCGGTTTTAGTATTGAATATGGAGAATGATATAAAACAATGAAACCATTTATATGTCGCAGTCATTCCTTAAGAGCTAAATGATCGGTATTAAATTCAGATGAATTTGTGCGAACATATTTTTAAATTTTACTCTCGCATACAAAAGTTCTAATATTGTGTAGTAAAATTGGGGTTCATTCATTACAATGTAGTACAGTAGTTTGAATTATTAACCCATTAAAAGAAACTTAAAACTATCCCCAAGTATTATACTAATGCAATAAATAATGAAATTATTAATTATAAAAATAACGTACAGTCATTGTGTGCTCTAATTTTAAAGTTTAGGATTAGGTCTTTCAGAACACTGTAACATTAACTTGGGAAATATCATAGGGCATTTTAATTTTTAATTTTTGTTTCTTTTAATTTAAAAAATAATTTCAAAGCTTGTTTAAAAGCATAAAATCCGTATTTCTAACAACCGCTTGAAGTCTAATTAAAAATGGGGTTTCATAAGCAATTCTTCATGGTGTACGTGCACTGTACTTTCTTGTGGTTGGTATTAGCAAGTAAGATGCACACACTGCATAATATGTTTTTAAAATAAGCGTTCAAAATGTTATCATGAATTCAACAGTTTTGTGAATACTAAAAACTGAATCTAACCTTCGATTTTTACAGAGTTAATTGAGAGCGAAAAAAAACCTCAACTGAGTTTAATTTGGAGCTTGGGAAAGGCCATTTGTGTACTTACCGGAAACCACTCGAAAACTAGTAAAATTCAGCCACCACTCAAACACAAAAATACATTTTCTCCGAGACAAGGTAATCCGAAGGCAGAGCCCTGTAAGCGGCTAAGATGGAACACCTGTGGTATTATTCTTACGTACAATACATTATTATTTCCGAAAATCATTGTTAGAGTTGTCTTCTTGCCTTACCGTGGTTTCGAAGTGAAATGACGTACAATCGAGCGCGCAATTTAAAAAATAACGACAATAATAATTTTTACAGCCCTCTAGTCCGAATACGAATACGACTACGATTTATTTAAGAAAATTACATCTAATCCATAATTCCAGTGGTTGACTGGGGACAACATGGATCCTCGGAAAATCGGGGCTATATTGTCTCTGACTACGGCAAAATTCACCATCTTGAAAAAACGTTGTGTCCTTCAGCGTTACATCTAACCGGATATCCCAATTAAAATGGCCTCGGCTTGGGTCCAGGTACCGAGGACCTCTCGGGAAATCACCGATTTGCCAGTATTGCGTCCGCCACTTCGTTACTCTAAACTTTTTGTGTCGTATCCTCGTATCTAGTTAACGCCCGCGGATAGCCTAGAAAAGAGGTGTTACTTTAAGACTGGTAAAATTAATAGAACTAGGAAATTCTCAAATAAATTTTAATTGGGCTGTGCAAATTAAAATTATTTTGGATGTTGGAGGCTACTTGTGTGCTTGGAAGCTCAATCAGC
The DNA here is from genome assembly GCA_949802685.1 of Dicyrtomina minuta. Lineage (NCBI taxonomy): Eukaryota > Metazoa > Arthropoda > Collembola > Symphypleona > Dicyrtomidae > Dicyrtomina > Dicyrtomina minuta. The sequence continues at coordinate 107,853,091 of OX461808.1, forward strand.
TGAGGTTCTGTTTTAGAATACATACGGCCAATATTGTGTGTTTATGACAAAGCTCGGCAAGATCCAGGCGCGTCGGAACCAGTAGGACAAGTAGATAGCGTGCCCTCCTTGAAAGTTAATACGGTTTCAAGGGATATGCTTTTGCCGCCGAGTAAAATATTAAGATTAAAAAACATGTATTTGAATCAACAGCACTAACTAAAATACATAAACGTTATGCTTACAGCTAAATGCTTGCAAAGGTAGTATAAATGCAGACTATAATGTAAATTATGTTCTTATTACCATACATATTCAAGTGCACGGATACAGATTGGAATGCGTGATTATGCTAAAAGGTGCGCTCATTCTATAATATCATGGAATAAGCGCATTTTATAGCCTCACCGCGCTTTCTTATCTGTATACATGAATTTGGAAATGTGTGGTAATAAGAACATCTGTCAACCTATGTCAGACTATTTATTGGTCAGTACTATTTAAAAGTAGCCTGGTTTTTTAGATTGTGTATTTTAAAAATCCTAAAGCTACTCGGAAGAACGTTCACAAGTAGAGTTTACTTTGTCTACTCAATGTTTTATTAGTTTCGAGGAAATGGACTTAAAAAAAATCAAATTGAAAAATTTAAGATCCTATACCGAATTACCTAAAAAATTTGGTTGTTTTCTAACATTCTAGTTTCCCGTACAATCACTTGCAAAGGTCCTTTACCGGTTCAAGAATGGTTATTTACCGTTGTTAAATCTAACCCTCAACCTAAAACCTACCTATTTATTACTACCTACATATCAAAATCGTTTACTGGAATTTTCACAGCTGTGAAATACTTGACCAATCTGGACGTGTGATATACCATTCGAATAGTAATGAGTAATAGATTCCAAATTACGGAATGTGGATCAGTTTATCGACAAATGTTTGGCAATTTTTGACAAAAAACCTTTACTTTTTTTGAAAACTTTATCTGAAAACTGTTGTATGGGCAAGAAGCTTAAAACAAAAGCACCGTATTCTCAGGTTTTTAAGGGATTCAAAATGACGTGTCAATTGTTAAAATCGGTTAATTTTAAAAATAAATATGCAAGGTTTAGCTATAATCAAACAAATAATCACGATCGGCGTTGGCACTACAAGTAAATTTTAGTAGCCTAGTTATTCTGGTTTGAATAGCGTATCGGTTATGTCTACACTCATTTTGTAAGCGGTCAAAATTTTATTTTAAGATTTGGCGAAAAAAAAATACTTTTTATAGGGATTATATGGCGAAAGAAAAAAATTGTTTTCGACTGTCATCTCTTGACGGCTGCCCAGCAATATAACTTGACAATGACTAACTAAAAATGAACCCCCTTAATACTTAAATACGGGGGAGTCAGAGCCTGATTAGATGTTTCCTTTTAAAGCTGAAACAAGTTACAGCTTCCGTTGATCATTCTTCTGACTCCCCCTTAACGTAACCTTAAGTTCTCCAAATATGTGGTGATTAACGGCCTAATAAACATTATTTCCAAGAATAATTTTCTGCCGCCTTCTAGTTTTTACAGATTTTATCAGATTTTAACAAAATTTAAAATCAGAATTTCTAAATTGCCGCTTAAAACGTAGGAACCCTTAGGCATTTGTAAGACTTGGATTTCACTGCCAACTTTACCCATGGATAACTTTATCTATAGGTAAGTTATCCATCGATAGTGAATGAAATCGCGGCTATCCCGTGGATAAGTCCCTATCTATGGGTAAAAGTTATCCATGGGTAAGTTTGATGGATATCTCTAGTCTATGGATAAAGTGCAAGTGAAATTGCTCTATCTATAGATATATAAGTTAAGATTTTTTCTAGATTTTCTTGCGTTTTGGCACAAATTTCATAAATAATTTAAATTAATTAATAATAATTTATTAATTAATTTTTTTAAATTATTGATCAATTGTTTTGCTTTCTTTGGCAGAGTAGTGATTTATTACATTTTGTGTATTGGGTTGGGTCTTAATAATTTAACATATTGTTTTTTGGGTAGAGCTTTGAATTGACATTTCATTTCCTTCACGTGCATCTATTATTATTATTATTGTACAACAGTGACTGAATAAAGTTTATATATATCACCCAAGGAATATACTTTTATATTTGATTCAGTTCGTTATATTTAGTCAAATGATTCAACATTTAATAAAAACTTTGTTGAAAATGGAAACTGAATCTAGAAATAACAGAAGAAACAACTGGTCCTGCAATGAAATTAATGAGCTCATTAGTTTATTTAAAAGCAGAGAATGGTCTGATCAATTTTCAAAGTGGAACTCCTTATAAAAGGAGTACAGAAAAATTAAGCAGCTTTTTTTTCAATATGCTGCTGTATTCCAATAACAAAATGTAATCAAAAGTTGACCTTTCTACACAATATTTATTTTTAAATCGTACTTGGTCCATGTTGGGAGCTAAACATTTGTTGTGCACATCAAAAACCAGGCCTTTTTCCTGCTATAATATTATAATTAGAAACTTGAGTATTTTGCACCATATAATGTACAAACACTACGTATGTATTTTTTTTATTGTTCAGCTATAATTAAAGTTGTCTGAATAAATTACCTATAATGCTTTTTAAAATACTAAGTTAGCAGAGTTATTAACCGAGAATACTGAATTTCCCGTTGCCGATTAATTAAGACAACTTGGGAACACATAGTAGCAATTGTTTCTAATTTTAAATTCATATCCATTTTTAATCGAGTCAAACATATTAAAAATAAAAACCTACTCACGACATACTTCTAAATAATTTAATAATTAATTAATAATATATATATATATATATATATCATATATATATAATTAAAAATTTAACCTTTCATTTAAACTTCAGCGCCACAAAAGATATATATCTACGGATAGTTTAGTAGTGAAATCACGATATCTATCAACAGTTTACCTATAGATATCTTCAAGATACCTATCGATAAAACTGTGTGAAATCGCAGTTTACCCATAGATAACTTACCCATAGATAAGTTAACCATGGATAAGTTGGCAGTGAAATCGACGTCTAATGATTCCCTAAATATTGTTTTAGATTACATATAAATATACAGTTAGTATAAAAAGCTGGACCCTGCTAGATTTTTTTTAAATCACATCTATTGTAGAAAATGTGATGCCTAAAAATTTTTCTGAAATCCTCAGTTTAAATATTAGATTTTGGCCACCCAAATAGAGGTTAAGTCAAAACATTAGCCGCATTAGATTTGCGATGCTATAAAGCATTTTTAACTGGTAGAAAAAGACCGGATTGAGAAGAAACCATGCAGAATCCAGTGAAAATCAAGTGCGTTTAAAGTGTAGGGATTTTAGATCTTACAAATTATTTTCTTTTTTCATAATTAATTTTATTTTTACATAATTTGATTTTCTTTCTATTTGGTAAAGTAATCTAAGCAACCAATTTATTAATTACCTATGCATATAATATTTGTAATAGGTTAGCTTCGGGATAAAGCTTATTAACATGAAAGTTTCAGATATAGGTATCCGTCGACTTCTCCCCCGCCACTTCTGCCCCGATACTTCTCGCTGAACGTTTCTCCCCGAGACATTTCTCTTCCGTCCCGTTTCTCCCCCTACCTATTTCTCCTTTGTTCTGTTTCTCCCCAGGCCCATTAATTTCTTAATAGTTCTCTTAAAATAATATCATGCCACTTCCTGCGTATATTTGCTTAAACTAAAATGGGAACATGTTTTTCGTTCAAGTGGATACGATCTAACCTTCACAGAAAAAATTAATTCTTTGCAGTCAAGAATATATACTTACAATTCTTTTACTGAAAGTAATTGGGAAAAAATAATTTAATTTGCAGATATTTAGTAGCACACTAGCGAAAAAAAATTAAATGTTAAGATGAAGTAAGGAATAAATATGTCATAGGACGCCCCGAAGCCCGAAGCGCCATAAAGTAGGTTATCAAATTATTGGTGGGATTTCCTGAAGCCTAAAATGTTTTAACCTGCCGGTATTCTACAGTTTCTGTAGCTACCACCGAATCAGTTAATACATGAGGATAACCAGAGGCAACCACGTACAAAATTGGGATATCTTGGATCTTGGCTGACCTTATAATGATAGTAAGATGACATGCATCATGCAAGTGAAATAATCCTATTTTTGTTGTTCCACTGATAAGAAAGCTTTGTCCACTATTCAATGATTCTAAATAATTCATTGAACTAAAACGCGTTTAAATGTTCTAAATACTTTTTGCATATAATTTTTTTTTCTGCATGAATAATTATCAGTTTCACTGCTAATAGAATCATATCTCTCTCAAGTTTTAAAATACTACCAAACTGAAATTCCCAAAGTATCTGCCTTCAAATGTTTTTAATCAAACTAAAATCAGTTAAAGTATGAGATAATTTTGACTTGCTTAATTTTGAAATGCTTTTCATTTCATACATTATTCACGTCGGAGCTGAAACTGAAACGGAGGAGAACTTTAGGGGAGAAAGGTACTAGAGGAGAAACAAAATGTGACGAAGTGGGACGGCGACGAAGTGGGACTGGGGAGAAACATTACTAAGGAGAAGTAGGTAGTGGTAGAAAGTTAGAAACGGGACGGAGGAGAAATGTCTCAGGGAAAAACGTCGGGGGAGAAATGATCGGGGAGAAGTGCGATCGATTCCGTAAGGGGAGGGGCAAAACTGGCCTTTTCGCATTAATATTCCACCTTGTGATTGCACTGTATTTTGCATTCACAAGTGTGCCTCCTCTGAAATACCAGAGTACTGGTTAATGTTATATTACCATATGTAAAAATGACCTATAAACTTTACATAATGAACCAATAAATAGACGCTCTGATTATTGCGGATTAATGAGTAGGTAATACACCATCGAACGAGCAGTAGCAGTACGGGTTACTTTATTTTATCAAACATCACTTTTTTAATGCCGAAAAAATATCGGACAAGACAGTTTGTTTAAAACGAGTTGTACGTATTTTCTAAGTCATGTTTTTTTAACTCTTAAGGCTGATTTCCATTGAAAGCGTCAACGCCAAAAATCGCTAGCGTCAGCAATTTTTTGAAAAGTTGCTGCTGTTTTTTGTTTTCCATGGAAGGCGTCAAGCTGCATTTTTTGACGCTAGCGCAAAATTTGACGCTGACGCTGGCATCAAGCTGAGTTTGATATTTGACGCTAGCGGCAGCAAGTTTCGAGCAGCAAAACTGTACGCGCATGGGCAATAAACTGAGATTTCAACCAAGGAGCTCTCAACTATTCTCGAGTTTAATATTTTTTGTCTTTTTAAAAAAGTTTTTTACTTTTAACATGTAACCTAATGCCCCTGACTTTGAACTCACTTTTTTTACCATTATTAGAGAGAACGTAAATATTTATTTACTACTGACACTACAATGGCGTTTGCCATACAGACACAGTAAGAACATAATTCAATTTATAAAATTATTAAATAAAGTTTAGGATAATTTATCAATTGTTTTTATATGAAATCAAATCAAAACAAACTAAACTAGCTATGTTTATGTTTCAACATTAAAACTAAAATTAACATTACCAATTTACATCCTTTTAAACAATTTAAAGAGCAGTAAAGTCAGTTTTTACACAGCAAATGTAGCTTGACATGAAGTATAGTATTTGCAAAGAAGTATAATTATTGCTTTTGTTATTCAATTAGTTCTAATGTAAGCGTTAATTTTTATGTAATTATGCTAACCATGTATGTAAGTTTTCTGAAGATTAAATTTTTTAAAGTTAAATCTCATGGTTAGCAATCATTAACTGAAATTAAATGAATCCAGCAGTTATTACACGTCAATACCAGCCATGTCATAATTAACTTACATATTTCAAAACTTAATACAATTAGGCTTGGCTCATTAGTTCGTTGTTATTCTGTACAATGAATTACTCTGGCCATTTTTGAATTAAATTAAATCAAATTATTATTGTTTGAATTCGCCGGGGTACTTGCCCGGCTATATTTAAAGCTTGACGCTTTTCTGAAATTGACGCGACCTATGGAAAAGCAATTCAAAATTGTAGCGATTTTTGAAATTTTTGACGCTGCGATTTTCTTTAGCGATTTTGAAAAAAATGACGCAATTTGAAGCGATTTTGTTGACGCTTTCAATGGAAACCAGCCTTTAGTCAAACGGAATAAAGACTTCTAAGTTTGAATGTATCCGTTTAAAAGAAAGCGGCCATCAAAGCATTGGAACGCGAATGTTCGGAGGGACCGATGCAAAACCGAATGAATTCCCGTACCAAATTCTGATAAATGTAATAGCAAGTAGTTCGGAGATAGACAAAGACGAGCAACGATGTGGAGGGACTATATTTAATGAAAACTTCATAATAACAGCCGCTCACTGCGTTACGCATACAGAGAAAACTGCTATGCACATTGTAGCAGGGGAGCATACGAGAAGTGTTCAAGAAGGAAATGAGCAGGTGCGGACCATCAAGAGAATTATAATTCACGACGGGTATACTTTACGCCGGACACAACATGACGTGGCACTCGTTGAATTGGACAGTCCACTTACACTGAACTTCGCTGTCCAACCGGGTTTGCTTCCAGAATCCAACTACGTCCCGACTGGAGAGGCTATTCTGAGCGGATGGGGTCACTATGGACCCGGTAAACCTAGAGCGGATGTTCTGCAGAAATTGACAGAACCCATCGTTCCTAAGGACCGATGTCGAGAGCTTCTCATAAATGACACTCATATTTTAGACGATCAGAAGCTGTGTGCAGGACGTACGGGAGAAACTATGACCGGAATAGGAGGGTGCCAGGGAGATTCAGGAGGACCTTTAGCAATTCCACTCTTAAATGGTTCGTCTCTCTTAGTAGGAATTGCCTCTACCGGGCACTGCGGTTATTTGGGTACACCAGCAGTTTATAACAATGTTTCTTACTACAGGAACTGGATTATTACGAACGCAGTTAGTGCTTAATAATTAATTTGACATATGAATGTATAATTTGTACACATAAAAATTATATTACAACATACAAACTGCGTATTCCTGATCCGTGAACTAAGCCTTAACAAAAATAAAACTGAAAAATTTCGAAGCATAAAATATCGTTTAAAAAATCTGTAAGTGGGAAACGAGATGGAGTGGAAAATAGATGCCTCATGTTGCCAGCGACAAACGTACGTCAGTATAGGTATAACTAAATTGACTACTTCCGACAAATTTTAGATATATATGGTTTCACAACTTGTTAAAAATTTCTTCAATCTTTTTAACATGCCAACCATCTCTATACTTTATGTCCAACCAGTCACTAACGGAGGTATAGTCAGTTCTCGACGTAGCCGAAACCACAGAAATTGCTCAGAAGATAAGCACTGACAAGGGAATGGTTCCACATAGAGCTCGTCGATTTCAAAAAGTTATATCTACAAAAATCAGGCTACTTTTAAATAGTGGGGATCCAAAGTAACTCGAGTGCATTTTGCGTTGTTCGGTCACAATAGCCCGCCAAAGTTTAAAAAAATTCAAATTTTAATATTTTGGCGCCCTGTAACTTCCACAGTTGTCATCCGATTTTGATGAAATTTGATGTTTTCTCAAGTTTAAACTCTTTTCTAAAAAGTAATTTCAGGATTTTGAAAAATTCAAAAATTTTCATTTTTTCGAAAAAATTGGTCGAAAAAAATAGGCCTCAGAAACAGTGTTTTCTCCGAATTTTTTCGAAAAAATGAAAATTTTTGAATTTTTCAAAATCCTGAAATTACTTTTTAGAAAAGAGTTTAAACTTGAGAAAACATCAAATTTCATCAAAATCGGATGACAACTGTGGAAGTTACAGGGCGCCAAAATAATAAAATTTGAAGTTTTTTAAACTTTGGCGGGCTATTGTGACCGAACAACGCAAAATGCACTCGAGTTACTTTGGATCCCGACTATTTAAAAGTAGCCTGATTTTTGTAGATATAACTTTTTGAAATCGACGAGCTCCATGTGAAACTATTCCCTTGTGAGATAAAATGCTACAAGCTAAATTGATCCAAAGTACATTATTCAGAAAGTTAAAGTATTCTCCATTCTTTATCGTGAACCACACACGAGGTAAACTTATATTTCTAAATGCTAATTATTATATAAAGTTAGGAAGGCCAACTCCATTATTCGACCGACAAACGAAGCACGAATCTAGACTTTAATTTCAAAAATTAACATTTTTTTAAAACTTTATTTAACGTCCGATACATAGCAAAGGCTCTAACAGACAGTTCATTGGGAAATGTGTGTTGTGTTGATATCTTTCCTATCTCTTCTAAGTAGCCGAGTATTCTTATCCAACTCTGGACACCCCACTACACTACTCTCAGTGACACAACCTCAGGATCTACAGCTTGGGTTAAAAAGGTCACATATTGAATGTTGTGAATTAAATGTATGCATGAAAAATGAAAACAAGTTTTTTAATTATAAAACATTTGGATATTAAAACATTTAAAATACGAAAGGCATAAAAGTTTTAATGAACTTCTCTGCTCGGCAGTGACCCAAGCTAACGTTAAGGCTAAATATTTAAATCAGCCTAATTAATAATTTATTCTTAGTTGAGTCCCTTCCTGGTGTTTCGAAATTGATGACAGGGGCTGCTCATAAAATTCCACCTGTAAAATTAGTAAAATGAACTGGCAGCTGACAACCTGCTCTTTTTAGTACTCATTCAGTTGAAATCTGCTTTATTGAGAATATTTAGAATAATAAATTGTTTAATTGCAAAGAAATAATATTATATAACCAGGTGTGATAATGATATTAATTTTGAAACAACGGAATTAACGGAAAGCATTATTCTATGTTTAGCATTTCATTTGTCTTTAACTAATGTGAATAAATTAATAAATATATGGAGTATGGAGTGTAATAAAATACCAGAATTGTTTTTTTTTCGATCAATACTTTAACTGACTTAATTTGGAATGTAAATTAATTCGTGAACACGCTGGTGGTAAAACGTTGGATTTATTAGAGAAGCGTTCAAGACGTATGGAAATGCTGGGGGCAGGGGATGCACAGTATTTTCTGTTATTATAGTGTCTAGTATACGCTCGTTTGCTATAAGCATTTTTTACCACGGCACCATAATAAATGGCCCCGTGTGCTACGTATACATTCCTTTCTTGCAAAAAAAGAGTATACTCTCTACATCCAGTGTATATAAAACCGCGTGCTTAAAATTCTGACTAACTAAATAAAAACTTAACGAAACTGCCAATCCACGGTTTGGCTACATTTAACTTGTCTTATTTTTCTACTTTCCTAAATAAGTATCATTTAAAATTTGTTTAAAAACCGGCAGTCATAAGAATCCTGATATAGGTATAGCTGGGACCGGTTTAGTCTAACAAGGCGATCGTGGACTCTTCATTCGATACTTGGATACACAATATTCATAATTTAAATTATTGTGGCGTAAGCTCAACGTAATACCAAAGTTTCCGAGGCTTCGGTATTAATAGAAGTAGTCCCTGTGTACCTCCAAATAGTCGCCTTCCCTAAAATACCTAAAATACAAAGGATGAAAATAATGGATATGTTTCCAGAACTGCCACGGTAGCCAGGTGGTGCAAACTGCGCCACCAAAAATACGATCGACACCTCATGGTCTCTGCAGTGAATTTTGCTGGAAGTTACAGAAAATAACTAATCAATAACTATTTGGATGACTTTACGTGTGTATAATATTGGGTATGCGCAATTCCTAATTTTATACTCTCTTATTTTTGTCATATGTACCTACATAAAATTCATATTCACGGGAAAATAGAATGCTTATGACTGGTTCTCAAATAAATAATTATGATCAAATTATCTCTGCTGCTATGGTCTATGATTTTATTTAATTCGCTCGTTCTATCTTTTATATATATAGGTACCTACTACTTACTCTTATTTCATCTCATACCATCACTTACTTAAACATTTACGGCATATACTCACTAATACACAATTCACCATACAACATAAATTCGTACTTATCCATAGTGGCACTTAAATACTTATAGCAATACATATATGTGTAATTTAATTGTAATGTAATAATTATTACCTTTTGTAATGGTGATGACACTGACAGGGGACAGGAAAAAGTCCAAAGTACAAAACTGGTCACTGAGATATGACGATCGACAACTCTCCATCTCTGCCTACTCCTATGCTGACGTCGATGGACGAAGTCGAACTTATGACCTTTTTACTTTTCAGGTTTCACTCAAACCCTTTTGACTCTCAAATATTTATTTTAATTAAACTTTAATTTTTACTATTAATGACTTCCGACAATTAACTGGAAAAGAAAAAAAGAAAGAAAGAAAACTACGGGATCTAAAATCCTGGACTGCGACTAATCTGCTTCCACTTGGTTCTTCGAGCGCTGTGTACTGGAGACTGACTTGTGGCTCTGGCTCTGCCTATGTTGAAGATAGAATTTTAGAATGGCGTCTCTAGAAACATCTTCATTCCTTTATTCTTTTTACTTTTGCCTCCAAATTCTCATTTACAGCCCCTTCATTCCCTTCATCCTCCTATCGTCCCTACTTTACATCTCTGGATTTGTCCCCTGTCTCCGTCAGAGTGCTCCGCCACTGTTACATCTCTGTATGTGGTAGAGGGTCAAATGCTGCTTGACTATTTCGGTTACAAAAACCCCCCAACTTTGCGATCGCTGTCCCCAGCGATACCCGGGATCCTAGGGGATCCCGTGGAAAAGCAGTGTTCGAACCTCTGACCACCGAAATGACATTTAAATTTGTTTACATATTAAAATACTAATGAAAAAGATATTTGTAGGAACACATCCGTTACTTCAAAAATGATCCACCAAAATAGTATGTATTATATAATTAGTAATATTAGTATAATATAGGAACAATGATACCACAAAGGTAAGTGTTGTTTATAATTCACTATGCGGTATATTTTGTACCTTAAGAATATCAGACCATATTCTCTTTGAGCAGCATGTTTTTACATTTTTAAAACTTTTAACTATCCTAAGTGAATACTCGAAACGTAGATTAATCTTATTATAACGTAGTAATTCTTTGAGTAACCTAAACATTACTTCGAAAATCACATTCTCTCTAACATCCCTTGCATAATTTCCAAATTCATCAATGACTCTCTTCAAAAAATGCCATACACAAACTATGCTTCGGAGGAAAACACTCTGCAATTTCTATATCAAAACTGCCATTGTGAAATGTCAACCCCCTTTGCCTGTAGATTTAAATTAAATCACGTCACAGCTAGATACAAACAATCAAATTTTTGACTTAGCGCTATTTCTACCCCGTGTCAACGAGGCATTATTTTGATCATAAATAATCCCTCCTTGACACGAAATTGTTTTTAACATAATTATAATTTTTTTTATATTTTAAACCTTTTTGTAAGTTTAACAATAATTTCATCCTCTTCTATCTTCCTTATACTAATACACCATCATATGTATCGCCGAGATTATTATTCCTGTATAGGTACTTATATTAATGATACACTACCAATTGTCCGTGTTGAGGAGATCATGGGTTCACCTTGATGGGATACATACTGAGATTTGTAAGAATATACTTATTGGTGTTAACAAAATCATGTCTAATATAAAGTACTATTAATGATTCCTGAAAGAAAGAGAAGTTATTTTGTATTATGTGTGTAAAATATAAATTATTCAGGCATTATTTTGTACATATTGTAATCTAATGGCCCTCTGGTTCGGACGATGTGGATGAAGCGTCATGTTCATCCGATGTCGAGGAGAAGGAAATGTCCATCGATGAGGTTTCTGTAGCTTCGATTTTTCTAATCTTCTTCGGAATTTTCGATGATGATGATGATTCTGCTCCCGATGATTCGTCTTCTTCTGACATACTGGCATACTTAAATTTGCTCTTTCTTCTACGTTTAACGGCATGATTTCCATATTTAGAATACCACTCTCTCCAGAATTCCAAATCTAGATCAGAACAGCCGAGAACCTCCCCGTCATCCTCATCGATCTCCACGTGAACAGCATCTGTTGGGATCTTTGCATCTGCACGATCGCCTGATGGCTCTCCCGAAGTATTTGGTTCATTGACTATTTCCATCTCCTCGGGACCAGTATCCTCATCCTCTCCCTGCTCTAACTCTCCCTCCTCCATGATCTCTGGCATCTTCGGCATGTGTACCGTTGGTAAAATGAAACTGGGTGTCGGAGTTTCCTTTCGGCCTCTGAGGAATTCTCTCCATTTAAATCGCTGGCTCAACGGTATTGGAGGAGGTTTGTGTCCCATCAGGTCATCCATCTCCTCCTGAGTTACGTGGCAGGTAAGTACATCGTCGTCATCGGAATGTTCTGCCTAAAATAAAAATGTAACCACACTTCCAAAATTAACTTTTACCCTTTTATTCCGGTCAGTGGTCAGCCTGTGCCCAGTGACAGGAGTCACCACATGACATAATTATCGCAATCACATTTTCATATATACTCAATTCCTCGCTATGATTTCCATTAATATACCTCAACAAATCTTTTCCATCTCATGTCATATATGTACCATATGTTCTTTCAATATTATTAATTAAATGATGCATGTAGCTCTTAACATGATATTTCTCTGAGGATCATAATTCTCATCTCTGTATCATCCATTAGAAACGTTAACATTAGCTCGCAAGCAATGAATCATACACATTGAAACTGCAATTGCATTTCAAACTTCACATAATAAATTTTTATTTTCTTTTTAATCATTAAACTGATAATAATAGTAATAATATTTAATATAACCTCTCTTTACGCTACCGTCCCATGAAGATTCGGGGATGGATGAAATAATGCAGCTCCAACAGCTCCAGTAATGTTGTTCAAGATGGGAAAATGAACTCTGTACTGACCTTAAATTTTGTCTGTACCTCCAATCCTTATTTTGGCCGTCAGGGCTGCAATCCATCCATCTCCAAATCACCATTGACCCGCCACTCTTCTCATAAATTAGAAAGCATCTTGGAGCGCAAAATTATATGGCTTATGATGGTGAGCTCTTCTCTTCTTTAATTTCTGCTGTGTCTATAGTTCATTTTTGATCCGGATTTTCTTGTCCAAAAATGCTACTGCCGCGTTCAACTTGTCTGCTGCCGCTTTTCCATAATGTCTTCAAATTTACCTTCTTAGAATAGGAAAAAAAATCTACCACCAAATAATTAAATACCTCACCACCACCATAAATATTATTATACCCCCCAACTTAAATAGTTAACTATATTTTATTTTATTTTTATATGTTTTTAATATATATATATGTTTAAAACTATTAAATATTCAGTATAACTTTTATACTTGTCATATTTATATTTACACCTTTTTTCTCCTTTTTCTTCCTATACTACTTTTTGGATTTAGGACCTGCTTGCTGGGCTTGTTGAAATTTTGCCCATGCATACTTACACATGTATGCTTCCCTTTCTTTCCTATTTTCATTGTTAATACGTCTCAACTCTTCATTATTTATAATGTTTGAAGCGGAAGACGGGCCTGCTACCTCATCACTCCTAGTTACACTTCCCTCTATGGCCTCTGCCGTCTCTGGAAGGACTACTCTTACCAACTCCCGCAGTGATCCATGGATGTGGTCGTCCTATCCCGTACCTGGAAGATTTCTCTGCCTAAGTTTGTTCTTCAGCCTCTCCCGGACATCTGGTCTTGGGCGTTTTAAATGTACCTTGGATGACTTGATGCAACGCTCTGTGAATGGAGATTTTGCCTCTTCTTCCGGATCGATGTATGTCAACTCGGGCTTCATTCCATTGAAGGTTAATTCGTATGAATGTTTACCTGGTGACGGCTTCTTGACTTGCTTGTATTTCATGATCATTTGTCTCAAGACCTTATTCCAAGCATTTATTTGTTGTGGGCCAACCCCTACCGGGACCGTATCTTTACACATACTAAATGGGTCTTTGCCGTCGAGGGTGAGGACTAATTTCTCTAGCATGGCATGGGACATGTACATATACACCTTGGGATCAGTGTCTGGCCCCTGGCATAATTGAATGAATTCTTCTAATGCGGCCTCACGGGGATTCTTGGGTGTTTTACCCGGGTATTTGCGTGGATTTTTGGGACGGGTAATCGGATGAACATCAAAATTTTCATTCCCTGCGGAATCAATACCCTGATACTCCATCCAATCATTCTTGTCCATACACCCTATGTTCGTAGCATGATTGTATTCGTACCGTACGTCGTCGATGGCCATATTATTCTTAATCTCATCCCTTGGTACGAAAAATTCACTTTCTGGGTTACAGTAAGTAACGCCGTTAACTACTATTGGTGGGTACTCATCTTCATCCTTAGGGTCTCTGATTAAATGGATGACTATTTCTCTAAAATCGCCATCAACCATTGGTGTCCTTTGCAACGTACATAAATATGTGGAATCATTTTGGTCATGGGTCCGGTTATGGCGTATCATGGCTCCCAATCTTTGTTGTCATACTCCATCCTGAAGACCCTGTATTTTTCCCATTTCATTCCCAAATGGCTCAAAATACATATGAACATTTCCATCGTTAATACCCGGATCGATGTAATTCAAGAATCTGCTGGATATCTTAATTTTAGCACAATGTGGGGTGATTGAAATATGAAAAAGATCATCCAGTGCAGTTGACTGCACCGTGAAATCTTCTTCATTATTGCCTGTAGTGTCCTGAGTTGCTACTACAGGACTACTTGAAATTACGAGTGGTAAGTACTCATCATTAACCTTGGGATCTTCGACTGAATGTACCACTATTAACATGAAGCGTGGTCTCCTCATCTACTGGTGGAGCTGATGGACTGACCTGTGAATTTATTTTCATATCTATGTCCCTATTTGCATTACCTGCTGAGCTCCTACTTGTACCTTGACCTTCACTCTTATTTGCATCCTCGCCCAGCTCAACAGTTATCTTATGTGGTGCCTGTTGATGGATACTTGCAGCATAAACCTCAAAATACACATGCTCCCGTGTTTCCTCCCTCATAGAGCCATCCTGATACAACCGACCCAGTATCACATTCTGCACAATAGTCCCATACTCCCTGTTCCCAAATTGTACCTGCAGCATGTCCGATAATTCACTTTCACTAGATAAACGGATGAATAATGACTCTGCTTCCTTACCCTTCGCGAGTTGTCTCATCCTTGAGCTAGTCCTTCTACAAATCTGAGATTGGTTATGCCCGTCTGTGCTTAGACGTTCCAGCATATCATTAATTTGATCAATATGACATCCAAAGGTTTCATGGGTTCTCGCTGGAGAATTTAAATTCACCAGACAACCTGTCATCATTGGCGTGACTGAACGGAAGAATGCACGATGATCCACAAAACCATCTCGGCGTTTTGTCATGCATATGAAATGACACAGCTGACCTGCATGTATGATGCTCTGACACTCGTCGTGGCTAATACTCCACCCTTGCGAACTTAAGTCGCCTGGGATCAGACATGATGTCACATGGGGAATATCCTGAGTAGGAACAATCGCCAACGTGGATTGATTTGAAGTGCCAACGCACCAAGATGCGATTTCAGCACTGGTGCCTCTATGCATAATTAATGAAGCTCTAATCATTTCCTGCTTAATTTCTGCGATCAACTCATCGTCCTTCTCTCCCATCAAGAACATTGCTTTCTCAGTCAGCTTTGCGAATAATGGACGGGCCAAAAACCTAACAGTAGGTATGTATTTATGCCATATACTGATCAATCTCAACCATCTCTCGATTGATGCTGGACCCATCAAAGTAGGCCAACTTGCGAAAGTTTCCAAACATTTTGGATTTATGCCGATGGCACCCTCGGAAATCTGGAAGCTGGGACAAAATGTTGCTGTAACTACTGGTGGCCCTACAATCGAACTCTCCCTCATTTCTATCCTAACCTGCCTGTCTCTTAACTCTTGAGCTTCATTATCCCCACTGATGAACTCCTCTATCATCTTCCTGATTGCTTCGGTATTTCTATCCATCTTGAAAAAAAAGGAAAATAAATAAATCCCTCGAAAGTTTTATTTAAATAGTAAATACTTATACCCTGCTGCTATCTGCTACCTACCAAAAACCAAAACAATCCCAGTCACTCTTACACACTCTCAGCAAAATTAATTTTGTATAATTACAATAATTATCGAATAAGATTAGATTTTGAAAATTATCAATTCGAAAAATGATTATTTAATAGTTTAATAGGATACTTAAAATAATTTTATATTTTATGCAGGTATTTTCAGCAACGAAGGGAAAAATCTAACCCTCAACAGGTAAGTACACTACTCACCACGGCTTGCCTATTCAATACAATATTCAACCGAAATATCCCGATCAAGAATGCATATATTCAATCGAAGCGCCCAATAAATGATCAATAGCGTAATGCTTGATGCTATAATTATTACTTGAATATTACGATAGGTATTAACTCGCAAACTATCGACTTATCAAAATCACACGAAATCGATGTACAGAGTCAACAATAAATTGAAGACAATGAACTTTTTCCCAGGGGAAATTTATGATTTTATGTAAATATAATACTATAGAAATTTTTCATTAATATTAACCATGCAAGTAGTAGAATAATGAATGTGTCACAGCGTAGATGAGGGCGTCCTATTTCCAAATACAAATGTGTAATGATTATTGATATTCCTAATTCATAAACCAAGCTCATTCATTCACCACTTCAAACTGTGGTAATTGAATTCTGTATATAAATAAACGTATTATAAACAATTCGTAAAAATAAAAATTTCAATGATTAATACTCGAAATAAAATTGCTCCGAATTTGAATTTAAAATGATCTATTGCTTATTGCCAATATTATTAATGACTGAAAAATTAAGTATTCTGTGAGAGAAACTAACTGATGAATATTATTTGTATATAAATATCTGAAACATACTTTTTAACCAAACAACTATAATCTGATGAAGTGAAATGAACTTGAATGAACTTTTCAGGAATAAATTGTAATAATTACACTGTTGTAATAATAACAAGTATACTTGTAACTTGGGCTTACTATGATGGATTATTTATCGTACCGAGGACTCTCCGAACCGCCAGTGATTGTGTACAATTGATCGATTGTTCGAAAATTTAATATTCACCACTACTTATACGAACTTATAACTTGATGTTGAATGTCAATTGCCAATAATTATTGATTAGACTAATAATTAGTTAGTTTGGAATTAATGGAAAATAGAAAAATATCAAAAATTGGTTGAATAAAACGAATTTGAACTTTGACTATTTAATAAAATCGAAACGGTAGATTAATTTCAGGGATAAACCACACTCCGAAGATATCTTCAAAAGACTGACTGAGACGCCACAGTTGTATTGGATGCAATATTATTAAGTACTTCCACTGGCTTACACTTCTCATATACACTTAACTTTCCAATTCAAAATGTAGATATGCTTAAATTATTTTTCAAAGGCAAGTTATCGAACTTCCTTTGACCTCGTTACTCGCAAGTACTCCCCAATCTAAATATTATTTTAGCTTAATTATATTATATAATAACTATGAGATGACCGCTATGTAAAGGAATTAGCGTTCATCAACTGAAAATCTTTATGCGATGAGTACCGTGACCTTTTGATAAATCACGTGATGAATGTGAATAAAGGTGAGTACTTCCTTGTCTGATGACAATCCACATAAATTATGCCACTTACTATCCACCCCTGTATGAATGACCCAAAATAAATTTGATTTAAATATTATTGATAACGCAGCTAATGAGAAAGGAATAGCTCAATTTGAGCGAAAAGGTAAGTTGATTTTGAATGTTAAAGTTTGTTTTTGAATGAATATAAATATACTAAAGGTAAGAAAAGATTACATTCGTTATTAAATTTAATAATCGCCTTGACCATCCAACGACGTTTGGAATACAAAGAAAATTCAACAAACAGTACTACTATTGAATATTTAAATCCTTAATTTATTTTCAGGGTTGGTGTAGCAATTGATGGTAGTGACTACTTTGCAGTGATGGTAGGTTCTCTACCCAACTAACCACCGATGCGGCCTTCAGCCTACCTACTCTATTCAAATATCCCTAGCTGATAAATATGTAATATAATTAGGCCAACTTATTTATATTAATATTGTATTGTACCATTTCCAGGAATAATCCCTCGATGAAAGAAGAAATGATACGATTGACAACCAGCTTAAGGACGATGCTCTCTTTTACGATGCTGCTACTAACTAAAATTGTTTATAAGCTCCTTTTCAATAAATTTCAGCTGCTATGCCTGACTGTCCAATGACTGCTTACTGGGAAAATTTCATGCACCGGCTATGAGAAAGGAAAAAAAAATGAAATTAGAATTCATGCCCCATTTCCAAAGAAAAGAATAAGAATTCAAAATCATGCCCATTTACTCTCTCAAAACCATGCACCCTGTGTCAACTGTAACTTCTCCTTATTTTATTCTAATTTCCACTCCCAGTTATTATTACTACTCTGTTCTCACTGTCTCACTGTCTCATTGTATTATTATATTTTGTTGTACTATGCTATTCAAATTGTTTCATGCCGTAAATACTCCCTTCATTTCCATACGAACAAAACTCCCTATACTTCCAAACTTCCTAAAATCCTTAAACACTTATCACACCCCCTAAAAAATCTTTTCAAAATTATTCAGCACCATTCGGCAGAATGAAGTGCTAAAATTCCTAAATTCCTATCCCTAAAACCCTCCTCATACAACTCTCTTTCTAACAAAACTGTCAAAACTCCTAAAAATTCCTTCACCTAAAACTTCTAAAAATTCCTGGCCAAAAAGTTTGAAAATTTACAGACCATTTTCGGAGCTACAAAGGGAAAATCTATTCCGCACCTATATTATACCAAAGTTTCCGAGGCTTCGGTATTAATAGAAGTAGTCCCTGTGTACCTCCAAATAGTCGCCTTCCCTAAAATACCTAAAATACAAAGGATGAAAATAATGGATATGTTTCCAGAACTGCCACGGTAGCCAGGTGGTGCAAACTGCGCCACCAAAAATACGATCGACACCTCATGGTCTCTGCAGTGAATTTTGCTGGAAGTTACAGAAAATAACTAATCAATAACTATTTGGATGACTTTACGTGTGTATAATATTGGGTATGCGCAATTCCTAATTTTATACTCTCTTATTTTTGTCATATGTACCTACATAAAATTCATATTCACGGGAAAATAGAATGCTTATGACTGGTTCTCAAATAAATAATTATGATCAAATTATCTCTGCTGCTATGGTCTATGATTTTATTTAATTCGCTCGTTCTATCTTTTATATATATAGGTACCTACTACTTACTCTTATTTCATCTCATACCATCACTTACTTAAACATTTACGGCATATACTCACTAATACACAATTCACCATACAACATAAATTCGTACTTATCCATAGTGGCACTTAAATACTTATAGCAATACATATATGTGTAATTTAATTGTAATGTAATAATTATTACCTTTTGTAATGGTGATGACACTGACAGGGGACAGGAAAAAGTCCAAAGTACAAAACTGGTCACTGAGATATGACGATCGACAACTCTCCATCTCTGCCTACTCCTATGCTGACGTCGATGGACGAAGTCGAACTTATGACCTTTTTACTTTTCAGGTTTCACTCAAACCCTTTTGACTCTCAAATATTTATTTTAATTAAACTTTAATTTTTACTATTAATGACTTCCGACAATTAACTGGAAAAGAAAAAAAGAAAGAAAGAAAACTACGGGATCTAAAATCCTGGACTGCGACTAATCTGCTTCCACTTGGTTCTTCGAGCGCTGTGTACTGGAGACTGACTTGTGGCTCTGGCTCTGCCTATGTTGAAGATAGAATTTTAGAATGGCGTCTCTAGAAACATCTTCATTCCTTTATTCTTTTTACTTTTGCCTCCAAATTCTCATTTACAGCCCCTTCATTCCCTTCATCCTCCTATCGTCCCTACTTTACATCTCTGGATTTGTCCCCTGTCTCCGTCAGAGTGCTCCGCCACTGTTACATCTCTGTATGTGGTAGAGGGTCGAATGCTGCTTGACTATTTCGGTTACAAACGTAATAATGTCAGCTGTGCATTATGCAGTGAAATAGCCTAATAATAAAATGAATAAATTAACCTTCACAGAATGACATCAGCAAAAATTCTGAAAGTGCATTGTTAATTTAAGTCTGCCAAATGTTTGAACAGATCGTAATGCACAGTACAAGACTAAAACGAACACATGTCAGAGTCAGAGTACTATTTGCAAACAAAATCGCCAAGTCGTGAATCAGTAATAAAAATCAAACGTTAAGTTATACTTAAATAAGCCCGGGTTTGAATTAAATTAATGTACCTAGGTAAGCACTAATATAATTCAATGCGCATTATATTCATGGACTGGAAAAATAAATTTGAAAAAATTAAAACAATAAAATTGAAACATGGCGCCATTATTTAAAAACGAAAGTTACAACAATAATTTATTTAGCCATGAGCAGCTTTCACGTCGGTGACGTTTACTGAGAGCTCATTACTGTGTTGAAATTCTGAGTAATCGTTATTGATATTTTCACCCGGTGTATGTGGATGTCACCGTTGACCGTTAGTAGAGAACTAAATCCAGGCTAAAGAATAACTTGACTTTCGTGGCAGTATGGGTATGATACGGGAGTGTGTACTATGTCGTGTGCCTTGGGGCAGCTCAGACCTTGATTTTACTATCAACTTTACAATGAATGAAATCGCAGCTTTCCCGGGGATAAGTCCCTATCTATGGATAAAGTCTATCCATGGGTAATTTTAATGAATTTCTCGTGTCAGTAATACTTTTTTAAAATAAACATTTATAACATTCAAGTATTAACTGCTTTGAATTAACTTTTGTTTTAAATTCTGTGTCAAAAAAGATATCTACAATCTATAACACTCGCAATTCCATAATAATAATTTAATTCAATCAATACGGAAACACTATTCATTTGTCAACAAAACAGTTACTGCTTCTGAAAACTATTATTTTTAATATTTGTTTTTTAAATAACAGCATTTACAAATGCTTCGTTCTTACTGTTATTTAAATGCAAATCGTATAGTAGATTAAGTAGATCGTAAGTTTATACTGACTTTGAATAAATTCATTGATTCATTCATATAATGGTATTTCGTCAATATCTGTATATACGACGTTGGCTGGAATCTATAAACTAGCCATCCTGCGGTATCTGTATAAAGACCGTATCTGAATAATGGCTATCGGCCGGTATCTGTATAATGTCCCAACCTTAAACCGGCCAAAATAGCCCGGTTCTTTACAATCATAGCGCAGGAGATAATGCGACACCCATCAGTTTTATAGTATTAAGTATGGAGAATGATATAAAACAATGAAACTGCAATATGTAGCAGTCATTTCTTAGGAGCTTAATGATCAGTATTAAATTCAGTTGAATTACGCGAACATATTTGTAAATTTTACTCTCGAATACAAAACTTCTAATAGTGGGTAGTAAAATTGAGGTTCATACATTACAATATAGTACAGTAGTTTGAATTAATAACCCATTAAAAGCAACTTCAAACTAACTTTAAATATCACCAATTATACTAATGCATTAATTAATTATAAAAATAACGTACAGTCATTGTGTGCTCTAATTTTAAAGTTCAGGATGAGGTCTTTCAGAACACTGTAAAATTAACTTGGGAAACGTCGTAGAATATTTTCATTTTTAATTTCCGCTTCTTCTAATTTAAAAAATAATTTCAAAGCTTGTTTAAAAGCATAACATCAGTATTTCTAACAACCATTTGAAGTATAATTAAAAATGGGTTTTCATAAGCAATTCTTCATGGTGTACGTGCGGTGCATTTTCGCGTGGTTGGTGTTAGCAAGTAAGATGCTCACATTGCATGTATTTAAAATAAGCTTTCAAAAGGTAGGCCAGTCAACAGGTTTGTTAATACTAAAAACTGACTCGAACCTTGAATTTTAACAGAGTTTATTGAGAGCGAAAGAAAACCTCAGCTGAGTTTGATTTGGAGTTTGGGAAACGCCATTTGTGTGCTCACTGAAAACCACTCGAAATCTAGTAAAATTCAACCACCACTCAAAGACAAAAATGCATTTTCTCTGAGACAAGGTAATCGGAAGGCAGAACCCTGTAAGCGGCTAAGATGGAACACCTGTGGTATTATTATTACGTACAATAAATTATTATGTCCGATTATTCTAAGAGTAGTCTTGCTGCCTTACCGCAGTCACCATAAAAAATTTACAGCTCTCCAGTTCTAATGCGAATACGATCAATTTAACAAAATGATATTTGCTCTATTACTCTGAAAGCTTTCGGCGTTGTATCCTGTTGTCATGATAATGCCCGCTGATATCCTAGTAAAGGGGTGTCACTTAAGTCCGGTAAAACTTATAAAACCAGTAAATTCACAAGAAATTTTTAATTGGGCTGAACAAAATAAAAACATGTTCGATAGTTTAGGCTACCAATATTTTTGAAACATTTTCCCTGGTCACTTACGCCTGACATTGTCCCCCCTAACTCTCATTTAGGATACTTATAAGCACATAACATAAAGCGAGGATTTATTTTCCTTTTGCCAAAGAAATAGCTTCCTTATGCGTAGTTAACCTTGGAAATTAAAAAATCCGACGCTTCCCGTCGGATTTGTCCATCGTGGGGCCGAAGTAGATGCTGAGCTTACAGCGAATTGGTGTAATCACTGGAAAACAATGTTTATGTAGTAATGCTACCATAAAACCTTTGCAGTTTGTGCCCGTTAAAGTTTGGCTAGGTTTTGCTGGAACAATTTGGCGGGATTTGAGTGGTGCTGGCGGAAGTTGGATCGATAACAGATGAACTAGTTTGAGTTGTCTGGGTACCAGTAGTTCTAATAGAAAAGAGTTTGGTAAGAATAGCGCCGGTACAAGTGTTCCAGGTACAATATTTGCTAGTACCAGTTGGCAAGGTACGAGTGATTCGAGTGGGATTGGTGAGATTTGCGCCATTACAATAGGTCACAGTAAGGGATTAAGTTTGCTTGTGCCAAAATGAGTGGGCTTGGTAGAAATAGCGCCAGTACGAGTGGGTTAGGCACGAGATTGGATTATACCAGTTGGCGAGGTTCGAGTAGACTTGGCAAAAATAGAGCCTGCACAAGTGGGCTAAGAATGAGATTTGCTGGTCCCAGTGGGCAGGGTACTAGTGACATCACTAGGCTTAATAAGAATAGTGGTGTTACGATTGGGCTAAGTTAGAGTTTTGCTGGTCCCAGTATGCAGGGTACGAGTCATAAGAGTGGACTTGATAAGAATAGCCCAAGTAAAAGTGGTTCAGAAAAGTATGTTGATAGTAGAAGTGAGCGAGGTACGAGTAGGCATGCTATAACATTAGCACATATGCTAAGTTGGCTGAGTACAAGTGGTTCAGTAACGTGTGGTGCCAGTACGAGTGGGCTTAGTAATAGTGGTTGGTGCGAAAGGTGCCGACATGAATTTTAATGATCGTTGACGGTCCATGCAACAGTCAACAGTAGCACAGGTACGATTTGGCAGTGTTTGAGTGTGGTCGGTACATGTGTCTCTGGAACGAGTAGTTCCGTTACGAATAAAGCTAGCACGATTTATACTTGTACGAAAACTATTGGGATGAGAATTTCAAAATATGTCACTCAATCAGTGACTCAATCCATATTTTGTTAAATTTAAAACTCCCATTTCCAGTTTGGACCCTAATGGATTACTTAAGTTGCATCATATATGAATAAAGATAAGTATGTACATAAAGGAAAACAGTGTTATTAGGAAACAGAAACATAACCATGTAGTTTTCTATTGGCATTTAAACACAGAATAGCTGGCAGAGGCAAAGTCACACATAATATAATGTTAGCAACTTTTATGAAAACTTTGGGAACCCACCCACCCGTTCCGTCATTACCTCAACCATTGCATCGCTAACAAGATCTCACAAGCACAACATCACTGTCATAAAATTACCACCTCTGTAGTACGTAAAGGAATATATTTACGATTACCTAACATATTGCCTTCTCCCCATATATCAGTCTTACAATGTGCATACAACGGGGGGTTATTATATTAAAATAAATGTATAATTTTAATAAACTTGGGTTTTTGGTTGTACTCAATCCGGTGGCGGGATCATCCCAAAATAATCCGCATTTTAAAAGACAAATTAAGGAAATACCTAGAAAAGTCGAAATCTGGAATGTGATATCTCAAATAATAAATGCAGTGTATATATTATTAAACCCTGAACGTGGCATGCGTAGTAAAACCTGGAAAAAATCAATTTTAACCTAGCTTTAAAAAATGCAAAAAGAAGTAGGTAGCTAAAATCATAATAAGATTTAAAAAAGTATAAGCTAGTGATAGCCTAAACGTTCAAAAATGTAAGTTTACTCCATAGTAAACTAACTGACTGAAGAAAACAGAATGTTAACCGAAATGAATTTTTTTGATCTAAAAAAATATTGCAAACTAGACTTTAGGCCCCGGCCAGCCGGGTTTAAGTCCGCCTCATGTGACCACTGGCCAGGATTACCCACTGTGACCCCCATGTAACGTGTCTAGGGTTGGTGACGGTGTATCACGCATAGAAAACAAACGGGATGCTATTTAAAACTGGGCTAATGATGTGTATTTGGGTCTGGACTAATCGTCTCCAACCCTAGACACGTAACAGGGGGGTCACAGTGGGTAATCCTTGCCAGTGGTCACATGAGGCGGACTTAAACCCGGCTGGCCGGGGCCTAAAGTCTAGTTGTATATACCTACTTATATTCATACTTGCGGTCAGTTCCGAATACTAATAAACTCAGAATTTATAGGGAACATGCCTACTACGTATTTCATAAAATAGGAATTCACTATTAATATGATACGGGAGTTTGTGTTTAGCTTTACGCTTCAGTTTGTAGTGGGGGTGGGGAACAGTTTGTCTGTAGCTGTGGTCTTGAGTTTAACGGCATATACGTAATATATAATACTTATCTAACAAAATAAAATAATAATTTGAACTGAAATAATACTTTTAGTTTGTATTTAGCTGTAGACATCAGTGTGTGAATGCGAATGGGTCGGAAAAAACCATAGTGAAAGATTGCAATCAATTTTGATTTCTTGTTTTTTTTTCAACTTCTGTCTTTTGAATATAAAAATGAACCGTCTTTGTTTACTCTGAATGTCGGCTTAGGTATGACCACCGTAAGTGTCCAGTGTGAGATTGTAGTGTCAGAGTGAGTGGAAGGCAATTAACATAGTTTGCAGTTTACTGCTCTATCTATCCAACACTGTCTACTTACTTGTTGCCATGGTCTGACTGTAGGTTTGTGTGTTGGGTGGAACCTTGTTGTTGATAATAATTTGTAGATTATCAGCAACAAAATGTTTTTTTATTTCTCAACTTTAATAATAATAATAACTAGCAGGTTAGCAACCCGATGGGTTGCGTTAAAAAATTTAATAGTTCTTTTTCACTTTTAGTTGTAATAGTAAATAAGGTTGTGGTCAAATCGACTTTTGGGTTGCCCAGTATAATTGGGCCATCCATATATTAAGTTTCAGGTTTCATGGGGTGACGAGAGTTTTGGCCAATGACGCTTTTAAAAGGCAGAGAGGAGGAAAGGGGGGGGGGGGTGCCCATGCGTCTTACGTTTCAGTCAATTGTTTGTGAATTTTAACACAAATCTAAGGCAACGTTTTAATAACCGTTGTAAGCTCAGCATCCACTTAGGTTTCTCGTAAAAACATCTTAAGCACAGTTTTCAAAATAGCTGTTAGCTCAGCATTTACTTAGGTCCCTGGTAGACCCATCTGGGACAAAGGTCTGATAATCGTTGTAAGGTCAGCATCTACTTAACCCCTTCGTTAAGAAACGGATCTAGGAGGTCCCAGTTTAAATATTAGAAGGGTGTAATTGAAACACTGATATACGGTATTAGACAGGCCTGTAATCGTGAAAGAGCTGCGGAGGTTGGAATTTAAATTGTAATATCTGTTGCAGTGTAGATATAGTGACAAAACACATGTCTGCAATTTTAATGCGATTTAAATTAATTTATAATTATTTATTCTATAGTTACAGGGTGGTGTTATATGTGTAATTTCTGGGCCACGCTGCACGTAGGGAGTTCATGTAATTTGAGGGCCACTTTATATTTGGAGGGTGGTGTAATTTGTAGGCTACTCTGTATTTAGGTAGTGGTACAATTTAAAGGCAACTTTGTAGTTGAGGGAAAGGGGAAAGTGAAATCTGTAATCTACTCTGTTGGTGGATTGGTGGAGAGGGGGGGGGGGGGTTGTTATTTGCGGGCCGCGCTGTACTTGAGGATGGAGAAATGCAATTTGTAGAACACTATATAATTGCGTGGTTGATGTAATTATTTTGCTAGTATGTAGTTGGGGTTGGTGTAGTTTGTAATAGTTACTGTAGTTGGGGGTTGCTGGTATTTTTGGGCCACCCTTTTGTTAGTGGGGGGGGGGTGTAATGTGTAAGCTACCTCTTATTCAGAAGGTGGTGTTATTTGTGAACCACCCTTTCGTTTTGGGGGGGAGGGTGTAATGTATGAGCTACCCTGTAGTGGCGGTGTGGTGTATTTTATTCGGTTAGCGTGGTTGTAGGGACAGGAGTATCTATTGGTGATCAGGATGCGGGAGGCTACATCCATATAACGGTAGAAATACCGCAACCTATAAAGTTGTCAGTTTCTTAGTTGTTTTTATATTTTGTAATGTATTAAGCAAATTGGCGGCGTGGACTGGGTTAAGCGGCAGTGTAGATAGGATTACCCAACAACATGAAGCTAACTGAATTAAACTTGTCTTCAATGATTCTTAAATATTTTGCAGCCGAATAAATTATTTTTTTTATTTTATTTTTAATATTTCTATAATTGAATTGGAATTTTGAATTCAAAAAGGCCATCACTTAATAAAGTGAAATTGGCCATCACTAACTAAAGTCAAACTGGCCATCATTTACTAAAGTGAAATTGGCCATTACTGACTTAAGTCAAACTGGCCATCACTTACTAAAGTGAAATTGGCCATCACTTACTAAAGTCAAACTGGCCATCACTTACTAAAGTGAAATTGGCCATCACTTACTAAAGTCAAACTGGCCATCACTTACTAAAGTGAAATTGGCCATCACTTACTAAAGTGAAATTGGCCATCACTCACTAAAGTGAAATTGGCCATCACTTACTAAAGTCAAACTGGCCATCACTTACTAAAGTTAGTCATCACGTACTAAAGTTAGCCATCACTTACTGAAGTTGGTCATTACCTACTAAAGTTAGCCATCACTTACTAAAGTTGGCCATCACCTCCTGGCCAGGCCATCACTTATCAATGAAAAAAATGATTTCAATTATAATATAGAAATACGTACATAAATAATTCATTAAAATAAAGCAGAAAGCGTAATTATCCTAAAGGTCTCGTATTCAAATTTTGCATATGGTGGGACTATCAAAATGAGGTCTGGTATGTTCTATGTTATGTACCGTAGAATTTGATTCCCACCACTACCGTCAACAAAATCCGTAAAATTTAATTCCCAACACGGCGACCAGGCTTGCCGAATTTATGCTTGTAATGTCCATCCAATCCAAATGACAGCTGACATTAATATACCTATCCTTATACGCACAAAATATAAATTCATTGATAGTGGGAATTATTGAGTGGCGCCTATCCCTTCCCATTGCGTAGTTTTTAATTTTAGTAGTAGATTAGTAGATGGCTTGAAGTCCTCATAGTTACTATTTAGATTCTTTAATAAAATTCATTAAAACTTGTAGTAAGATTTAAAATGATTTATCTTTTGGCTGAGCTGAACTTTTTTTCTTTTTCAAAACTTTTTAAATCAGTTTTTAAACTTTTCAATGTTCAAACGAATTTGAAAATAGAAATAAATATTTTTTATCGGGCTTTGTGCCAATCAAGATCACTTAATTTTTGAAATTTTAAATTCCAGAGCCGTGATTGGTGCAGAGTAAAAAAAAGTTGAAACGTTAATAATTCAAAAAAATGTCAAAACATTAAATTTTCCGAGACAAAGCTCGATGACACTGGACCAAGGCCTATCTAATGACACCCCAATAATGCTTTAATTCGAAAAACTGTAGGAGGAGTTTGCTCTAGAACGATTGTAATGTTAACTAAATGGCCTATGCTGGCCTGTACTGCACGTTTTAAGTATCTCTTAATTAATTAATTAACGCGTGCAGTGTTACGGGGGGTTGCCAACTCTTACAGTGTACTCCTCCTACAGTTTTACGAATTTACCCCTTATTGGGGTGTCATTAGATAGCCCTTGGCCAAGCGGAGGGTGATATAGTCTTGGAAAATTTAGTGTTTTGACACTTTTTTGAATTATTCACGTTTTAACTTTTTAGCTCTGCACCAATCACAGCCTAAAAATTCGAATTTTTAAAAAACCCAGGGTCCTGATTGGTACAGAGCTAGATTTTTAATTGCAAATACCTCTAACTTCACGCCATAAAATTTGAGAAAAAAATGCAATCCGATAAAAAAAAATTGAATCTGGCCAGAAAATTATTAATGTAATTTTATAATTTTATTTAACCAAAGTTTCCTATTGTATAACTTACAACTGCATCGTATCCATGTCTACTCTGCATTACTACACTTACACTTTACACTAAAGTGCACTCAAGAACGCTAAGCTTTGTAATAATATTTCCCTAACAGTTTCGCATATCAATAATTTATTTTTGTTATCTCTTCATTAAATGTGAATAATAATATGGGGTTTGAGATGGCCCCTGTTAAAAGCCACTACATGTTGTGTGCGCTTCAGTTTTCAACTATTTGCACTTTTCATGGTACCATTTGACGCATCTACAAGCCAAGGTTGTCGTGAAGTCTTAACTCTTCTAGGCCTGTGATCCAATACAATTGTACATGCAGCAGCTGGAAGTAATATATTATATTAAACAAAATAGGGTGAATTTTACATCGCACAAAAGACGCACAATCAGGTTTTACTTACCCCTTGCGTAAAAAAGTAAAAATGACTAATACGATTTATTTAACCCAAATTAATTTAAAGCCTTAATTCCGGGCTAACCTGAAATCAAAACTGATCACAGATATGTCGGTGGCCGTAGCGTAATCAGGTTAAGTTTCTGATCAAAACATACCTGGATCGCGCCTGTGGCAAAACCATGCCCCGGTTAAGCCTCTGGGGCCATCCATGCATTACGTTTTAGGTTTCATGGGGGGAGGGGGTTCAGGCTAATGACGCGTTGAAACCGCAGGGGGGATGAGGGATTTAGGCAAATGACTTTTTAGGCAATTTTTGTAAATTTTAAATTTTTATTACGGCGAATTAAAGCAGATACAATATTGATAAAATGTAGTATGTAAATATTCACTTTTCGGAAAAATGTGTATATAGGCCTTTAGAAAATATTTATAAAAATTCTTTGAACAACTATTTAAAAAGTTGAAAAATTTATAGTGGGGGAGGGGGGTATCAAGGAATGACGGTGAAGTGACGATTAAAGAGAGGGGAGGGGGTTTCGCACAAAAAACTGAAACGTATTATATGGATGGCCCATTTGATCAAAGCTAAGCCCGGGCAAGGTTGTGATTGAAGCTTACCCTGGGCACGTCCGGTCCGTGACCAAAACGGGCAAATCCCTGGGAGAAACTTATCCCGAGAAAGCCTGTGAGCTCAACAAATATAATATAATGCGACCGGTGAGGCAAATCATTAATTTTGGGCAAGTCTGTGGTAAATGCTCAAGCCAGCCAACGCTACAGTATAACTTATCCCGTGCCAGTCTCTGGTCGAAGTTTTTTACTATAGTGTTACCCGGGCAGGTCACTGATCAGTACGTACCCCAAACAAGTCTAATTCCATACTTCACTCAGGCAAGGCTCTGGACAAAACCTACTCCTACCACGCTTATGGGAAAAACTTAACCCTTGCAAAATTATGGTCAAAGCTTACCCCTGTCAAAGTTGAGGTTGAAGCTTACCCTGTGCAAGTATATGGTCAACACTTCAACCCAATGGTAATAACTTAACCCAGTAGAACCTCTAATTAAAGCTTGTATTGGGCAACCCCAAAGTCGATTTGGCCACAACCTTATTTACTATAACAACTTAATGTGAAAAATACATGTTACATTTTTTAATCGCAACCCGTCGGGTTGCTAACCTGCTAGTATAGATTAAATAGAAGATATTCAAAAGTCAGAAGTTGACAAAATAATAATTATTATTATTATTAAAGTTGAGAAATAAAAAAAACATTTTGTTACTGATAATCTACAAATTATTATCAACAACAATGTTCCACCCAACACACAAATCTACGGTCAGACTATGGCAACAAGTAAGTAGACAGTGTTGGATGTATATGACAGCAGTGCAGTGGTGGATGGCAATATAAGCAGCAGTAGTAAAGTAAATGTAGTAAAGTAAAGTATGTAGTAGGCAATGTTTATGACAACAGTGAGTGGAGTCATTTTTTATTTTGTTAGTGTATAATATTATTCAAAAGTCAGAAGTTGACAAAAAAATATTTATATTAAAGTTGAGGAACAAAAACAAATAAATAGTTTGTTGCTGATAATCTACAAATTATTATCAACAACAAAGTTGATGCATCCATACAATCTCAAAATCACACTATGGTAACAGTAAGTAGAGTCAGCGTCAGTGTTGGATTGATTGCAGTGTAATTGGATATGGAAACTGCTTGGGCCCAGTTTTGTCGATTTTTTATCCCGCCAATATATTCCGTCCGCAGAACTGCCCACCGTATATTTGAGCACAATATAGTTGCCTAAAATGAGTTGTTCATATTTTGTAATTCAGTTTTTGCTCTTATTTTTAGTCCAACGGAATACAGCCTGTTTTAAGTTTGAATGTATCCGTTTAAAAGAAAATGTCACTCAAAGCATTGCAACGAGGATCTTCAGGGGAACCGATGCAAAACCGAATGAATTCCCGTACCAAATTCTGATAAATAGAAAACCAACTCCAAACGAAATAGATCAGACCCCCATAAAGCAATGGTGTGGAGGGACCATATTTAATGAAAACTTCATAATATCCGCCGCTCACTGCTTTACAGGTTTCGAGAGAACTGATATGCACATTGTAGCAGGGGAGCACACGAGAAGTGTTCAAGAAGGAAATGAGCAGGTGCGGACCATCAAGAGAATTATAATTCACGACGGGTATACTTTACGCCGGACACAACATGACGTGGCACTCGTTGAATTGGACAGTCCACTCACACTGAACTTCGCTGTCCAACCGGCTTTGCTTCCAGAATCCAACTACGTCCCGACTGGAGAGGCTATTCTGAGCGGATGGGGTGACTATGAATCCGGTAAACCTAGAGCGGATGTTCTGCAGAAATTGACAGAACCCATCGTTCCTAAGGACCGATGTCGAGAGCTTCTCATAAATGACACTCATATTTTAGACGATCAGAAGCTGTGTGCAGGACGTACGGGAGAAACTATGACCGGAATAGGAGGGTGCCAGGGAGATTCAGGAGGACCTTTAGCAATTCCACTCTTAAATGGTTCGTCTCTCTTAGTAGGAATTGCCTCTACCGGGCACTGCGGTTATTTGGGTACACCAGCAGTTTATAACAATGTTTCTTACTACAGGAACTGGATTATTACGAACGCAGTTAGTGCTTAATAATTAATTTGACATATGAATGTATAATTTGTACACATAAAAATTATATTACAACATACAAACTGCGTATTTCTGATCCATGAACTAAGCCTTAACAAAAATAAAACTGAAAAATTTCGAAGCATAAAATATCGTTTAAAAAATCTGTAAGTGGAAACGAGATGGAGTGGAAAATAGATGCCTCATGTTGCCAGCGACAAACGTACGTCAGTAGGTATAACTAAATTGACTACTTCCCACAAATTGTAGATATATATGTAGGGCGCGCCAATCCGGAAATGCGTATGACATAGTGACTTGCCACTAAAATAACTTTTATAAGGTTAGATGAGCCAGAAAATGAAAAAAAAATCGGAAAAATCCGGAAATTCCGGAAATTTGAAAAAAATCCGGAAAATCCGGAAATAATCAGGAATTTTGAAAAAATATTGAAATTCACAAGTTTTTAAAATATTTTACCCGTGTGAAGATCGAATTCATGTTACAATTTTAATGTTTTCATTAGTGTTATAAACTTGAGTGCACACTATGACGCTGTGGTGGACTTTGATGTTGATTCATATTCTATGGTAGAAAATAACACACTACTTCTGCGTATCATGTAATGCGTTTGTAAGAAATAACCTTGAAATACAGTATTCTACTACTATCAAGTCAAGTAGTGTTTATTACTTTTCAAGATTCAAATTCCTATTGAAGAATTTCGAATCATAATCAGGCCATTTGTTTTGAACTTTTCGTCCTAAAATCAGACTAACTGTGCTAACACGAGTTTGAGATTTTCCAAATTCAGGTTTAGAGGTAAAAACAGAAAAACTGTAACTGTGGTGGTTTGGTGTTGCAGATTTGAAGCATTGACGGTATTGTTTGCAATGCAATGATGATTTTTAGTAATACCATATTCGAAATTTAGTTTTGCTGTTTCCTATTATCAATTGTATCGTTTTTACAATGTTATTACAACAGCTAGTTATTTTTTAAAAATAAAAGTATTAATTGAAAAAAAACATAAAATAATATTGTTTCGCTATTAAAATCCGGAAAAAAACCGGAAAAAATCCGGAAATAATCAGGATTTTTTGAAGGTAAAATCAGGAAATACCCGGAAATTTGAGAAGTCAAAATCCGGAAATTTGAAGTCAAAAATCCGGAAATTTGGCCCGGCCTGTATATATGGTTTCACAACTTGTTAAAAATTTCTTCAATCTTTTTACCATGCCAACCATCACTACTCACTGTCCATCCAGTCACTAACGGAGGTATAGCCAGTTCTCGACGTAGCCGAAACGACAGAAATTGCTCAGAAGATAAGCACTGAGATAAAATGCTACAAGCTAAATTGATCCAAAGTACATTATTCAGAAAGTTAAAGTATTCTCCATTCTTTATAGTGAACCACACACGAGGTAAACTTATATTTCTAAATGCTAATTATTATATAAAGTTAGGAAGGCCAACTCCATTATTCGACCGACAAACGAAGCACGAATCTAGACTTTAATTTCAAAAATTAACATTTTAATTCAGGCCACGTACTCGAAAGAAATAACTAATTACTAATAATATTTGAAGTTAACTAAATAGCGGGACAAATGCCTGTAAAATATATTGATATAAAAATTAATATTGTGATGAAAGCGTATTGTGGGCCACTAAATCTCATCGTGATATTCAGCAGCTTACTTAAATACACATACATATATTATGAAGGCAGTATAGGTGCTTACTACTATTAAAATAATGATGTGTAATTAGTTAGGCAAGGAGAACCGTAGCTCTCCAGTTACACTGTACACGGTCATTATTATGTAAAGGGAAATATTGATGTCAATTACTTGGGTAAAGATAAAAATAATTGCTCCTTTTATTAAGAAAAAACAGACTATGGAAATTCCCATTATATTAAAAAACAAATGTTTAGTCAGCTTAACTTGGCACGTCTTTTTAATTTCAAGACTGTAAACCTGACTTGATCCTGTAACAGTAAGAGTGTAAAATTACATAAAGTAAGAAATAAACTTGAACTTTAACCAATGAAAATTATATGATGTTATGTTTTAGCTGAAAATAACATTGTCTTTTATAATCAGTAAAATTTAGATAGAAGACACAAAACTACATTATGTTCAACTGGTATACATCATTTATCATAATATGTTTTTCTATTTCAATTTAAAAATGAATAAAATTATTGGCATTTAATTGTTTCAAATCTTTATATAAAAATTAATTAATTAATGCATTAAAGGTTTTACAAAACTTGTGTGAAGCAATAATGATGCAAAACAAATATAAAAGTTTAAACGTTTTGAATAACTAATTGAGTCATTAATAAAGCACAGTCGAGCAAACAATCCGAATTGTATTGTGTGATTTAATGATACCAGACATTTTGCTTAGTATGTATGCAGAAAAAGAAGTAATTTATTATGAAGCCAATTTATTTTTACATTGAAAGATCAAATAATATTGGTCATTATTGAATGAATATACTTATCTCTAAGGAATAAAATATTGTACACATAATAGTTTGGGCGAATGAAACTTCTACTTCTAAAAAACAAAAATCATTGGTTGTGTATCCATGAATGAATGAAACTAACTAACTAACAGCCGTACATCCTATTTATCTTCAAGGCATCGGAGACAGTGAGGTCCATGTTGTTCCCTAGTTCAGCGCCAAGGACTTTTGGAATAATGGTATCCCCTTCTCCTTTTGAAAACGCTTTCTTACTATAGTGCATTAAACTGCTAAAATTATACTCAACGTTATAAGAGCTCGTTTCATGAGCATCATATTTTTGGAAGTTGTGCTCCATTCCTACAACCAACAGTTTTTAAATCATGGTTAGAAAGTCATATTTATGCCCTGTACACTAGCATCTCACACTGCTGGAGTACAGAAATGTTAATGATGATCACAAATTACTTCGTCCGTTATATGCCATTAAATTTTCGAATCTCTTAAGATTAATATATATTATAACGTTTATTTTTATCAACAAATATGAAGATTACCCTCTTGGATGTTGCTCCATACGATGATGACGTAATCGTCCCGATCCGTGCGGGATTGTTCATGAAAGAATCCCAAGGCATGAATAAATTCGTGGGCTGCAATGTGTTCGTGGATGCATCCTGGCGCGAGATTCAAACTCTGGTTCCCTCCCACCATCCCTACGCTGGAGAAGCATCCAGGCTTCGAATTTTCAATAGATATAAAATTTTTCTCATTAGTTCTCTGTTTGAAGGTCAGACACGTTTTGGAGGAAATCTTCCTCATTCCGCCAACAATTGTATCGATGTCTGTTTTGCCTGGAAATAAGAATTAAATGATTAAACTTGTTTTGCAATTTTGAAATGAATATATCCAAATGAATGGGAAAAGTGAACTAATGAAATAAATTATCATTGTAATATAAAAAACACTTACTAAAATGTCCATTGAATTCATAAGCAATTTGTTTGCGAGTCCACCGCTTCGTTGGATCAATTAAACCAGATCTTGCACGTTGCATATCGCCCTCGTTGATAATAATGTCACCTTCAAAGTAGGGCCCTTCTTCGTGAGCGTTGGCACTAGTTTCTTTTACAAGATCATTGGTCTGGTCCGGGATCGGTGAAAAGCCTAGATATTTAAAATACGGAAATATCAATATAAATCATGTAATATATTTTACTATATGTTTTACATCCCGTATGTATACATTATGCAGTAATACATCAATTCTAAACTATACAGGTTCGTTTTAGCTATTGAGACAATTGTTTTGAAAAGTTTTTAAGAAGTTCTAGATTAAGTTATATTATTACTCCCGTGTATTGTACTGGAAGCTGGAAACGACCAGCAACAATGAAGACAATGAAGCCAAGCTACAACCACAACTGCGAACAGCGTTGAAAATTTCATATTTTCGTATATTATGACTTTAATCAAATGTCAAGTAATGCTAAAATGGTACTCCAGCCATACAACGAAAACCTTTGCTATTTATATGAAAAATAACAAAAATAATCGTATAAAAACTCAATATGGAACTCATCATCATTTTTTAAAGCAGTATTTTAATATCGCGAAGTACAGAATTTCTAATAAAAAAAAAAAAATATATATATATATGTATATATATATATATATATATATATACATAACTTTAAAGTAATGAAATAATTCCACTGATTGTTATTGGATGTTGTGAATTAAATGTAGGCATGAAAACAAGTGCTTTAATTGTTATAAAACATTTGAATCGTAAAACATTTAAGATATTGTAAGGCTGGAAACTTAATAACATTTTTGAACGATAAACGCGTTTCAATAAAGTTTTAAATAAATTGACAAAGGCTTATCTTTGCTCAACACGTCAACGTTGTACCTACCTAGATTAATTTAAATGGGAGAAATAGTCGAATTTTAGGTGACATAAGTGTTGGAAAGGCGGAAACTTAATAAACACTTATAACATTTTGAACGGTGAACATGTTTTAACATGAATAAAATTGGCAATGACCTTCTCTGCTCGGCAGTGATCCAAGGTAACGCTAAGGCTAAATATTTAAATCAGGCTAATTAATAATTGTATTCCTAGTTGAGTCCCTAGCTTCCTGGTGTTTCGAAATAGATGACACGGGCTGCTCATAAAAGTCCACCTGTAAAAGGAAATTTCAGCTGACAATCTGCTCTTTTGAGTACTTATTAAGTTGGAATCTGCTTTATTTAGAATATTTTGAATAATAAATTGTTTAATTGCAAAGAAATAATATTATACAACCAGGTGCGATAATGATGTTAAATTTAAAACAACGAAAAGCATTATTTTATGTTTAGCATTTCATTTTCCTTCAACTAATGTGAAGACATTAATAAATATATGGAGTATGGAGTGTAATAAAATACAAAACTTTTATTCAGTCAATACTTTAACTGGCTCAATTTGGAATGCAAATTAAATCGTGTACACGCGGGTGGTAAACTTTGGATTTATTAGAGAAGTGTTAAAGCCTTGTGGAAATGCTGGGGGCAGGGGATGCACAGTATTTTCTGTTATTTGTGTCTAGTGCACACCTGTTTGCAATAAGTAATTTTTCACTGCCAGAGAATCAGAGCTGTATAGTATAACAAAGATCACCATAATTATGAGCCCCGCTTGTACTACGTATACATACAGTCTTCTCTTGCAGTAACAAAGTATACGCTACATCCAGTGTATATAGGGCTGCACACTTAAAATTCTGAACTACATTAAACACTGTAATTAAATGACTACTTAACAAAACTGCCATACTCTACATTTAATTTAAATTATTTTTCTACATTGTCAAATAAGTATCCGTTTAGCATTTATACACCCATGGTCCATTATGAAACCACCCATAAACCTCCACAGAATTGATATCAGCGAAAATTCTGAACAATTTTTAGTTAACATATTATAAATTCAAGTCAGTCCAGTGCTGGAACGGATCGTAATCCACAGTATAGAACTAAAGTTTAAGTGTGTCATAATAATATTTACAAACAAAATCGTCACGTTGAAATCCTATCCACTGAATAGAATGACATTATATAAAGATGCAATGCGTTCTTCAGAATTATATGTAATAATATTATTTCAACTAATTTAATTTTTTTATTACTTTAAATGGATGAAAAACATTCGTCACACATGTGTGTTTGTCAGTGATTAAACTCCAGTTGAAATTCCAACTGGAATGTTTTTGTTACAAAGTACTATGGGTCCCTACAGCTGAAAGTTGAAAGTAGTATGTTAGGTGGTACTTATCAAAATTTTGGAAATGCTGCCTTGAAAACTTTTGCTTTAGGCCTATGATCGCCACTGCCCGTGAGTGTCGGCGTTCCACAAAGAAATGATTAAACGTTGTTTTAAACTTTTTTTATTCCGTATTTTTTAATTTTCTAATTCATTCAATTGTAAAAAGAACATTTTTTTTTGTCTGTTTCTGGACTGGAGTTGGACGCCAGTCGAAAATTCAATATCTGATTTCAACAAGTCTACTTACGGCAACTCACCGAATTTGAATATTGTAAGGAGGAAACTTGATAAAGCCACAGAACATTATATACTTTATTCAACATATAGGCAAATTAAAGGGATAATATAGTCATATTATTGGAGTTACAAATATCAAATACCTTACAAGAATATAAAAGCATGTCTTTACCATGTGGGCAGGATAGGGGGTCGAAGGAAACGTAAATGAGTATCAATGTACAGGGCTTTATTAGCGCTGAAACTGAATCTTATTTTACTATGTACACCTCTATACTGTATAACCTACCAGTGGAGCGTATCGTGTAAAATTATAGCTTCTTTGATTTCTTCACTTCAGCACTCAGCATGCTGAATTATCACAATATCTCTATCTCTACTGTTCTACTACATCTGTTCTTTAACACATCATAATAATATACATGTATATCATCTCCTGTCCTACAAGTCTACAACAACTGTCATATTATACTGCTGATACATTAAAATCCTGTGTCCTCTCTATTAACACGATTTGTATTTTTTACATAATACGAAACAGAGAGTACATGAAGAGTTGTTTGGCAAAAAGAGTCAAGTCAATATTTTCAAAAATTAGATTGTTTGCGTCACGTTTACTATTTAACTAGGTACGCTACTGCATTGCATGGTGAAGGTCAAAGTTCAACTAAACCAAGTTTTAAAAATAGCCAAAATTTTGTTTTCTGGCAAAACGGGATAAGTTCACCGAAAACATGGATTCTGAATTAACTTTGGTTTTTGACTGTTTCTTAGTTGCTAGAAAGCAATTCACGTCCGTAAATATTACGCATGGAAAGCTAAAAAGTAAAGCAATGATTGGATTAACTCGATACTACTATTAAAATAAGACAATAAATTGATTTTGAGGTAAAACGGGATAAGTCCACGATGATTTTTAAATATTTTCTAAACAAAAATCAAAACTCGTGCATCTAGATTTATGCAGCTTAAAAAACCATCTATATTCACCTTTTATTCAAAATTCGTTGCTGCTGTAAAATTGGTTTTGATGAGTGGACTCGACCCGTTTTGCCAAAAAACTATTCACTTGTTACAAATACAATTTATGAACATAAAACGTGGCACACAACCATTAGTCCATTAGACTGAATAACACGATTATGCATCACCTCAGTACGAAGTCACAAACCATAACCATGGACCATCATCATGATTAGCATAATCATACGCTGTAGTAGTAACAGTAGCATATTCAGAGACGTATTACACATATGTAGGTAATATACATGCTTGATCAAACACGTGTCAACATTATTATCTACATAATACTTGTATAGCTACTACTACTACAGTTACAGTTACACAGTAGCTTGTTTTTACCCGTAATCCTTCATGTCTATTAAATAATTTTGTGTGCATAATTCTGTAGCTGCATTATATGCATATAGATATAGTGCCCATCATTTGAGTTTATTAGAATTGAGTATCATGAATGAACAGTACTTTTGAGTATGCGACACTGAAATGTAATATATAATTACAGACTCTCAGACTTAACACACGCGTCTATTATTCAAAAATTTCATATGATTTGATTCATTTTTTTTCTTAAAACTCAGACAAATAGTTTTATGTGCAATAGAGTATAAGTAAATACATACTTAGTGGCTTTGTTTTATTATTGTACTATTTGCACTCATTCCATAGTAATGATTATAATCAGGTTAATTATTATAATATATTTATTGGTTTTCTCAATTTTTTTCCGACGCCGCCGGTGTCGACTGCTTCGGCTAGGACAGCAACGGCAACGGTGACGACGATTAACGCACTTTTTATAAACCAATTTTTATGTGATATTTAATCGTTTTCACGTGTCCTCGCGTCTCGGCAGTTATATTCGTCTTTACTACGGCTTAATAATACTCCTTGGCTCATTTATTTTTATGTTTTGGTCTATGCTGTCCTAAGTATTGCTGGTAAGTAGTGTAATGTAGTACAATGCAATTTTGTGAAATACTATAATAATACTATACGGGTGAATATTTCCCCTAGTCCTTGTCTGTAGTTTAAGCTTTTGCTTTCGAATTACACAGAACTTCAACCATTCCATTGACCCTCTTGGCAAGATGTAATAATTGTATAATATGTATTTAGTACGATGCGGTGGAGGTTCTAGCTAGACTAACAATGAGCTTGAAATTTGAAATATTATGTAATTGAGCAAATTCGGCCAAAACTGTTATTCAATAATTGATATGGCTATTTTTGGATAGGGGACGGGTTTTTTTGCATTGTTTTGTCTAGTATTTTGCATTTACATAGTTTGATATAGAGGATCGATGATGATCAATGTTGTGGGTATCAGACTTGTACAGAAGCAAATCTGTGAATATAAATACGACGGGGAACCATCATCTTATCATCAGTTCTTCAACAGTTCTCCAACAGTCAATTCACAGTTATTTCACACTCAATAAGCTTTTAAAAAAATATTTAGAAACAAATAAGTTTGGACAAAGACTTAAATTTCTTTTCTTTAAAATTGTTTAACTTTCGAACCTTCAAATAATTAAATATTGTTTCGGGATAACGACTTGGATTGCTTTATCATCATCCCACTATGAAATCGCGCAGTGTAAGTATTTTAGAAGTATTTGTAAAATTTTATATAATTTTAGTACTTGAAAATTCCAGGTCCTATTTTATCTTATTATTAATCCCGTACATTTGATTTAATGTGCTCAAATTTTATTTTCCCCAGATCATTTTAGTGGTTAGTTTGGGTTTGGCAGTGGCATTTCTTGCCATGGCTGAAGCTCAAAACCAGGGAAGAAACAATGGAGGAGGTGGGAATAATAGCAGCGGTGGAAATAATGGAAGTGGAGGTGGGAATAATAGTGGAAGTAATGGAAACAATGGCAACGGTGGAAATAATGGAAGTGGTGGTGGAAATAGTGGAATGGGTGGGGGAAATAATGGGAGCAAAGGAGGCGGAAATGGTGGCGGTGATAATGGAAATGGTCAAGGATGGGGATGGGGATGGGGCTGTGGAAGTTCTAGTGGCAACAGTGGATCCGATGGTGGAAATATGGGAAGTAATGGGAGCATGGGCATGGGAGGCGGTTCTGGAAATAATAGCGGGAATGGAAATAATGGTAATAATGGAAGTAGCGGCGGTGGTGGAAATAACGGCCAGGGAACCAATAATTTCAATAACGGTAACGGAAATAATGGCGGCAATGACAACAACGGCAACAATGGAAATAATGGCAACAATGGAAATAATGGCAACAATGGAAACAATGGCAACAATGGAAACAATGGCAACAATGGAAATAATGGCAACAATGGTGGGGGTGGAAACAACGGAAACAATGGTGGGGGTGGAAATAATTTCAACAATAGAAACAATGGCAACAATGGGAATAATGGCAACAATGGAAACAATGGAAATAATGGCAACAATGGTGGGGGTGGAAATAATGGGAACAATGGCGGAGGTGGAAATAATGGCAACAATGGAAATAATGGCCAGAGATTCAATAATTTCAATAGTTTTCGAGGACGGAGATCAATCTGATCTGATTTATGAAAAAAATATATCGACTGTGGCCAAGTTACCTACACAACAACACGTGAACACTGTAATACTTAATTTAACTGGATCCTCCCTTGCGACTTTAATATTTATCCATGGAGTCCACTCCACTTTCCCTCCAGTAACATATAACTTTGATAATTTTGTATCCAATTTGTAACACATTGTGTAAAAGTACTATTTTTTTCGGAATTAAATGCAATTGAAAAACTATATATAGAATTATTAATTATTATGCACTCATTATTTAAAAAAAATATTTTCCCTCTATGAAGTTTGAACGGTCACAAAAAAGAAAGTGGTTTATCGAATCTGCCAGTAGTGATTTGGGCATTTTTTCAATCATGTGCATGCCTAACAACACCATATAACCAACGTGTAACAACAGCAGATTTGTTTTTGCAAATAGCTCATTTTGATTCTATAGGTAACACAGGAATTAACAAATTTTGGATTTATTAGCCGATCTTGAGAGAAAGACAATTTTAATCAATAGAATAAACTTAATACTGTCCCTTAAGTTTAATAAGGGTAGCCTATAACAGGTCCAGAATCAGTTCGCACTAAGCACATTAAATTTGTTGTATAGTAATTATTGGAAATTCAATAATAGTAATATAGCGTATTTCGATTCTTCCGTGACGGATACCATACTATCATGTTATAATAAAAGTTTAAATTCAAAAGGATATAACTCGATGTCTAAAAAAACTGCTATTCCTACAGCATAGTCATAAAGACACGCATAAAGCCAATAAAATCGCACTCGTAAGGCCATCTTAGTTGTAAAATTGAAAACTTGAATCGACTCAGATCAACAAGAGGAAACTCTATGGAATTTAATTTTTAGTCTACCTACAAAAAAAATAGCAATAAAAACATCTGTACACTACTGCCTGGGTCTGGTCTGGTAAGTATCTATAGTATTTGCGTGGAGCGACATGCAACATGTACTCCTCAGATCCCATGATGTTTTCAATTGTTTAACTCTTACTTATACTGCAAAAACAGATATCTGCAATTTTTTTAAAAAAAGCTTAGTAATTTACTATACTCGTGAACTGTTCAAAATTCTGTAAATCCACTCTTTCAAAAAATTGTAATGCTAAAGGAGGAGTAGAATCTGCAATGGTCTCGACGCATGTGTAGATAGATCACACAGTCTCTCTCACTACATATTATTTTGCTCACACATTTAAGCGCACAGGTCACTTGTACCTCAGCGTTATTCTGGCGTTATGTATGTGAAAGTTCATTTCACCAACATTCAAAACTTTTAAAAGCGACGATGAGTATAAATGGTGTCCTCAATTACTTGCATTGATATTATAACTACATATAGTAGTAAAGTAAGTATGCAAAACCAGAAACCATAGGCCAACACGCATCCATAGAATGAGCCTCACTTGTATATACACATTGCTAATAAGCAAAAAGACAACAGTTCAAACACACTATACTAACGTTTGGCTGCATGTTGCTTTCCTACACGCTACTGTTAATTAAATACAGTCAACAGTGTAGGTCAGTTCTTAAACTTTTCAGTACATATTTTATACAGTTCACACAAAAACATAAAGAGATATGTAATAACATGAGAATATAGAAAATAATTGCCAATGCTGCCTGCTACTTGGACAATTGTGTTTGCTACTTCAGACTGCGAACTACGACTCTACTGACAATAAAATTGTATGTGTGTGTAAAGTGAAAAAAATTTCTACGGAAGGCTTTTATTTTACTTGAGTGAATCAGAAATTCAAAATGTTGCGACGTAGTAGCTTGCAATTGAGTGGAAATAACAATAATAACAATAACAGTGACGAACCCACTAAGGAAGCCACTGCGTTAAAAGACGTAAAGTCAAGTTTAAAAGTTTATTTATAATTTGTATATCTGAATTTTAATTCGACTTTACTTCATACTTCGTTTCAACTTAAAATCATGGAATTTATTACGTGTATACTAAAGTTTTAATTTTTTCCAATATTTACATGACGCTATATTTTTTAGCTCCGTAAGCAACTTGCTGACGTAAGTCATGGGGACTCAAGACTAACGGATGATCTGTATTTACTTCCATGGCTCAAAAGTATTTACATGAATTTCGAAATTTATGAAACTTTGAAAATATTTTCATAAATTACTTATTTTAATAAATTAATTCACTCATCAATTCTTAATTTGAACATCGTCTGTGAAGGATCAAAATGACCCATACCCAGTTTCAACTAGAATTAAAACAAACCAAATATATAAGACACTAAAGGAAATAACTGCGTAAAATGTTAAATGCTAGTTTTTAAAAGTTTAAAATGTTGTATTTACATATTATTGTGAAATGAATTTTATATTTACAAGTTTCTGAAAAGTGCAAAATATTCTATTTACTTGTTTTTGAAAATTGTAAAATATTCTATTTACTTGTTTTTGAAAAGTGCAAAATATTCTATTTACATGTTTTTGAAAAGTGCAAAATAT
This sequence comes from Dicyrtomina minuta, assembly GCA_949802685.1. Classification (NCBI taxonomy): domain Eukaryota; kingdom Metazoa; phylum Arthropoda; class Collembola; order Symphypleona; family Dicyrtomidae; genus Dicyrtomina; species Dicyrtomina minuta. Next base: position 107,897,004 of record OX461808.1, read on the forward strand.
TCTATTTACATGCTTTCATGGTCATGATACATATTATAATTTTTGTAGATACTGAACTTTGGTTTTTGCAAACAAAGAATATGGGTCAACTTGATTCTTCACAAACGATATGCTGCAATAATTGCAAGCCAGAATAGTTTGATTTGAATTAAATTTCTATATTAGTATCAGTGAAAATTGCTAATGAATTATAAATTGTTTTTGTTTTAACGCATACAGATTTCAATTTTAAAATTCCGCGGACATCTCAAGCGATACGAGATGTATGTCAACAAAACTACCGTATTTCCTCTAATAGTACGCGGGTCTCTAATAATGCGCGGGTCTCTAATAGTACGCGGGGGGTAGCCGCCTCAGTTTGGATAGTACGCGGGTCTATTTAACACACTATCAAATGCCAGTGCGCGGGTCTCTATTAATGCGCGGGTCTCTAATTATACGCGGGGGGTCGAGGGTCGAGTTTGGATAGTACGCGGGGCGTACTATCAGAGGAAATACGGTACATATTATTTTTTAAGCACCACTATCAAAAATTTTAAACAAAAGAATATTTCTGTTGTTGCTATGAAACTACAACTTTTAAAAGTGAAGGTCCTTCTTGAAGTTGAAGTTTCTTGGGTTTGTTGTTGTCATTGTTTTGTGTAGGCTTTCAAATATCGGAAAGAAAACGATCTAGATACTTTGGCTGATCAAGATGTCGATGATGAATTATTTGGGGAGATTCCGTACTTCTTGGACAGCTTTACCAAGGATAGAATGCCAGGTTCATTTTTCTTAATTAAATTACATCCGTGCACCCAATTACGATGTATGTACATGCATAAATATTGCAAATTGCAAATATCTCACCAGCACAGAGTACAGATTATGTATTTCTTATTAACATTATCATGATTATTGACTGCCTTATTTTGTCCAGCAATGTTCCTGTCATTCAAGCATCTGGACAAGTATGAAAATGACCGAGCAACGAGACATATTTATCAATTTTGTACTAAACTGGAATTACTCGTCCTCATTCAAAATCGAGAGAGGTACTATGATTTGTGTGAGAGGGAAGGGAGGCGGGTGCCAGTGGCAGGGGACGTCAGTCTGGGCTCATGCGTAGTACTAGACTGTCAAAAATTCCAATTCAGTCTACGATACCTTCCCAGAGGTTTGATTTTGATTTATAAGTAAACGTTAATTGCGTACATAATTAAAAATACTAATATCGTGAGTGAAGAATCAAAATGACTGAAATATCCATATTTTGCTGACAGCGAAATGCACTATATCTATAAAAACAAATTCAAATATCAACATCCTAAAAGTAGGTTGACTAGAAAAATTTGTGATAGACAAACAGCATGTAAGTAAATAGTATATTTTTCTTATATACATATAAATATAATATTATGTAACTAAGCGCCGGGTTGCCTTTGCCTTTCTGAAAAACTTAATAAAAGCCGGCGCTTTATTATTGGAAAATTGATTGTAGTTAGTATGGTTTGCACATGTCAAAAACATATAAATTGATTATTTTGCACACTTTTCAAACAACGAGTAAATAGAGCATTTTGTAATTTTCATTAACACGTAAATAAAACATAATACATTTTGCAAAACGTAGTTATTAAAATACGCATATCTATCTGAAGTTGTTTATTTGACATTGTTCCTATTTTTAATTGTAGGTTAAATTAGATATGAACTATTTTGATTCACGATTCATTTTGGCGACATATTTTGGTCTCAATATTTTTAAATATAATACATATGTGTATAAAAATTAGTAGTAACTAACTCCCGCCATTTATTTTTTCAGTGATGCAGTTGACTTTGGGTGTAACAAAAACTATCATCAAATGTTTCCCGTGTTTATTTAGCACTATCTACGTTGTTAACAGTAAGTTATCAGTTATGATACTTCTTTCGCATGGGTTTGTAATACGTGAAAATTACAATAATTATTTTACTCACGTAATGCTTAAATGGCGCCTCTTGAAATATGATTCCGTATACTTCCAACTCTAATCGTAAGATGTTGATCATTTTTGTCAGGTAACAAATATTTTGAAACTATTTTCAAAATAATTAAGCCTATAGTAAGCTTGAGCTTGCCGTCCACAACAATAGAAATTCTTGAAGGAAACGAAGACAAATGGAAGCCAATCCTACTTCAAATTATAGACGAGGAGGCTGCATTGTATTTGCATTTGAAGGAAAATGGCACTCAGATCATCACTACTAAAGATTCAGCTCCGGCAAAGAGTTAAGAGGACATTAAAAATTTGTTGAATTTCGAGTTTATAAATGCGTTACAATAAAATGTATATTTTACGACAGTATAAATTATTTCTAGCTAACTTGACGTAGCATAAAAGCATCGATTTTGCAACACGGAAGCAATGTCAAAAAAATAATTTTATTATGGTTAATAACTAAAATTGAACATTATCGAATTTAAGGATGCTGTTTTTTGTGCAAATAGAAACAGCGTAAAAACAATAGATATGACTACGTAACTTTTTTTTATGTTGTCTGATGTCGTATCTAGGGACCTGGGAAGCAAAATTCCAAAAAATATTTGTATGTATTTCGGTCACTAACGGACATATAAAGTTGTCACAATTAACGAGCGATTATACGAGGAACATAGAACCTCCCATTTTTAGTGGTTAATTGTAGCTAAATAAAAATAAAAATACGAAATATTTCTTCTGGAGTCCCTTGGCAAATGTATGACCTACTCAAAAATTTGGCAATATTTTATGTAGGGTTTATCAACATTTTGATCTATTTGTTCGAGATTATGTCCCTTTTAAAAATGAAAAAAATGGACGTGGGAATAAATTTTATGGTACTTTTATCTTTAATTTGATTCAATTTAATGATTTCGCATTATTTTTTGTATTAGTTCACATTTTTTCTTGCTAGAGGCTGTTAGTGTACCACTTGTCCATTCAAATACATTTTGACATAATAAGCATGTAAATATAAGTTGTAAATTGCTTTATACTGTGCATATAGGTAACTGTAATCCTTAAAACAAGGTACGAGCTGAATGGAAATAATATATGTGCTCATTTTTTATAAATTCTTGTAATAACTTAAATTACTAAATTACTCTGTTTGCCCTTGATTTTTAATGAAGGCAATGAAGCCACATCATGCAGTACACATTTGTTTGCGCATAATATATTGCTGATCATTGAGCATAGAATGTAGTATATACCTAAGCTCATAATTCCTCATCAAATAAATCTACTGTATGTACTAAGTACTAAGTATAGGGCTGGCCGTGGAAACGAATAACCAGTTTAATTTCTAGCAACCTACGAACAAAATAGCGTCTACAATAATATTAGCCGGCTTTGTATATTTTAAATGCCGGTAAATTGTGTAGATAGGTAGTAATAATTTTACACAGATTTAGAGCAGACGACAGTTGAATAGAAGTTGCAGAAGCTAGAATAAAGTTTTGAATTTTCTCATCTTTTAATTCATAAGAATAGCAGCTTACAAAGATTAATTTTTCATAAACTTCAATCGTTGCTGCCGATTAAGGCCGAGGCCTTGAGAAAGTTGTATTTTATAAACTTATTCTATTACATATTGTATACTTACTCTCGTTTTACTTTATTTTTGATTATTTTTATTTTTATAAGTTTAATAAGTGATTAGTAAATAAATCATGCTTTAAAAACAAGGACTGAAGCCCTTCCTCCCTAAACAGTAGCACAAGGCAGTTTAAATTTTCCACCAAATCTAGAATTCGGTACTTTGATCTTTTTTTTGTTTTTTTTTAAATCTTATTAATACGCAATCTGCAAGTATATGTTAGCAGCATAAACAATCAAATACATAAATAAAACAATTTAATAACACTTATTTAAAGAGCCGTATTAGCAGTAAAAGTGTTGGAATTTAAATTTCCAGCCAAATGTTAGTTTCAATATTTGGACCGGATACGCCCAATTTGAATGTGAATGTATAAATGCTGTAACGATTGGGCTAATTTAATTAACTTAAAGTCAGAGCTGCGATCATAAAAGCTTTTTGATTTTAAAACAAATACATCTAAATGAAATTTGTAAAAAGTTGTCAGATTGTAATATATCATTTTGAAGCTTACAAAATAAAAATTATATAAATTATAATTCGTTTTTTACTTCCAAGCTGTACAACAGGAAATTTAGAGGGAATTTTCAAAAACAAAATGACAGTTTAAAAAAAATTGAAAATTTTTGCGATCACAGCTCTGAATTTAAGTTAATTGGACTCTACTAATCATAACCGTTTGAATGGTACATCACTTTCTAAAATTGGTCAAATATGTACATATCAAGTAAGTAGTTCGTAATAATATTCTTGTTTAATTACTGCATTTTTTAAAAAAAAATGATGTAACATATTTAAACATAATGATGATGAGATTTACTTTGAATGGCTGAAATTTATCTCATCCTTAATTCGTACGGTAATATTAATGTAAATGACGTATTTAAAATTTTAAAAGGAAATATAAAAGAAAAATCTCCTATGCGTTGAGTTTGAATTATTGCGTGACATGATTTTGATGCATTGAATGTGAATGTGAGCAGGTTTTATACTACACATTTAATTTTAATTACACAGTGCAAGTTGTCACATTTGACAACGCGCCCAAAATCTATTTACTTAATTATACGGGCTGCTTTATTTGTGATGAGTTGATACGCAAGCGTACGCAATGTTAAAATATTCTGTGTACTTTGTACAATTTAATGCATTGCAGTGTATTGGTTGGAATTATTATTAACGCACGATAATATTACATGCGGTAGGCTTTTTACATTCAATTATTTGTACAGATATTTTGTACTGATAGAAATGAGATATAGGTAGTATTGTTGCGAATTATGAAAGTGGACCCTGTCGCTATGTTAAGTATAGCTGCCTCGTCTTCGTGTGAATATTTGGATTTTTTTCAGACAGCTTGGTTATGATTTGACCTTGCGGCTATGGACCAACATATAATTATATTGGGGCAGCTCGCATATTGTGTGTTAGCTTTGTACACAAATAAAAAAGGAATTTTTACTTCGCGTTGCTTAGATGTTATCAGTTGGGCTCCTTTACATATATAACAAACCCCCCACTCACACCCTTGTGATGGCTTACGCAATTCGAGCACGACTCCTGTTTTTGTTTTTGTTATAATCAAGTAGATAAAAACGAAAGAAAAATATTCTTTCAGCGAGATCTAGAATTTATTGAACTTTATATACATAGCTCCAGCACCGCTGTGCCAGTGAGAATTAATCACAGCCATGGGCAAAAATAATTATAATAGCAAAGTGGTTTTAATTGCGATAATAAACCTGTTGAATTTCATCGCGTAACTTTACGCAGAGAGTAATAACACCGTCACTTGTTGCATATTTATCAATTACAAAAGTAGACAGACAATAATTGTGTTAACTTACGCATATCTCCTGTCTGCATTTATTACTACCTATCTACATAATTTACGGGAATTTTGAAAATTCTGCAATCCTGGACCAATTTCATCGAGCCATATATCATTGGAAAGCTAATCACCAGTAGAATTCAAATAACGGAACGCGCCTCCATTATAACAAAACGTTTTCAAAATAACGGTCATTTAAATTTTAAATGCCGCCAAAAATGTGTTTTATGGGTCACAATCAAAAAACAAAAAAAATGGTGTCTGCTTATTTTTGAAGAGCTTCCAAATGATATATCACTCGACACAATCCGTCAATTTTTTTAAATTTGCAATTATGTTATTTAAAAACCATTTAAAAACTAATAACGATCGTGCTTCCACACCATGTTCATTAGCTTTGCCTAATTGTCACCATTCCAATGATATATCATATTAGTGTAAATGTATTGAGTAACCGATCGAAATCTTGAGTTAACACAATAGTTAATGTTTTAGCGGGAAAATCTAAAATTGGAATTTTAAATTTTTTACTGTATTACAGAAATTGATTGTAAATAAGATCAATAAGATAACCAAAAACGCATTGTGCGGCTTAATTGCTTCTCTTAATTTAAAACACGTAAATTAAAACTAAAATTTGGCGGCAAATTTAAAATGCTTAATTTCGCTGTTAAGGCTGCCATAAAACAAGGGCTTTAGCCCTTGTTTTACTCAGGTATATTTTGCGGAAAAGTGTTGATCTAAAGTTCAAAAAATATGTGCAGCTAAAACCGTCGCAACTTCCAATAAAGTGATGGACCTACCTCTTGAAATGGACCAAGTTCCTACAAAGGAAGAAATTGCTTTGGCAGACGTAAGTACTTCCTACATCTAATCTAATTTGCAGTAAATTCTAAAATTATAAAAAAATCAATTTTAATCCGTACATTTAATTTCTTTAAATATTATTTTTAAAAAACGTTTTAGCTCCGTTTAAAAATTGAGGACTTAATAAATGAAGATCCGAAACTAACTGATGACCTGTATTTACTTTTATGGCTCAAACGTATGTTCAAAAAAAGTGACAATCATTTTACCGGAATTTTGCAAATTTTGCAATACTGGACCAATTTCATCGTGCCATATATCGTTCGAAAGGTAATCACTAGTAGAATTCAAATAACATAATGCGCCTCTATTTCTACTAACAGTTTTCATGACAACGGCATTTTAATTTTACAATTTAACCTAAAACGTGTTGTATGGGCTACAAACCCAAAACAAAAAAAATGGTGTCTGCTTATTTTTAAAGAGCTTTTAAATGATATATCACTTGACAAAATCCATTAATTTTTTAAAATTTTTAATTATGTTTTTTGCAAGCCATTTAAAAACTAATCCCTATCGTGCGTGCACACTAGGTTATTTAGATTTGCCTAATTGTTACCGTTCGATTGGTATATCATGTTTGAGTGAGTTTTTTGAGTTACCGGTCGAAATCTTCATTTAACACAATATTTAATGTTTTAGCGGGAAATTCAAAAAGTGGAATTTTGAATTTTTGGTTGCATTACAGAAATTAATTATGAATAAGATAACCAACAACATATTGTGCGGCCTAATTGCTTCCCTTAATTGAAAACCTGTAAATTGAAACTAAAATTTGGTGGCAAATTCAAAATGTCTAATTTTACTGTTAAGGCTGTTAAGGGCTAAAGCCCTTGTTTTATTTAAAAAATATTTTATTGATTTTCTTGCTGAGAACATTGCTTATTGGCTATACTATTATAAATTTCATTTATACCACAGATTATAATTTCAAAATTAGCCGGGCTGAAAAAGGGATAAGAGATGTAAGGACGGAGCAACTAATACAATTTTATTATAAATTAAATTAATTAAAATTGTGCTTTGATTTTCTACTAGCTCATATCAATAGTTAAATAATTCCAAAGTAATCAGACCTAGTTTATTTCACAGGTGCATTACCTAAAAATTTAATTTGATCTAACTAAGTCCACCAAATGGAGGAAAGAAAACGACTTGATAGTAGACAAGGACTTGGACCCAGAACTATTAAAAGAGCTCCCACTATTTATGGAGAATGGGACCAAGAATGGACTCCCAGTTGCCAGCTTTAAGATCTTCCGGCTGGATAGGCACTCAAACGAGAGGATAATGCATTACATTTTTCAAACGTGCGTCAAAATTGAAAATAGTTTGTTGGACTTCAATAGACGGAGATACACCGAGTTGTTTGAGAGGGAAGGGAGACGAGTTCCAATCACAGCTGACTCTTTTTCTCCTGGTGGCTATAATTGTGTTGACTGCAAAGGATTCCCCTAGTGGTAACATACAAATAATTGTAGCACAAAATTGAGAGTAAAATTTGCAAAAATTTACAATACGTATTATAATATTATCAACTTTTCAACCATAAATTTATACACAATTTCTTTAAAAATATTTCTGGTAATTTAATCCTGACTACCTACGTTTTAATAAAAGTTTGGGCGGGAATTTGAAATCATGTAGTGATCCGGCTGACTATAGGCGTAACTAAAGGCTTACCTAAATTACTTCCCTGGTGGACTCGTCAGTGGGGTCTACTATCTCAACAGTAAATTGTTATCAAATATATATTCAATTTTTATTTTTAAATGTAAAATGATAAATTATTACTGATTTGTTTTTATTTTAACTATTTTTCCAGTGAATAAATGTTTCGAAGTTCTATTCAAAATAATGAAGCCACTACTTTCCCTTAGCGCTCCCTCAATGACATTTGAAGCATTTCCCGGGAAAGAAGAGCAATGGAAACCCAAAGTACTTGAATGTATTGACGAGAAGTCAAAAATGATGGCGTTCTTGAAGGACGATTTGGGGACTAAGATGGGTTAACTACTTGATTGTGATTTATTATATAAATACTATTTTTATTGTTTTACTGAGTATAATTTGAATTTAAGTATATAGCTGGCCTGACAAAAACGATTTAAACTATGTACAGGGTGAACAATGGCAAGTTAAAAACATATAATGCATTTTTAATTCATAGTAGCGAGAGTGTTAAATTACATTTTTTGTGTTCGTTTGTATTAATACATCTGACGGTGCACAAAAGAAATTTATGTACTTGTTTAAAGGCTAACTGTATCTTTATGACTTTGGTTTCACTGCCTTGAAATCCGGCAATTAAAAATAAAATATTTTACAACCTGATTTAATTTTAGAATGTAAAGAACGAATGGCGAACTTTGTATTGTATGGCTATGCATTGGGCATTTTCAAATAAATAAATTAATATATTTAATAAAATTTAACTGTAACGAGTTTAGTCAACCAAGTTAAGTACCTTCGTCATATATAACGAGAACTTCCGCTATCGCTGATTGCATGCTTCATCTGCTAACAGGCTACTACTTAATGCACAAACAGTCATAATGAATTATGCCAATAATTAATGGATGGCAATGAAATGTATTTTTAAGCATTCAAAATTTAAGGTTGCTGCCATTGATAAATTTGATTTTGCTCTACGCAAACTGACATCATTATTGATCATGACCCTTACATGTTGCCAAGGATCTAATGCCAAAAATTACGATCAAATAATTCTCCTTGAGAATATTGTGTTTAAGCAGCTCAGTTGGTTTAAGTTTCATTTCAGGAACAGCAATGCATATTTTATACGGGAAGTCAGCGTAATGACAAACTGGCACAAAATGAATACTCACAAGGGTAAACATCTATTCAAAACAACACAGGGACACGGTCAACTTTTGCAAAGGTAATTTGAAATGATGTAACTTATTATGGAAATTCTATATATTTACGAAAATATGACAATTTTACTGTCTTATTCTGCACAGTTTTAGTCGCCAGATGAGTTGGTTCCGTTAAACTTGCCAGTAGCTTCAAATTCTGTCTAATAATAATAATATTTGGAAGAGTATCATTTGTTTGGAAAACTTTAGATAGCAATCCCTAATGAAAATAATTATGGGATATTTTAGTACTTTTATTTTATTTTCAACTTGTATAGCAATTCTATCATCGACAAGTTTTGCCGCATCACTAAACATGTCAGAAAAATGGAGTAATTCTGGTAATTAAAAACAAATTTTATAATGGTAAAAATTATAAATGTGGTAACAAAATAAAATAAGGGTCCATAACGATAAGAATAAGTTAATTATCATTTACTACTTGTATATATTACTAATTCAGCGAATTGTAACATGATATTTTTGACAACACGACGTACGTTTCTGTTTTACTACAATTTTTCAAAATTGAACATTTCTTTTTCCAGAACCTAGCTACAAGAAAATCTATAAGAAATTCGAAGAGTACGATACAAATTTGGGTCATTTTTTGAAAACTTTTACAAATATAGAGAACTCACTAATAGATTCAGTACTTGGACTCAACCCGGATTCTGAAGACATCATCCTTCGTATGAAGAAGGTCTCATATAGAGCTGTAAAGGATGCTATTCTGGTTGTGCTAAAACATTATAACGAACAAGCTCGAAACGAATCTGTGGATAGCATAGATGTTTTAATTAGTAATTTTTTGAATGAAATTGAAGCTGTTATTCTTTCTGCTGGGAATGACATCGACAGGATTACTCAAGCTAAAGTTGAGGTCCCAGTGAAACTGGTGAAAACAGTGATCAAGCCTACGTCCACGTGATTGTTTTATACAACTCTATTTAAAAGGATGTATTATGTAGTGCGCTGTAGTGTGTTATTTAAATTATTATTTGCTTATTTATTTAAAATAAAAACTAAAAATCCGTGTGTTAATGTTACTATAGGTGTACGCAGTCGCACATTTTTAAAATTCTCTGTTTTTTGGCAGATTAAGTTGAAGTTAATTCCGCACGTATTTCTAATACAAAAAGCGGTTAAAGCAGAAGCTGACTGTGCGTGTGTCGCTGCATTTTTGTAATATAAGAAATTAAACATATACTGAATTATTTTATTGGCTGTGTTTGCATTCAAACTACTTGAGCTACATGCAGTTGGACTGCGCGGGGCATTCCAGTAACTTCATCTTACTGGATTGATTGTGGATATCTTCTTTAAATAGGTATAGTAAATTATACCAAACATTGTTTGTAAATATAGTAAAGAAAACTTCTGGATATTATCTTTCCTCTTACCACGGAGTGGGTAACTGTTCACCTCGAAATCCATAGAACACTACTTAGGAAGATAACGATTGAATGGTAATTTTAATAGCATTTTTTAAACAGGTAATTTAGTTAAAGTTGCATCGGGTTTTATTCAGAGGAATTCAATGGCAGTAGTTGTAGAACTGCAGTTGAGCTGCGGAAACGCTTAAATGGCTGATTTGATGAATGATTTTTAAACTTTGATTTTAGTGTATTTCTATTAGTAGGAAAGAAAACTTAAAATAAAATTCTACTATCAACCTACAGGCATACATTAAAATATTAGTACATCTTTTTGCAATACGATCGCATAAAACAATTCTACTAAGGCATTTTAAGTTGATATTTTTTATATAGGATCGCTAAATTAAAAATTTGTGTTAAAAATGGCACCTATCGTAGCCTATCACTAAAATCAAACAAAATTAAAATTTTAAAATAAATTAAATATTTTGAATCATCTAAAATAGATCTAAAATATTTGAAAGCTTACAAAGGATGTCATCTGCTATATTAGAATGTGCTTATTTGACTAATTATATGTTTTGTAACTAGCAAGTACACTACAGTACACTAATGAATATGAATGAGATTGAGACATGCTAGCTAATGTTGTTGGTGCCCTGATGGATCTGCAAGCCCGCCGCGCAGAACTCTCATTCTCATGGAGTGAACGAACAGGACACGGTACTTCTCCAAAAGCTTCCATTCTTTATCCAGTCGATTTAATAAGATTCCTATCGTGGTTGAAGAATCATTTTGTGGTAAGTCAAGTGCACTCGCATTGAACTTTATTACGACAAAATGATTCTGCACCCCTATGCACTTTAATTTACTAGTCCTAGTAGTTAGTAGCATAGTAGACCACGCTTTTGTATTTAAGCTATATATATTATAATGTTTGTATTTCTTGTAAACTAATTCAAATATATTTGTAAATTTGTAATAGTTCACAACTCCGAAGTACATAATTACATGTCAATTTACTTTCCCTTTTACTTTTAACACAACAAGTTGTAAACGGCTGTCATACATTATGTACGTGCCTTCATCTGGGTCCTGGGTGAACTCGACCGCTGTAAACATATTGGTCCGGGTAGCAAATGTCAGTATACCAAACATTAATCTTATTAACGAAAATTACTATACATAAAGATACGAACTCGTTAGCTGTCAAAGTTTATCTTGAGCATGGTAGATTTGTGTGATTGTGTAATCCATATTCATTACTCCCATGTCAGTAAATAAAAAGCTGTAGACATTGAGACAACATAACTGCACTGCCTTTTGGTCCACTACTGCATCCTGTATGGACCGAAAAAGTGAAGCACAACCTCTGCTAAGAAAATACGTCGTCGATGACGAGAGAAACAAATTGGTATGTAGTATGTAGTACTACCAAATAATTCAATGAATCTTGGCATATCTGCCTGCAGTCCTGCAGTAATCTACACTGCTGACTTTTGGCAAAGATAGTGACTGTAGCCTGTGCCGATGTATGTGAAATCATTGTCCGTGGTTTCCAGTTCTGCAGTACAGATGCGATCATTTTCCACAATGCACTTTGTGGCTTGCGTTTGGGACTAGAGAAGAAGTGTTCTACCACTACCACAGATAAATTGATTAGGACTGGCTAGACAGTAAAAACGGCAGCGTTTTGTTCTGTTCTGTATCCTGTTAACGAAGGAGAACTGTACCCTATGAACCCAAAATGGGTAAGCAACCTCTCCTCATCTTTTCCAGGGTCTAGGACCTTGGACCTTTTCAGTGCAGGAGGGCAAAATTGTAATGCTGGAAATTAGAAATTCCCTACCTACTTCATATAATATGTATGCTATGTAAGTCATGCGTAGCGTAATAAACTGGTAACAGCACGTACCCCATACGGCAGGAGGTACTTGAATATTAATAGGGAAAATAATTAATTACCCATAGCTAAACAAGCAAAAATCATTGATTATCTGTACCCATAACTTTCTCACTGAAGAAAACTGTAATACGAGTTATACTATATACAGTTGAAAATCGGAACAAAAGTACAATTATTACATACAGCTTTTGAGAACATATTTAACAGACAGAAGTTCATGAATTCATTACAGCATCTTATTGACACGCATATTATCATTTATTGGAAGCTTGCAATTATGACGTCGCACCAAAATCCTCGGCTCTGAACCCACACCGTCATACAAATGCGTATGTACGTGAATTAATAAAACGTTGTTGTCCTCATGCCCTCCCATCCAAAAATTATGACGTCACAGTTGCAATTGCAAACTAAAAAGCGAATTCAACCCATTTAAAAGACGTTTTTGTAACTTGATTTATTAAATGCTTGAGCATATGATAGAATAGATCATAGAAGCTGCATGCCGTATTAAACGCTATAGAATATTTTCTGTACTGGTACCTAGAACGTAGATATCGGAAAAGCCACAAAAACACAAACATTACTTTATTATAGGCTTGCAATTCTGGGCCCACCCTTGTCATCATCTCAATCATCGAGAAAGCCGCTACTGCTATCTTTAACATAGTAGTTTAGTAAATCCCCCTCCCCTCTCCACACGCAATTGCCACTGACGCAATGTGTCACGCTGTTCTTCTACTGAGGCAACGTCCAAAGTCAATAACAATGCAGACAAGATGAGTCGGAAGCGTTTAGTTCTGTACTGTCTCCTGTTCGCCCACACAGAAGAGCAAGAGTTCTGCGCGGAGTGCCCGACGATTTACCGACACCGGCCCAGAAACAACAGAAACTCATATTGCGGACTGTGAGGGTTAAAGTTAAAAACATTCACGTAATAGGACTGAAGGGCTGAAATAGAAATCGCCGTAGTAAAAGCTACCACCGGTGGCCCGAAGAAGATGCTACCCTTCCGGAAAATGATCGTTTCAACAAAAGCATGGGACTTAAAGTTAGGAATGATGGAAGATATTACAGATAGTATAGGTTTTTGACGAAACCAGCAAAATTTATAAATACCTACCTATGGTGTACCGTAGTCCACTTTACTCTGGAAGGCAATACTTTATAACGCTATACCCTCGTACGCTGTACTATAGTCCGCTGTACCATGGTACACTGAACCGTGGTTCTCTGTACCATGGGACGCTATTCTGTTGTTCGCTTTACCGTGTTACGCTATACCGTGGTACGCTGTACCGTTGTTTGCTGTACTGTGTTACGGTGTTACGTGGTATGGTGTACCGAAGAGCGCTGTTCGGCGGTATCCTGTGCCGTGGAACGCTGTACCGAGGTTTGTGACACCATGGTTCGCTGTACTGTCTTATGCGGTACCGCGCCGAACGCTGTACCATTTTACGCTGTACTGTGATACCGTGGTACGCTTTACCTTGGTACGGTTTACTGTAATACGTGTACCGTGGGGGGTTACTTTGAAAGTGGGCATCACTTATCAAAGAGCAGCCTACCGTCGTACGCAATACGATGTTAAAGGTAGCAGTAGCGGCTTTCTCGAATAAAGGGTGGGCTCATAATTGTAAAACCTATACATATTAGGAAGATACATCTGACTGCAGCGCAACAATATATCCTACAGCATTCAATAGGGCATGCAGGTTCTATCCTATACTATGCTCAAGCGTCTAATAAATCCAGTCACTAAAACGTCTTTTAAATGGAGTGACATCCGTTTCTACATTTCTAACAGGATACTATAGTAGACCCACAGCTTCTATTTGAATCACAGTGGGAAGCTTTAACTTTTATTTTTATTATTCTTATTATGTTCCGCTTAGGGGTTTTGGTTTCGTCTTCGTCCGTAAATTATACTATTATCGTCGATTAGTCTGCGGCTTGCAATTATAGCAGCTATGACTTCATTTATGGGTGGGAGGGTATGAAGGCACCTACGTTTTATTAATTAAACACGTACATACGGTTTTGAATGACGAACCGAGGATTTTGGCACAAAGTCATAATTGCACGCTCCCAATAAATGATAATATGCTTGTCAATAAGATGCTGTAATGAACACATGAGCTTTTGTCTTTTAAATCTCTTAATTAAGACGTGCAGTACACTGTTAGATAGGATAGTGGTAAGTTTAACGGGCACCTTTCGGACGCATCTCCTCCCTCAGTTTTCAACTATTTACAATTTTTATGGTACCAATCGACGCACCTTGACGTTTTGTCGTCATTCTTTCGACAATATTTTGGATGATTTACACTTTTTAAATCTGCGCCAATCACAGCACAGGATTTCAAAATTTCAAAAATTAAGGGATCCTGATTGGCACATAGCATGATAAAAAATATTTATTTCCATTTTCAAATTCGTTTGAACATGGAAAATATTAAAAACTGATTCAAAAAGTTTTGAAAAAGAAACAAAGTTCAGCTCAGCCAAAATATTATTCTTTTTAAATCTTGCTACAAGTTCAAATAAATTTTAAAGAACCTAAATAGTAACTATGAGGACTTTAAGTAATCTACTAATCTACTAATTAAAAACTACAATATTGAATATGGAAAGGGATAGGCGTCACTCAATTCCCACTACCAATCACTGCATATTTTGTGCATATAACGAGGGTATAGTAATATCAGCTGCGATTTGTATTAGATGGACATGACAAGCATAGTCCCGGACAAGTATGTAAAAAAACTTAACCCAGAGAAGAATAAAGTAAAGCTTTGCCACTAATAAAATCTTGACCCAGGCAAGCCTGTAATCAAAACTAAACCCAGGCAAGTCTGCTCTCAAAATTTAACCCAAGCAAGCATTTAGCAAAAACGGAAACCTATGGCTGTGGCTATAATGTAATCCGCGCAAGTCTGTGTCCAAAGCTTAAACCAAATATAAAAGTAAGAGGTTTTCAAGTCGAAGGTTATGGTATTCATCAGTAGATCCATCTTGTTAATGGTTACACCGAAACTAATCTTTTATGTGAAGCAGGTGTATACGGAAATAGAGAGCAATGATCACAGCAAGCATAATCACGGACAATCATGTTAGAAAACCTTACCCCAGCCAAGATCTGTGGTAAAATTATAACCCAACCAATGCTGTAGTAGAATTTTAACCCAGCCAAATCTGTGGTAACATTTTAACCCAGCCAATACTGTCGTTAAATTTTAACCCACCCAATATTGTGGAAAAATTTAAACCCACACAATACTGTGGTATAATTTCAACCCAGCCAATAAAGTGGTAAAATTTTGACCCAGACAATACTGTTGTAAAAGTTTAATCCAGGGAATACTGTGGTAAAATTTTAACCCAGACAATACTGTGGTAAAATTTTAATCCAGACAATACGGTGGTAAAATTTTAACTCAGCTAATACTGGTAAAATTTTAACCCTGCTAATACTGTGCTAAAATTTTAACCTAGCTATTACTGTGGTAAAATTTTAACCCACCTAACACTATAGTGAAATCTTGACAAGGGCCAGTCTGTTGTCAAAATTTAACCCAAGCAAGCATTTCAGCAAAGCTCAAGTTGATTAAATCACAATCAATGCAAAATTTTGTTTAGTGTAACAACTAAAAGTGAAGATTACATACTACAATTCCGAGTAATTCAGATTCTATAGTGTAACCCTGGCAAGGCCCTGGTCAAAAGTTACACCTTGCGCCCCTATGGGAAAAACTAATCCCTTAATCTGAGCAGATATCTGGTCAAAACTCACCCCGAATTCTATTTGACCGCAATCAATGCAACATTTTATTTACTGTAAAAGCTAAACTTGAAGAACATAAATATATTAATTTTTGTTAATTGCAACCCATCGGGTTGCTAACCTGCTAGTATGCCATTAAAAGCTGTTTGCAATAATTGTACTTTCGATCCGAATTTTAACTGTACTGTGTAGTAAAGCTTATATTACAGTTTTCCTTAGTGAAAAATTTGTATAGGTAAGGAGTGATGTTTGTTTGTTTAGCAATGGGTAATTAATTATTTTCCCTATTAATATTTAACTACGTTCTGTCGTGTTGGGTGCTTTCACCAGTTTAATTATTTCGCATTGCTTATATAGCATACATGTAAAGTATGTAGATAATTTCTAATTTCCGGCTTTTACAATTTTGCCTTCCTGTACTGAAGAGGTCCAAGGCCCTAGACCCTGGAAAAGATGAGGAGCGGTTGCTAACATATTTTGGGTTCATAGGGTACAGTTCTCATTCGTTAACAGGATACAGTACAGAACCAAGAGCTGCCGTTTTAAAGTTACTGTCTAGCCAGTACTAATAAATTTATCTGTGTTAGAACATTTAATATGTAGTCACTTCTTCTCTAGTATCTCAGATATGCCAAGATTCATTGAATTATTTGGTAGTACTACATGCTACATACCTATTTGTTTCTCTCGTCATCGACGACGTATTTCCTTAGCAGAGGTAGTGCTTCACTTTTTCGTTCCAGACAGGATGCAGTAGTGGACCAAAAGGCAGTGTAGTTATGTTGTCTGAATGTCTACAGCTTTTTATTTAGTGCGTAATTAACATGTATTACGCTGTCATACCTCACTACCATGCTCTCGATGAAGTTTGACAGCTAGCAACTTCGTATATTTACAGTAATTGGCATTAATTAGATTACCAATGTTTACAATTTTATAACGTTGGTACGCTGTGCAGTAGTACGGTTTTCTGTGATACGTGTACCGCGGTACGCAATTACGTAATACTGTAGTTATATTGAATTCTTGAGTGGGGCTACTAGTCAATTTCTCTCGCTTAAAATGTTTTAAAAAGTAAACAAATACCAAAACGTGGTCAACTGGTTTCAATAGCTACAAGGAAATAGCGTCAGTGAAGAATCATTTTCCCGTAACTCCTACACGAATTGATTTGACTTACCACAAAATGATTCTTCAGCCAGGATAGGCACTGCCTACTATATAACCTTCTTAAAGAATGGAAGCGGTTAGTGAAGTACCGTGTCCTGGTCGTTCACTCCAAGAGAATGAGAATGAGAGTTCTGCGCGGCGGTCTTGCAGATCCATCAAGCCATGAACAACATTATTAGCTAGCAGTATAGCAGTCTCAATCCCATATCGTGTGGTTTGCTTACTAGTTAGTATAAAATATGCAAATTCACAGATAATAAAATAACATCTTTTGTAAACTTGCGCATATTTGAGAGTTGCGTTGGTGCTAGAAAAATTAGAACACAATGTTAAACCATGTCGATTTCAGTTGGAAATAAAATTAGCTGTTACAGCGTAAAAGTAATGGAATATTGTTTGTAAATTAAAAATTCTAATCATTCAATTTAATATTGACAGAATATTGGCTAAATAAAGTGATGTCAGGAGCAACTTGTTTTTGACTGACTCTGTGGATGAGCTCAACCAGTGTCAATGTCAATAAGGTATTGAATGATTTTTGAAAACAATTTGTTGCAAAATATGAAAAGAAAAGCGAACGAAGATCAGTCAGAACATTTTAAAACGAGTATGGTCATCTCCTCCCTAAATAAGAGTGAGAGAGGGAGATCATACCTGAGTTTACCACATCCCGTCACCATATGCATCTATGAAACTCCTGAAAAATTGTGGATTATTTCAATCCCTATTTCAAATTTTGATAATTTAATGAATAGAATAATGAGGATATGAAAGATGGTAAGGGTCAGATGGTAGTATTTAAGTTAATAAAGGGGGTGTTCCACCACTCCGGAGGAGGCCGGAGACCTATGAAGATGGGGGAGGGAGGCTCAACTGAAACTCCAGTCGAAGCACTCCAGCATAGCTACAGATGGTAAGAATGCAAATTTTTATTATTTTAATTTTAAATGCATAATTTATTTAAACTTGGATTTATGCTTAATTTTATAAGTAAGAATTCCAAGGGCAGTGTAGCTCGGTGGCTGAGGTCAAGGCTGAGGATAATGTCATCCACGGCCATGGCTTCGCCACCACGAGCTCCCGACTCCCTGAGGGACTACGGAATCACCTCGACCGTTGATGGCAAACGGAGCGAGTTTACGGTCGGGTGATCCATGGTCCCCCAGACAATTCGGTCTGCCAGGGTAATTTTTGCCGATTACATTTTTACTGCCAATGATGCGGAGGAGTGGAGAGGAAGAAGACTTATGTATTTTGCTTCTATTTGCAGGAGGACAAGCCGGCGTGAAGGTTGCGGGCCTGGAGGATTGGCTTCATCCTCCGACGGTCCCCGGCTCCAACGCCGCTGGACGGGACGGACAAGGGACTGTGAGAAGCGCTTGTATTTCCGAGCATTCCAGACGGCAAGCGCTTCATGTCCCCGCCATCCCAGTTCAGCAGCAACGACTTGTCCTGAATTTTGATGAATGAAGGTGAGTTTTATATTTTCATTTAGGTTAATTTTATTTTGTTTATTTTTCAGGAGGGTCGTTGGGGAAGTGGTGCTGACTCCGTGCCCAGCAACCACATCCAGCCCAGAAAGGACGGAGAGGTGCGGTGGAGAGTGTCCGGGCCACAGAGGACGGTATGCCACGGACACACACCGCACCATTACCACCAGTCCAGGCCGACCAACGACCCTGAATTTTGGATGCCAATCAGGTAAATTTGTTTATTTCTACATTTTATTTTGATTAGATTTTAGTTTTATTTAGTTTAGTTAATTTTTCCAATTAGATTAGTCGGGGAGGTTGGGCGGACGATGGCAAAGCCATGTTGCAGGGAATGGCGAACAGTGTCCCCGCTCCACCGTCCACTCCAACTTGGAGGACAAACCCGCAAAACACAGCAAGAGCTGCGGGTTCGAACCTCCCAGTCTCCCCTCAATTTTGGACATGTTTTTAATGATTTTTGCCTACTTTGATGTATGAACCGAAGTCCCTAAATTACGTCAAGCGGGTTCAGGGAACCACTGCTGACGACTAATGAATGAGCCGATGATTAAGATGCAAATTATGTTAACTTAATTTTATGTTTGTTAATTCTAGATTCCATGGTGGAAGGTATGAGAATCAATGGAAGGTTGCCAATATAAATGAGAACACTCAACGATCGAAGACGAGAAGGTAAATTTAACGGATAAATATTTATATTAATTATTAAATCAAAAGAAAAAGGATAAATTCAAATTAACCGAAGTATTTCCCTTCCGACATATGGTCGAGGGCCACAACTGAATAATGATTATTAATTAATGTTCTTGTTTTTGTTTTTGTTTTCAGGTTTTCGTCCAAAGATTTACAATATAATAGATTACAAAATAATGTTTTATAACTGATACGCTTACGGATGCCACGGGCGTGGCATCTGAGATTTCCGATTCCAGGTTCCAGGTTGATTACAGGTAATTCACAATATATAATTTTGTATTTTATAATTTATATAATTTGGTCCAATTGACCTCACATTTATTTATAACAAACTTAAGAAGAACTCGTAGAGAGGAATCGCGAACACAGTAAACACCATGAATAAGAATAGGAAAATATAGAAATTATCGGATTTTCTTTCTTTCTTGATTTTAGGTTCTTTTTGATGGCACCAACAGGAACCATGAGGACATTGTCCTTGTGTTGTCCTTATTCCCTTCGGAGTCTCCATGTTCCTCGATTCCTTTCTATTAATTTTTCTACCGATTTTCCAGAAGGGAAATTGTAAAAAGAAATTAAAGATTTCGAAGGATTTTTGGAAGAATTCGTGTCGGAGACCCTCTCTTCTTCGCGGCGTGATTCATTCTGCCTTAGCTAGTTCGCCTCCGCTCCTTCCTCGCTTCGTCTCCTGTCGCCTCGGGAAGCATCATTTAATTCCTTTTGTGGCTCATAGACGCTGTGTGGTGGAGGGCTGCGAGTTTCATTTATTTTATTATCTCCTTCCATGGATCTTCCTCACTCTCTGTCAGATGGCCGATGCTGTCTGGAGAATGTGAGGAGAATCTGTGGGAGGACGTGTCGTGATTTCGATTCCTTTCTCATCATCCCCTCGTAGGGCTCCGTGTCCTCACGGAGGGTGGTATCTGAAAAGATTGGAAAAGAAAGCACGGCACTCAATTACATTTTAACTTTTATTATTGTTTTGAATGGACCTTGGAATTCGGAGCTACTTATTTTCTGAAGGAATAAAAATTTCGAACTCTGGACCTGTGGAATTTTGGAATTAATTCATTTTTATAAACTTTATTTAGTCATGTTGGCAAAAATTCATTAATGTCATAAATTCGCATCTATAAAATTTACTGGACTTGGAATGGTAATTATAAGAATATCTAATATGCTTCCTATGACTTAATTAGAATGCATGGCGAAGCTTTCTCTAACAAAATAATAATTTTTAGTAATTAAACAATAACTTGGCAAATTTCCTTAAGATCCTATGACTTAATTATTTATGCATAACGATCTGATTCTCATCTTAGATAATTCATATTTCATTTGAAAACGCAAAAATTTGTTAATTAATTGGATAATTCATGTCTTCTAAGCTATTCTAATTATGCCTAAGAAATATCCTACGGCTGACTTCCTAATGCGTAGCGATATTGCTATTCTAAGCATCTAATTCTAATTCGAAAATTAAAGAGATAATGGGAAACATAAATGAAAACAAAATTATTTCTCTAACTCATTTACGTAGAGATTTTAAATTCATACAAATGCCGTTCCAAAAACAAAGACATAACTTTTCATTGAGATCATAAAATATAAATTATTTTAACGTAGAGATTATTTGTATAATTCTTAATTTTATTAACGGAGATAAATTTTTAATCTTTAAGGTAAACACCGCGGGTCTTGAGACTATTTATTTTCACCGGGTATTTGGTTTAATTTATTAATTTTTCGAAGTTAATTTCTTAAAGGAGAAATTTAATTGGGATGAAGGATCCTCATTAGGGGAGGGATGTCTTCTTCATCAACTGGGGGAACACTAATCATTCCACGAACGGGAGTTGGATCCACTGCTATTGGTTGTTGGATATCCTGGGGGTTGCTAATTGATTCTTCCTCTGGATTATCGGGATGGACCATGGGAAGAACGTGCTGGATGGGAGCTTCTGGAGATGCTTGCGGCATGGGTAGATGTAAATTCCCTTGAATTGCAGCTAAGCGTAATGGAGCATACCATTCAGTCTCTTCATTGGCCAATAATTGGACCGGAGGGATAATCGCAGGCACGAATACAATTAAAGTTTCTGTCGGGATTATAGGTGCAAAGCTTCCTGGTCCTGACTGAAATTCATACTGCAGTCGCACGTTGAGGTTGTTAACGTGCATGGCTAAGAGATCCCTGAGTCCATACGGATTATTTGGTCTCATGATCGTATTAGTTCTTCCGGGTCCCAGCCATAGTTCGAACCCCGGAATAACTTCGAAGAGGACTCGGTATGGAAAATTTGATCTAGGATCCATGACCAACATCTGGAAGCGATTCTGCAGGTAAACCTGGTATACTATTGCGAGAGCCAGGGTCCTGACTGATCGCGCCCCCATTTGGACATGGGGCATGATTGGCCTTGGGTTGTCTGCGAACGCAGGTACTGTGATGGTAGTGGGATTTGGATTTTGAACATTCAATCCCCCGTGTCCTATCTGAGTGGCCTTATCCTGCATCTTCATATTTACCCGTAAGGCTGCTACATCTGCCGCTGTTGGTAATTTGTAGCTAGTTGAGGTGGATGGATTGATCGAGGGCCCTGGTTGAGCGGTTGCCAATCGACGTGAGGATTGATTATCTGTAGGGGTAGGTGACGTGGGAGACATAGGAGCGGGTCGTTGGATACGTTCCGCCCTTTTGGGGAAAGGAATTCCCCGTCTTTCGTAATCTTGACGAATAAAATCTCTATCTCTTCTACGTTGATCAGCCCATGACATTTTCTTTGGTCCTCGTGAGTAGGGAGAATATCTGCTTTGCTCGGAATAATTTAGAGGAGGTCGCCCACCCAATGCTGCAATACCCCTGGGTTGTCGGCTTACTTCGATGGAGGCATCCGGCGCTTTCTTTGATGTCGGAGTACGACCTCCCGTCGAAGTCAGATCATATCTTTGGCCGACAATCTTCGGTTTTCCCTTTGAGGTGGATGGCTTTGGCACAAAGATGGGGAGCGGCTGAGGAGCTTTCGAGCCAGATTTTAAAAGATGAGGGCCAGAGCTTGCAGGAATAGAGGATTTTGCTGCTGCAATAGCGGCCCTGGCTATCTCCGCTGTGACTTTTGGAGCTCTGATCGTTGGATGGGACGACGGAGGAGCAATGGGTCTTCGTACACTGGAGGGACCTCCCATCTGAATGACAGTGTTGTGAGGAGATTTTGGTACTAATTTCCATTGATACCCAGGCCGTCCCTGGTTTTTGGCTCTGTAACCCGGATGTCTTTGTCTCATGCGGGCATGTTTATTCCGGAGCAGACGTTTTTCAACTTCATTTTTCTTTCTTGGTCTTACCGGGACCCATTCCATATTCGGGTCGTGACTTACGGGGCGATTTTTGTTGGTTCGCCAGCGTTCCCGCTTAACACGTTTTTGTGGAGTTCGTGAAGGTTGAGGACGCGGTGGCGGAGCTTTTGATGAAGTTGAGGGCGTTGGGACTCTTGGGCCCAAAGAGACTCTTGGCGATCTTTTTGCGAAGCCTTCTTTAGACGGGTCATATGCCTTCTTTACTACGTCTTCAATTCGCTGTTTTTCTTCATCTGTATCAGCGGTTGTTTCTGCTGAGGATGACGATGAAGAATGAGCGTATGCCCCTTTTGGTATCTTTTTAATCTTTGGTTTTTCTTCATCGGTGTCAACCTCGGTTGATTCTATGGAAATGGACGACGATGAAGATGGGGTCAGCTTCCGCTGTTTGTAGGGGTCGTATGAATATTCGATGGCCTGTTTTAATTGATCCCTTTTTGTTTCTTCGGAATCAGAAGATGATGAAGAAGATGACGAAGAACTTGAGGATGATGAAGACATCTAATTAGAGAAAAGGAAGGAAGAGAAACTGGAAATGATTAAATCGTTCACTTGTGAAAGTCAATGTTTTTCTCCTCCTATGAAGCACCGATTAATTTTATGTTAAAATGAGTTCAAACGTCGATGTTTCACCGGTGTTTGCATTTTAATTAGTGTTTTTCACTGTAGATTTTAATTATTTTTAAATTAAGTTTCTGATCCTGAAGGGATCAGAAGGGAAAATCTCATTAATTAATTGTAGTGATCTCTTTTAATTTTTATGATCTCTGTTTTGGAGGTTCACTCTTGAACCGGCAAAATTTGTAGCGGTGACCACCACCGCAGTGGCCACAGTGCCTAACTCTTTTCTTTTTAGGTGGTTTAAAAAGGGGGCAATCCCGAAAGATATGCCGAATATCCCCTTTTACCGATTGTTCCCTACAATTCGGACATTCCCTAAGCTTTGAGCTAAACTTATTTTTAATGACTGCGTTATTAAGATTATTTGGTCGCTCGTGGACTTGGCCTTCGGCGATCAAATTATTTTCTTTTTGTGCGGAGGCGGAGGCTGGAGTAGCTCCCGAGTCCGTATTTTCTTTCGAAGGGAATTCCGGATCAGGGTCCCAATTTATGGTGTTGGTAGGGCTCTGCGGTGAGATTCTGAGCTCCTGAGTGTCTGGTCCTAACCAGAAATCTTCTTGATCGGAGGGAACATTTCCCTCGTCACTGTCGCTGAGTGATATCTCCATTCATTACTGCGATATAGGATTTTTACACAATTAATCTTACATCCTACCTAATCAAAGAGATATCATTTAAATTTTTATGTGTTTTTATTTTTATAATTTCTTTATGATAATTAAGCGTGGAGGTTCAGGAGTGGGATTCCGCATGTGAGCACTAATTTCCCAGTGAAATACTTTTGCAGTAAATAATCAGGGATCCAATGCTCATATGAAAATCGCAATCCTGAATCCCCTCGTAATTTTATACTAAGGGTTCGAATTGTTTGGAAGGAAAATTTAATTTGGTAAATTTGGAGAGTTTATATTTTAATCTGAATCTGATGGTGATGGGAGGAAATGAGAAATATTGTCATGCATTCTTCCCATGCACTTTATCATGCTGTTGATTAACCGAATTGATTTTGTATTTTCCTTCCGGGTGGTGGGAGAGGAACTTGGTTCCTTTTCTCTATTTTTACGGGGTTTCGGAGGGGGATCTCTCCCTTGAGCGGCCGAGCTAGTGCCTTGTTCAGGGGCTTTTGAAAGTGCTCTTCTCGATCGAGTTGCCACTCCAGGTCGACGATCACTGTCCGTTAGGGTGCGAGGGGTAACCTCGCGATTCTTTCGCCGAGTTTTCTTTTTCTTTCGGCTTACAGATTCTTCGTCTGTGTATGAACTGGGATCTTCAGTTGTTTCTGCCTGTGATTCTACTGTTTCGCTCTCGGAGATCTGTTGAGCTTCGTCTCTTTTTGGAGATTCAGTTCGAGATTTTCTCTGAGTGGGGATTGCGTTGACCCAAAAACTTTCACTATTTCGCTTCTTTCTAGGAGATTTACTTGGGCGAAAGTTTGACTGAGGTTCCCTACTTGGGGCAGAATTGGTATTTTCTTTTCTGCTATGTGTACTCCTTGGTGGAGTGTAATTTCTAGGTTCGCCGAATTGTGAAACGGGGTTGTAAGGAGGGGATGGGGTTCTTTCTCCGCTGACTCTGGTAGGTGGGGAGTTTTTGGATGACGAAGTCCTGTCCCTACTCCTATTCGGATCACTGTGAGTGTAATCCCTATGGGATAAATTTATGTTCAAATTGATATCTTGTCTTGGAGAAGGTTGAGTGGAAATCTGATTTTCCTGAAATCTAGCTCTGGGAGATTGACTACTTGAATGTGTCTGAATTCTACTTTCCCTGACCTGCGAATCTGAAGGGTCAACGTGAGAAGGCGAATTTATATTCGCACTTCCGTGATTGCAAGAATCTTCGGCGCTCTGTTGCGGAAGTGGAATATTTTGAGTTTCCCCAGTCCAAGAATATTCGGGACACTTGGGAAACTGGTTTTGGTCTTCCCTGAGACTAGCCTGATTCTGAGCTGAGGGGCTCAAAATTTCTTCAGCAAGACTAAGATTTTGCGGGGTACTATTACGGTTGGAAGTGGTTGAATTTTGAGGCGAGGGGTTGTTTCGAATTGCCGGCGAGGTTATTGCTCTTGGTTCTCTACCTTGTGGATGTGAAACTTCCCCTTTACCTAAGCTTGGATTCGAATTTTGACTACTCTCGGTACTCCACGGGAGTAGTTGATTTTCAATTTCAATATTGTTTTGCATACGCTCAAATCTTTTTCTAATATTTTGAACTGTATTTTTATTGAAAGAATAATTTAGTTTTAATTTCGTAGGTTGTATTATTGAACTGTGAGGCGTTCCAAGTGGTTCGTTCCTCGAAAAATTTTGGGGGCTGGTATTTCTTTCCAAACTGGCGAAGGAGCAAGTGCCCTCCATGCGGGTGAGAGAAGGAATTTCAGCGGAATAAGGAAGTTCGAAGTCGCCTTCGTAAATCCTTTGTGTGGGAATGTCTTGATGATTGGAGCCTGCAAGAATATTGTGGCTGCTCATCTCATCATCGAGGACTTGAGTTTCCTGTCTATCATTTTGAGTCGAGCTTGCAAGAATATTGTGGCTGCTCATCTCATTATTATGATTGACAGGTGCGCCTTCGTGGCTAGAGCTCTCGGAACTGCTTAAACCACTAACGGCGCCGGGAAGTCGGATTGGGCCAGTGGAGCTCGAAGCATCGCTTAGTGGAGCTCTCTCTGGTTGTACAATTTTCTCCAGATCTGATGGAGATGCTAATGAAGATGTTGAAGATTTGTCTGAAGTTTGGACCCGATGCGTACATCCATCTGGGTCTTGAGAATTAATATTCAGACCATCCCCGACATCACCCCCAGGCGTTTTACTAAACGCCGACATATTAACGAAGGATGGACGCGAGGGTCCAATGTGCGGGGCAGTGATGTCAGGATTGAGTGTTGTGGGTGGAGGAGCGCGGACATTCCAAGAGGAATGAGAACCATCCGTACTTCTCATGCTTTGTAGGTGAGGGTGTGACGCATCGGTGTCGTCACATCTCGGTAGTTTGTCTGAAGGTGGAATATGTTCCATCGGGGTTTCGACAGGAGGATCTGCCGAATAATTGAAATCCCCCCGGGGTAATACATCTACTATGGGGGTTCCATTTATTTGAGGTGGATCCTCAGTGGGATCGAGACGGGGCTCCGCGAGGAAGACCTCTTCCGCTGGGACAGGCCGTAAGTCGTTCAACCAGTCGGAGTCAACGGCGGATTCCTCCGGAGCGGGCAGGGGTTCGCCCGTAACATATTTACGTAAATTATGGCCGTGGGTCAGGCGAAGCTGACGTTCTGGCAAGAAAACATTTATGTCGACGTTGTGTGGACATAGGAAATACGAATGTATATTTTCATTAACACTATAAACTTTGTAAGGCCCCGTGTATTTCATAATGAATTTTGATTTGGTACCGGCTGGACGCGTATAGTTGCGCTTCCAGACTAAGTCACCGATTTGAAATCTTACAGCGGGATGCCTTTTATCAAACGCTAATTTTCTCTTTAATTGACTCTCGCAAGAGTTTTGGAAGGCTTGCATGCGAACGCGAAACATTTCGCCGATGCGTACCTGTTGCTGTTCCAAGTCCCACTCGGGATTCAGATGATCATCTAATAAATTTAAATTACGATTTGGAAGGCTGATGCCATGAAGAAGAAAATAAGGAGTGAACTTAGTACTAGAATGAGGTGCACTATTATATGCATTCTGAACTGCTGGAAGTTTTTCGTCCCAGTAACGCTTATCTTCAAATTGCAACTTCTTGAGAATGCTGCCGAAGGTGGAATTAACGCGTTCACAGAATGCGTTTGATGAAGCATGGTATGGAGCAATGGTGATTCGTGTAATATTATGTTCTAAACAAAACTTGAGATATTCTTTAGCTATGAAGGCACCTCCATTGTCAGAGACAATGGACTTCGGATGATGTTGTTGGACGAAGGGTATGAGGTGCTTGGCGAAATCTTCCCAACTAGTGGAACGACAAGGAAAGAGCCAAAGAAAACGAGTGCATTGATCGATGATTGCTAGAATATATCTATGTTGTCTAAAAGTTTTGTCCAGAGGACCCATATGGTCCACTGAGATCCTATGAAATGGAACTTGAGGTGTGATCATGACATGCAGTGGTCCCTTATTCTTTCGGTTGATCTTTGCGAACCTTTGGCAAGTTTCGCATGTGCGGCACACATTTAAGATTATTTTATGCATATTGAAGAACCAGAATTTGTTCTTGAGTATCTGAGAAATTTTGTCACTACCTAGGTGAGATTGTTTATGGAAATCCTGGGCTGCTTCCTCCGACAAAGGATATGGAAGTACGGTTAGCCACATCGGACCTAAGGGGTCGTAGTTGATATGTTGTAGGAGCCCTTCTTCTGTGAGCTGATAATCCTTCCTGTATTTATTTTCGCCTTCGAATTTATTAGCCCTATCTTTCTCTAGTGACTTTATGATCTTGAGGCATCGGGGATCGAGCTTCTGGCTAGCGACGATCTCGTGGTCCAAGTCAAGGGTGGCGAGGTTCGGATGAACGATCTCGGCATCCCGAAGACTACGGAGGTGAACAGTGGTTTCGGGCTCTCCCGGATTTTTCCATTCTTGATTTGGAATATCTCTTGGTGGTCTGCTTAAACCATCGGCCATTTCATTATTCTTGCCCTTGATGTGGTAGATTTTGATGTCGTAGGAGCTCAATTTGAGACTCCAACGAATGAGTCTTGAATTTACTTCAGATGTCTTGAGGATGGATGTCAACGCAGAATGGTCTGTGTAGACATGGATTGTCCTGCCCAACACTAAGCTGTGTTGTTTGGCAAGACCATGGATAATCGCATAGCACTCTTTTTCAGGAGTGGACCATTTTAGCTGCGGACCGGTGAGTAGATGTGAATGAAAGGCAAGTGGCCTTCGGTGACCATCGATATTTTGTACGAGACAAGAGCCAATGCAGAAATCACTGGCGTCCGACCATAGTTCCAATTGACCATGGGGGACGGGAAAAGCGAGTAGCGGAGCTCCAATTATGAGCTGTTTAAGCGTGTCAATGGCATTGCGACAAGCATCATCAAAATTGAATGGAGCATTTTTCATAAGCAGTTTGAAAAGCGGACGAGCCACATGAGAATACCCATTGATCATACGACGGAAAAAGTTAGAGATCCCTATAAACCTCCTAATCTCAGTAGTGTTCCTGGGATACGGATACTCGACAATAGCCTTAACTCTCTCACTGTCGATCCCTATGCCTTCTGCGCTAACCCGATGACCCAAGAAAATAATGGAGGGGAAGCCAAAGAAGCATTTGGTCGGCTTCAATTTAATATTGGCTTTCAAGCAAGTAAATAAAACCTGTTCTAACCTCTCAAGCATCTGGCTAAAGCTGGAGCCACCGAAGCTTGTGTCGTCGACGTAAGAGGCTAAAAAGTCACAAAGAAGTGGAAACCAAATTTTATTCATTATTTGTTGGAACAAGGTTCCAGAATTTAAGAATCCAAATGGAAGACTAAGGGGTCTAAATACTCCCATATGGTTGATATAGGCGAGAAGATTTTGGGAAGCTTTATCAAGCCCAATCTGTTGATATGAATTAGCCATATCGACATTACAGAAGTGGGTACAACCGAAAAATTTAGCAAATAAACTCATTAAATTAGGTATGGGAGCTGCTATGGGTTTAACCCGCTTATTGATGTCCCGATAATCTATTACTGGGCGCCAATCATTGACACCTTTCTTTACCACTAACATTCTAGATACTGTAGAGCTTTGACATGGTTCAATGCTTTTACGTGCGATTCCTGCCAAAGTTTCGCGTTCGACTACCTCCATGAATTTCTGAGACATGACTGTTGGATTGTGAATCATGGGAGATTGGTCTAACATTTCAATACTAGCTTCCAAGACTTGACCTGTTAAGGGATCCTTTACGGTCTCATGAAAATCTTCGGGTTGCCACCCGAAGACCTTATGAAATTTGCTGAGGAGATCCCTAAGTTGGTCTTTCTCTTCAGGTGCCAATTTTTCATAAATTTTGAATTGTTGGAATTCCTCATCGGTGAGCGCTTTGCTCCCTTCGACGGAGGATGGCACAGGCGATATTGTCGGAGTGCTGGGAAATTGCTGTTGATCAGTATTTAAATGAAGCATGCGTAATTTATGGTGATTGGGTGGAATAACTCGATAGGTAGTCAGAGCAGGCTGAATCGGGAGAATGATATCTTCAGGGTCAGAATTAATGAGGTGGCATATGCCATGACCGTTTTCTATTCTTAAGGCGGGTTCAAGGACTTGAAGCCCGAATTTTTGAAATAAAAGATTATTGGGTTCCAATAGGATATCCCCACTGAAATGTCTATCTTCCACATACACGTTGATGGGATTATGACGGTACGCCGCAATAGAAAGCGGGGTGACTGTGCACAATCTTAATTTAAATTGAGGTAAGAGTCGCTCTGCACGAGATGACATACTAGTTGTTGATATGGTTTGTACGTCATCGTCAGAGGAGCTTTCTGAATTATAAGAAGGGCGGATGGTGTGGACCACGGATTCCGTGTCCGAGCCATCCCCGTCCATAGGGGTAATTTCTGTTTTAATAATTAAATTATAAAAAGGGTCGTCAATTAAAGGATTAAAAGCAAATTGAAGATCGGCATTCACGTTAGATTCAGGATCTATGCTATCTGTTCGAGTTATTTCCTTCGTCACTCTTAATTTCTTAACATTAGTTTTTCGAAGATGAAGGCAAGTTCCAGCTGCACGTTTTAAACTTTTACGTGGAGGCGGCTGATTTTCGTCATGTTCAGGTGGTAGGAAGGTCAAAAGACCTTCGTGGCATAAAACATATGCATGATTTTCCCGAAGGAGGTCCATGCCGAATACCAGTTGGTCATTCGCTTTGTCCATGACGAAGAATCCCCACTTTATCCACTTATGAAATTCCTCAATATAAAGGATGAGGAACACGAATTTCTTTATGATGTGCTCCTTGCCATCATTAATGGATAAGATGGCCCTAATGGGAGCACATGGTTGAACTCTTTTCTGGAGTTCTAGTCTAACTAATGTACGAGGACTAATGGTGCTAATTGTGGCTCCAGTATCAATGAGGGCTTCGACTGTGATTTCTCCGCCATATTTATTTTTAACTGGAAAGGAACGTCTAATTTCCATCTCGACTCTCGAGAAGGTTCTAACATGTTGTAGAGATCCCGCGTCGGGAACTTTGAAGATGTCATCGTTAGTGATGATATCGTCAGAATTTTCTAAATTGAAATTGAAGGCGGAGTCGGTATCGGAGCCGTCATTGATGGGGGAGGTGGGTGCTGAATGATACGGTGAAACTTGAATAGACTCAGCTACTTCAGGTAATAAATAAGGAAGTGAAGGAATGTTAAGGAAGGGTACTAATTTTACTGACTTGTTTAAGATATAGCTCGGGGGTTCAGGTTCTAAGGCAATGTCGGTGAGAGGCGATTGGGGGGGTTCAGGGTGATCTATGCCCCCCCTTTCGAGTTTAAAGAATTCTGATTAGAACTGTAACCAAAAGATGCCGAAGTTCCTTGTCGCTCAGGTGGAGGTGGATCACTGGAAGTCACGGAGGAAGCTCCGCGTGTGTTCAAACCTCTCAATGGTGCTCCACTCGAAGGATGGTATTCATCCGGTGGAGGATTTTGATTATAATCCCTAAAAGATGATTGCATAGGATATGCCTGTTGATACATCGGTTGTTGTTGAGGCGCAAGGTATTGCATCGGAGCTGGTGCATATTGCAACGGTTGAATCTGCTGTTGTTGTTTTAATTGTTGAACAGACTGAGCTAAATCATGTAAGAGCTGTACCGTGTTAGGATCTGCCACGGTTGGAGCCGGAGGAGGATTGGTATTGTTGGATTTATTTCCTCCTGAGGATGTATTTCCATTTGTCGTTTTGTTAGGAGTGGTACGTGGTTTTGGAGGAGGAGCGATGCGGCCTTGTTCCTTCAAGAGGATTAGGCATTTGCGGGCCCCATGGTTCTCCTTACCACATTCCATGCAATTCATGCGACCTTTGGAATTTTTAGCGGCATCACGTTGTGCAGATGTAAATTTGGAAGTATCAGCAGTTTGATATTCCAGACCGTCCCAGGCCACATAATAATCTCGGTGAAGGACATCGGTAGGTTTCTTTTGATAAGGATGCTGGACTTCTGTTTCGAGTCCTCTGATATAAGCTTTAGGGAAGGATGCCGACGCTGAGTTATTCTGTGTACTGGGTTGGTTTTGCTTAGCTTCTTGTTTTTCTGCAATATGACGCTGCATGACAATGCGGAGGCTCTTTTCAGTTGTGCACTGCTGTGCTTTTTCAGCAATGTCGGGCGGTAATCCCTTAATTAATTCGCGCATCCGTTTTTCGGGATCCATGTGGGGATCAATGAGATCCAAACATTCGCCACGGATGGCTAGGTAATCACGAGCGCTTTGATCAGTTTTATAAGCAGTGGTAGGAAGATTTGCTTCGGCACGGTCTGCAACGTAATTGCGATCAAAGTAACGAACAAGGGATTTGGTGATTTCATCCCATTTATCGGCGCAATGATCGAAATCATCGTAATCCATTCGGGATGTAAATCGATTTTTATTGTTGCGCCACCATTGAGCTGCTTGATGGGTGAAGACCCGGTCAAGCCTAGTGATTATGGCTGATGGTGGCAAGCCATATAAACATACTAAGGAATTGGTATCGATTACCCATTTACGAGCTAACATTTCTCCATTAAATTTCGGTAAGAGATCTACATATTTCGTTAATTTATAGTGATCATATGCAGCCGGGTTCAGAAGCCTATCTGCGCTCCTCCCTCTTGGAGGAGGTATAGCAGGTGGTGAGGGCATACGCCTATGACCTGGTCGTCCCCATGGGGATGATGGGAGCTCTTCGTCGGAACGACGAGACTCATCACCACTGTGAGGGGATCGATTCGATCTATGACTGCGGCTGCTACGACTTGATCGTCGTGGCGGCGAAGAGTCATCTTCATGCGATCTGCTATCTCTGTTGGAGCGTCGAGGAGACGGCGAATACTCCCTATGAGATCTACTGCTACGATTGGAGTGTCGTTGCGATCGTGAATGGTCCCTATGCGATCTATGGTCTTCCTGATCTCTGGTAGGTTCCCGTTCCCTCCGTGCCGAATTATGTCTAGATGTTGGATGTGATTGTCGACCCTCATCACGGTGTTGACTCCTACGCGAATGACTCCTGTCCTCTCTGGGACGTGATGCCAGTGGCGGAGTGGGTGTTCTATCATCGTGATGGCGACGAGGTGGACTATCAGGTTGTCTGGAACGAGAAGTTCGAGGTGGAGTGGACCTTCTATCATCGCGATGATGAACAGGTGGACTCTCAGCTCGATGAGATCGAGAAGATCTTGGTGGAGTGCTAGGTCTCTCGCTGCGGTAGCGATTTGGTGGACTCTCTGGTCTCCTAGATTGAGAATGTCTAGGCGGAGTAGGCTGCCGAGATGATCTGGAATTATGATTTGGAGCAGGACCTGTTTCAGGTGGTGCTGGGTACGAAGTTTCTCTACGGGGTTGATTTGTTGAAGAGGGGAATGGCTCCCTTGATAAATATTGGCGCGGAGAAGCATCAGTTTCCTGATGTCTTCGCAAATCAATTTGAGGATACACATTATCGAAGTTCACGTGTGTTGCACGTTGAGGAATGTTAGGGAGAGGATCCACCCATGGGGTGGGCTCCTTCGATCGATCAAATCTTCCTTCGTACGTGAGTGGTTGTACATTATTACTCATTGTTGGACGTTGCTGTGGCCTTGTGAATGGACGAGCTTCTCGAGTTGGGGCATGTGCCAAATATACCTTTAGGTCAGCTCCGGGAGGAACTGGTGGCAAAGAACCTATAACAGAAGATGGAGTCTGTACGGTATAGCGAGTCGTGTTGACGTCGCGGCTCTGTACCAATGCAGTGGCCGGAGGTGGCACAAGAAGATTGCCTGTGATGTTCATCCGTTGAGGCGGTTCCATCCTACGAAATGGAGGATTTTGGAAATGGGAAGGCCTACTATTTTTAGATCGCTGATTCTGTTCTTCATCCAAATGGACAGATGCAAGTGCGGCTCGGAGCTGCTGTTGCGTGACAGGAGGAGTGGGTGAGGGAGCCGGTATGAGGCGCCGATTTCCCCCTCCTTGTGTCGTCTGTTGATTCGATGTTTGAGCAACATTATTTTGTGGAATGAATGGTGAACGTGATCGATTGGAAGTTGGAGGATTACTCTGTGATCTCTCCTTTGGTTGGAACCTGTAAGTTTCCCCAGTTGAGGGGGTTTCTACCAACGGAGTTTCACCATGTGGAAAATTCAGAAAGGTCCATAGAGCAATCTCCAATGTGGTATTATTTTCTCTAGCTATATCAACTATTCCTTTATAGAAATCGTCGTCTAATGCATAAATTATATGTTGGCTGTGGGATAGTGGAATTTGACGGTCATCATACCATCGTTGCATATGTAATTGGATTTGTTGTTTGGTGCGAGACGTGACCACGGTGGGGAGTACTGAATCTCCCTCCGGGTGATCATCAGCGTATTTTAAGATGGGTAACGGACGTGTGATCGAAGATGAGGCGTGGGGAAGCTCCATTGGCAAGTGGCTGAGATCGCGAGCCGCTGGTGGAGGACCCTCCTCAATGGATCTCCTATAAAAGAATGGATCAAGTTCGGTGATGTCCTCATGATCGAGGAGAACTCGGATAGTTGGATCAATTATAGATTGAGATCTGTTTACTTCGATTATGTATCCTGCTGTTACACCATCGCGCAAAAGAATCCGTTTAGGATTTATTGGAATAGAGATACGTTTGCTGTTGAAAATTAGATAATTGTCATGTGGACCATATGCCTCTAAGGCGTAGTGAGTAATATCATGGCAATGTTGATCGATGTGAGCATCTAATTCAGACTGGTTTGGATCGTCAAAATCTGAATCTCGGGGATTCTGATCTGTTTGAACTGATCCTTGTTCATCCCCTGAGGGTAATGTTTGGTATGACGATGTCTCATTATCTTGTTGAGGATAATCCCCTGGAATCTTCTTTTTCTTTGTCAATCTCGATTTGGAATTCGAATGTGACTTAGAATGTGAAGAGCTTCCAGCTTTGTGGGATTTGCTACTGTGTTTTGAAGGAGATTTACTGGTAGTTCCCTTCTTTCTATTCACATTACTAGGAGGTTTACCGTTGGGGCCAGGTGTTTTCGGTACCACAGTGTTATCCATATCGGATGCACCGCTGGAGGTACCGCAGGCATCGGTATCCTCAATATTTACTACGGGAATATTTTCGTCGCCTTGTCGACTCATTTTTGTGGCTTTGATTGAGAGAAAATATAAGAAATGAAAAACTTTAATAGTTCTAATATGAAATTAGAATGTCTACACTACTTTAACAAACTCCTTGGAGTTTTTAGATAAACTTTAAATCTAGCTATATTTTATAATTACTTAACTATTGATGAAAATTGGTGAAAGCAAGCTTTCTCCTCTTTTCTATATTCCCCGCGGTTCTTATCCTTAAATAATGGTAGATATTCTAAATCATACCAAGTAATGAAAAATTATTGAAAAGAAAATGACTATACTTATTTCTAATTTTATCTAGCTAACTTTAATTTTGGTCAAGGACCTAGAAGATGGTAATTCTTTATTAGGGAACGAAGTATGGGAGAATCAGTCCGTTAGTGTCAGACTTCAAAAGAATTTATCTGTGCGCTTCGGGCTGTTTTCTCCGGGGTATTTTTGTAAGATGAACTTTCCTTAATTTCACTTTTGATCTCGAGAACGGTTTCAAGTTGTAGGTGGGTGAAACTTGTGAGAGAACTCGCTGGCTTGTGTAGAGGTCGGAGACGGCTCTTCAGCTTTACGCGTACCACCACCTGTTCTCAAGGTTGTAAGAGTGAGATTAATGCAAAGTTCGTTTTACAAAATATGGGGAATCTTTATATTGTTTTATAAATATGTATAACTTTATGTATGCTTCCCCAAAGGGATACAGGAATACCTGTGCAAATCTTTGGTGTCTCAGTGGCGATTTGAACGGGGCTTGAAGCTCTCCTAAATACTTAATACCACAGTCCGAGGTAAGCCAAAGATTTGTTCAGTTCTTGCTGTTCCAATTCCGGGAAGAATAAATTGATGGTGTCAAATGCGTAGAGGGCAAATATGACGAGTACACACAGTTGATCAAAATCGATTGTAGAGTGACCTCCCGAGAAGAACCAAGTGAACGCGTCTTTTACAAAGGCGTAGAATTGTTCTGGCGGAACGATTGACATAGGTTTCTAAATAAATGTAACTCATAAATAAATTTCGATATTAGACCTCAAAATAATTGATTTTTATCTAATTGACGTAGGTAATTTTATTTTATTGTTTTTCTATGTATGACCACTAGTTTGTTTTTAAGGAATTCGAGTCACGGTTTGCGTCCCAAATTCGTGCTAAATGATCTCTACGAGGATTTGGTGTAGTTGTAGATCGAGAAGCTGTTCGTCTCCCAATCCACCAAGTCTGCAACTACAAGATTCACAATTAATTATTATTGAAATCAATATGATGGGAGGGACGCCTTTATCAACTGAGTTGACGGCGTAATGGTTTAAGACCTAAGGATTTTTGTGCTTAATACGATTCCAAATAACTTTCCAATGAGTCCTAATAAAAAGATTGGATTGTGCCCTGCCGATGCAAAATTCTCTTATGTGATTAAGTACAAATATGATGAAACCAAGTAGTTGTATTTTTGTCAAATACCTATAACCTACGCGTCTATGCCAGATGACAACTGATGCTACGAATTTTCGAGGAAAATTCGATTCTCTAATCGAGTTGATTCGCTGCATTCACTCTTGGATCACTACAACCGTAATTATCATATGCCATACACAATTGAAAAAACTTTTGAGCTTGTGGGTAAGACAAACTTGGACGATTTATGGCTATGAAATAGATAAAAACTGCTTCTTTGAGCTGGGGAAACCAATTTTCTGCGTTAAGATGTGGGATTGACGTAGCTATTGGGCCGTTTAAACCTGTACGAAGCTTCAATTTGTGGAAAACAAAATTAATAAAAGAAGTTAACTGGGTTTCAGTAATGATGTGTTTTCCCTCCTGTACAAACCAGAATCTTATGGCGGCTTCGGTTCGTGTAACCAATTCAACGGGAGTGGGATCACTCATTCAGTAATGATGTTAACTTTTTCTATTATTGTAAAGAAAAGTTGTTGTTGACAACTTACAATGGGAATAGGATCTAAATTAAGAAACCAGTGAAATACCGCGGCTTGGTATTTCCTACTGAAGGATTGGGAATTAAACTTGGGGAGATAAATGGGAGAATTTTTATTCTCGCGCAGTCCCAAATAATTCAAGACAAAATCGCGAAAGCTCTCAGTGCTAATTGCTGAAAAATGTTTATGGCCTTCAATGATGTGCCAATAAATTATCTCAGATTCTACTCTTTTTATTAATTTATGGGGATCACTGAAGTTCATCAATCAACGTATAATGTCTTTTCTGGCTGCTTATGAATCCAAAATTTCCAAAGCTTGATCATGAGCAGCTGCCATAAAAAGATATTGATATGCGCTTTGAGTTGCCTGAGGTTCCTCGCAACGAGTACGAAACCAACAATACACCGATTCAGCGTAAAAACGTATGTAGTTTTGCTGAGTTAATCGTGTATGGGTGGTTGCAACTGGAGAATCCCTATCCTCCTGGATTTCCAATCGGGCAAGGACAAATTCGAGGAATATGTTCTTCGAAAACTGGGTATGGGTTTGATGACCTACGTTAGTGTACCAGTCGTTGATGTGTGCTTGGATTTGGAACTTAAACTCTATCGGAGTGCCGAAGTACATTTATTTAATTATTTGTAGAAGAAGCAAGATGATAATTTAAAGATCCACCGTGTTCGTCAAAGAAATTAACGGTGGTGTGGAATTCTTCTAATTGATCGAAAGTCAAATGATGACGACCAATGCCGCAATACCAGGTAAATACGGCGCTTCTAAATTTTGCAGGAAAAGTTGCGAGTGTGAGGTGGGAAATATCAGTTTCGATCGGGCAAGTGGGATGATATTGGATCCCTAATATATTCAATACGAATATGTTTAAGAAGCGAAGTTCAGATTCAGGGAGAAATTGGTACCCAATGGTGGTATGCCAATATTTCGTTGAATCCGCAATTCGCTTTGCTAATAGAACAGGATCCCAAGAATTCATTCAATTTTTAAGCATAAATTATGAAATTTTATAAATTAATACAGTCGTATTTATCATATACTGAAATAATACCAATAAGATCGTCTAATTGAATAGTTGCCAAATAATTGTAACCTCCACCAAAATACCAAAGGAATACCGCCTTCAAAAGTTCCTTCTGGAAATTCGTATGTTGAAGGAGCGGATTTTCTTGAATTGATTCAGTAGGAGATGCTTGAAGGTTTAAATGCTTAAGGGTAAATTCAATGAATGAATTTAATTCAGATTCGGGAAGATATTGATGGGCAATAATCAAATGCCAATATCTGATTGAATCGGTAATACGTTGAACTAGGACAATGGGGTCAAGGAAGGGCATTCAGGGATATTTTATTATGGGAAGAGGAAATTACTATAACAACTTACAAAGGTAATGAAGCCTCTGAGTTGGTGTTCCTCTAGAAAAAGGAAACCTTCCTCTTCGTACCAAGTAAGAATTGAATGGATGAGCAAGGTTCTTAAATCAGGATGTGGGATATGGTTCATGGGATTATTCAAAAGAAGATAAGTTCAAATCTGATGAATGGGTAGGATTTTCTAAATGAATTGAGGTTAATTCGTCGTAAGAAAGGACAACACTGATGAGAACCTTGGTTTGGTCTACTGAGAGATGCTTATGACCGATGACAAAGTACCAATCCACAAGGGCAAGTTTTATCTTATTGTTGAAATTTATTAGGTTCAAATGAGGAATTTCCTCAGTAAATAAAGTACCTATTCCCTGTGGGATTTCTAATTTATTGATTACGAATATAATAAGATCTATTAATTGTGCTTTAGTACTTTGAAACTGGCCTAAGATTTTGTACCAACGTCGAATGCTTTTGTCTACACGTTCAATGGCCCAATATGGGCTAAGATTTGACATAAGAAAATTTATGAATTAATATTTTTACTTCTGACTAACCTAAAA
Organism: Dicyrtomina minuta; assembly: GCA_949802685.1. Lineage (NCBI taxonomy): Eukaryota > Metazoa > Arthropoda > Collembola > Symphypleona > Dicyrtomidae > Dicyrtomina > Dicyrtomina minuta. The sequence continues at coordinate 107,935,802 of OX461808.1, forward strand.
ATGGGGTTGTATTAAGATACTGGTTGGTGACAGCCAAGAGTATCTCCAATTGATGAGGAGTTATCAGATATCGACCCAAGGTAGTATACCAACACTGAATTCCTTGGTTAAATACAAGAATGAAGTCAGTAGAAGGTTGATATGTGGTTGGACTAACAATAGGAGAAGTGGAAGTCTCTCTTAAACCTAAATGATGATGAATGAAGGCTATGAGAGTGCCAAGTTGTTGAGAAGTGATAACTTGATAATTGACAAATCGATGCCAATGCTGCAAGGCTTGTTCACTTCGTGCTATCAAAATTACAGGTATGACCAAAGACATGTATTATTACACTTTCAATATGTATGATCAGAAGTTGCTGCGGCGTTATCGACACTACCTTGATCGTAAATGGCTATGATTGCTAGAAGTTGGCTGATTTCGTGGTCGGTAAGGTACTGAAAGCCGAATACGTAGTACCAACTTAAAATTGAATACCTTAATTTTTCTGGGAAATTAGATAAAGTCAGATGGGGAATGAATGCTGCTATTGAATTTGTGACGGGTGACCGAAGGCCTAAATACTCGGTCACAAATTCAATTAAGTGATTAGTTTGGTCTTGGGATAAATACTGATATCCCGTGAGAGCAAACCAATAACGAACTGAAGTGACTATACGGTGAATCAGAATAGTAGATAAAAGAAATGACATACGGGATTTATTAATCTGAATCTGTGTTGAAAACTCTGGTAGCGTTATAAATTATTGAATTGAGATCGTCAAACTCACACACCTCTACAAAGAATTCTTCCAATCGATCAGTGGACAAATGATTATGCCCAATCTCTTGGTACCAATTCGTTACAGCGATGCGGAAACGACCTGTAAAATTAATGTAAGTATGGGGAGATGAAAAGTCACTAATTGGTGGATTCGGTAATCCAGTAATGCCTAATTTTATAAAAAGATAATTAATTAAATCGTCTACCTGTTGTTGATTCAAATATTGGTGCCCGTATTGACTTTCCCAATGGGTGATTGCAGCTTTTATTCGGAAGTTCAATTCAATATTTTCGACAAATGACATTCACAAAATTATTAATTAATCAAAGGGAATTAAATTATGACAAGGGTAATATTTCTAGTTTGAACGTAGGTAAGGTATTCGTTTCCGATGTCGAAATGCCAGGCCCAGATCGCGCGTTTGAACTTTCGAGTAAAATTACTCGGATTCAAATGCGGGACTTGAGTTGCTATTGGTGCTTGAGGATTTTCCCTGAGTAATAAAAATCGGAGTACGTATTCAGTTAAGGAATCTTTTTGAGATTCTGTTAATAAATGGTAACCACTGACTGAATGCCAGAAATCAATAGTGTCTTCAATCCTATGAATAAAGATAATGGGAAGAATTGATGACATTCAATGTTAAACGGCTTTTTAACGATCAAGATCGTGGCGAAATGCCCTTTGTACGTTAAACTTGGACGACTCGTGGTCGTCTCGAGTAAAAACAGTGACAATTAATTCGTTAACTTGGGCTGGGGTGATATACTGATATCCTATTTCGTCGTGCCAGCCCCAAATTGCAGCTCTAAATCTTTGGGAAAAATTCTCCCAGGAATGGGGAGTTGGATAATGAATAGGTATGGCTTGAGGAACGTCTACAAGACCTAAAAGCTCAAGAACGTGTTTGATCAAAGCACGAGCTTGGGGAAGAGATATGTGTTGAAGACCTATGGTATCGTACCAACCACCTATTTCTAACTTGATACGGAAAATTAAGGCTGAGTTAGAAATAAATTGACTCATGAACTTACAATTTACCTTGATATTCTTTTCCTAAGAATTCTTTATCGTCGTTAACGATCTGTAACACAACATGCATTAATTTTCCTAAATGAATTTCTCTAATATATCCGAATTCAGACCACCAACCAATGAAACTTGTAATTAACTGATCACTGAATCCGGGTGCACCTGGAAGTAGGAATTCGGTATTGGAAGTTGATGCAGCTTGGTCAAGGTTCAATGTTTTTAGCAAATGTTCAATAAGTTGATTTACTTGGCTTTCGTTTATGAGTTGATTACCTTCTACTTGGTACCAACGTCGAATGGCCTGAGTGACGCTTGAAGCAACAAGATTTCTGACAATGCTTGACATCAATCTCCAATAAAGAATCGGATTAACTTATTTATAAGGAAAGAAAATAGGAAAGAAAATTGTTTTACCAAAAATGAGCAAATTCAGGGTAATTCTGATCTTTGAAAAATTTCAAGGTGATCCGAATTATTTCGAAGACTTGTGGTTTAGTGATATATGCTTTTCCCACGTCGTTATGCCAACTTATAATGCCGTTGACAAAATGACGCAAAAGTTCAGCGGTAATGGGCTGATATTGGAGATTTTCAGGAAGGATATGAAGGGTTAAGCATATATCGTTGATCACAAAATTTATAAATGCAACCAATTGAGGTTTTGTGAGATGCGCCCTGCCTTGAGCCCGATGCCAAAGTCGGAGAGCTTGATTAACTTTATTGAAGAAGTTATAAGCTGCTCTATTAGGTTCGAATTCAAGAAGAAGATGTGAATTTGACATTAACTTATAAATTTGTTAACTGAAAATTGTATGCAAACAGAATGAATTCTTATGACTCCAATGCCCGATGAAAACTGATAATTGTCTCCACAAAAGATTGTAATTGTGAAGCAGAAAGATAGAGATATCCAATCTCCGTATGCCAATTAATGGCTGTGTAATTAATTCTTTCTTCGAAATGGGGAAGAATAAGTTTAATTTCAGGTAAATTAAGTGGAAATTCGGTTACCGGTGTGAGTCCCAAACCGTCGCACACAAAATTTATTAAGACTGCTACTTGTAATTCAGATAGGTACTTATGTCCTGTGACTTGGTACCAATATCTGATCGATCTATCAACGTTATTGACTATAATAGCCTGACCGTGATCAGACATACACTGATTGAACTTTCTAAGTTTGAAGAATTTTCCTTCTGAAGGAAAGACACAATAATTGGGAATTGAAATGAAACTGAGAATGGGTTGAAGGAAGGTCCTGGACCTTACAACTTCACTTTTCTCTACAAGAAATTAATAAGTGGGAAAATGAAAATCTTATGAGGGCAATATGAGCCTATGTTTACTTATGTTCTACTTAATTTCTGACAAGCCAACTTACGATTTATCCGGTATTTTGGTTCTTCAATCCGGGTTGACGTGAAGCTGCTTGTTTTCTTCAGAATTTCTTCTTTTCCCTTACTTGAGGATTAAGATGCTGAGGTCCTCACGACGGTACTGAAGAAATTTTTACTGGATCCGGCGATGTTTTCTCGTTGATCCGGTTTCCTTTCTATTGAAATGGAGTCCTTTGAGGAAAGTCCCTGATTTTGACTATGGCTCTAATTAAGTACTGAAAAGTTTCGGTAAGCACATTAATTAGAATTTGATCAACAAAATTATCCCCAATATCCGACCATACCAACGCAATGCCCATGCACTTGCATCCATGTTCCCATTCAACATGCGCTACTATGATCAGGAAAGCATGGCCTGGGTCAATGAACCCACCCGGCATGCTAATACCGGTATGTAGATTCACCAACCTACCCCACTTACGTGCGAATCACCCGGGTTAAACTCCCCTGTTTTATTAGAAGTGATTTTGGCACTGTGGGTTTTCCAGGGAATGCAATTAATGAAAAGGAAGATGTATTTACCTTTGTGCAAGACGGCTGCTCTTGGTAGGTCGATACCTGGGAATCTGGGATGTCCCCTGATGGAATTTGGAACTCACAATTCCACTACTGATGAGGTCAAAACTTTTGAATATTTAATTTGATATTTGACCTTTTGGCTTTTGATGAGTAGCTGCCCGCTTTTAACAAGACTAGGCACTAAGCCTAAGCTACAAGTTTCAACCCCTCAGAAATTCTTACGCGATTTTTCTGAGGTGAAAACTAAATAATGATCACTTAAAACAGTGATAATATGAAGATAAACTTTTCTTCAATGAGATGTTGACTTTTCAAATTTTGAAAAAAGAAATTTTCCGAAAATGATGAAAGATTTCGAAATGAAAATTCGGATGAATTTTTAGGAAGCTCTGATACGCATTAAGGCACAATGAATAATGAATAGTGCTGGCGATTTTACTATGAGCTGACGAAATGCACTTGGCTGTGGCATGGTCATGGTAAGCGATGTTGCCAAGTTTATACGGGTGAACGGAGACGGCGCCTTGGTTGCCTCTCGTTCACTCTCCGGCATAGCAAATACATGGCCCAGTACATAATAGTGCTGATGGCGTATGTATTTACGGGGAGTTCAGCCGCAAGGGAGATGCTGATGTTACCGTTCGTAAGAACGGCAACGTGGCGGACTTGGCCGAGCCCACCACAGCATCCCGGCAAATAGCGGTCTTTGATTACGGTCGACTTGCTGTTTTGGACGGGGCTATGGATATTTAGATGATATCCACGCACTATTTGAGAAGCCAAAGGGCAACTCATACGAGATTCGGATAGGCGGCGTTGGATTTCGAGTTTGCAACCTCGAATCCTGCCATTATTTGATATCTTATTTCAGGGAATAGCTGTGGGTGATCCCTACAATACCTATATATACATATTTATTTATTATGTGGGAATGGTATATGGTAATTTCCCTATAGGTCTATGAAGAATTTTATGTTTTCGTGCGGGAATGGCGTACGATTCTTTCCCTGCATGTACATATTAATTTTGACTTTTTACTTACTTTAGGTAAAAAAAATGTTTTCGAATCGGAATTTTTCGGTGATTTTGATGTTTTTTGTGACGGGGGGGTAGGGTTTAAGCCTACCCCGCACCTTGTAAAACGAGTATGGTCATCTCCTCCCTAAATAAGAGTGAGAGAGGGAGATCATACCTGAGTTTACCACATCCCGTCACCATATGCATCTATGAAACTCCTGAAAAATTGTGGATTATTTCAATCCCTATTTCAAATTTTGATAATTTAATGAATAGAATAATGAGGATATGAAAGATGGTAAGGGTCAGATGGTAGTATTTAAGTTAATAAAGGGGGTGTTCCACCACTCCGGAGGAGGCCGGAGACCTATGAAGATGGGGGAGGGAGGCTCAACTGAAACTCCAGTCGAAGCACTCCAGCATAGCTACAGATGGTAAGAATGCAAATTTTTATTATTTTAATTTTAAATGCATAATTTATTTAAACTTGGATTTATGCTTAATTTTATAAGTAAGAATTCCAAGGGCAGTGTAGCTCGGTGGCTGAGGTCAAGGCTGAGGATAATGTCATCCACGGCCATGGCTTCGCCACCACGAGCTCCCGACTCCCTGAGGGACTACGGAATCACCTCGACCGTTGATGGCAAACGGAGCGAGTTTACGGTCGGGTGATCCATGGTCCCCCAGACAATTCGGTCTGCCAGGGTAATTTTTGCCGATTACATTTTTACTGCCAATGATGCGGAGGAGTGGAGAGGAAGAAGACTTATGTATTTTGCTTCTATTTGCAGGAGGACAAGCCGGCGTGAAGGTTGCGGGCCTGGAGGATTGGCTTCATCCTCCGACGGTCCCCGGCTCCAACGCCGCTGGACGGGACGGACAAGGGACTGTGAGAAGCGCTTGTATTTCCGAGCATTCCAGACGGCAAGCGCTTCATGTCCCCGCCATCCCAGTTCAGCAGCAACGACTTGTCCTGAATTTTGATGAATGAAGGTGAGTTTTATATTTTCATTTAGGTTAATTTTATTTTGTTTATTTTTCAGGAGGGTCGTTGGGGAAGTGGTGCTGACTCCGTGCCCAGCAACCACATCCAGCCCAGAAAGGACGGAGAGGTGCGGTGGAGAGTGTCCGGGCCACAGAGGACGGTATGCCACGGACACACACCGCACCATTACCACCAGTCCAGGCCGACCAACGACCCTGAATTTTGGATGCCAATCAGGTAAATTTGTTTATTTCTACATTTTATTTTGATTAGATTTTAGTTTTATTTAGTTTAGTTAATTTTTCCAATTAGATTAGTCGGGGAGGTTGGGCGGACGATGGCAAAGCCATGTTGCAGGGAATGGCGAACAGTGTCCCCGCTCCACCGTCCACTCCAACTTGGAGGACAAACCCGCAAAACACAGCAAGAGCTGCGGGTTCGAACCTCCCAGTCTCCCCTCAATTTTGGACATGTTTTTAATGATTTTTGCCTACTTTGATGTATGAACCGAAGTCCCTAAATTACGTCAAGCGGGTTCAGGGAACCACTGCTGACGACTAATGAATGAGCCGATGATTAAGATGCAAATTATGTTAACTTAATTTTATGTTTGTTAATTCTAGATTCCATGGTGGAAGGTATGAGAATCAATGGAAGGTTGCCAATATAAATGAGAACACTCAACGATCGAAGACGAGAAGGTAAATTTAACGGATAAATATTTATATTAATTATTAAATCAAAAGAAAAAGGATAAATTCAAATTAACCGAAGTATTTCCCTTCCGACATATGGTCGAGGGCCACAACTGAATAATGATTATTAATTAATGTTCTTGTTTTTGTTTTTGTTTTCAGGTTTTCGTCCAAAGATTTACAATATAATAGATTACAAAATAATGTTTTATAACTGATACGCTTACGGATGCCACGGGCGTGGCATCTGAGATTTCCGATTCCAGGTTCCAGGTTGATTACAGGTAATTCACAATATATAATTTTGTATTTTATAATTTATATAATTTGGTCCAATTGACCTCACATTTATTTATAACAAACTTAAGAAGAACTCGTAGAGAGGAATCGCGAACACAGTAAACACCATGAATAAGAATAGGAAAATATAGAAATTATCGGATTTTCTTTCTTTCTTGATTTTAGGTTCTTTTTGATGGCACCAACAGGAACCATGAGGACATTGTCCTTGTGTTGTCCTTATTCCCTTCGGAGTCTCCATGTTCCTCGATTCCTTTCTATTAATTTTTCTACCGATTTTCCAGAAGGGAAATTGTAAAAAGAAATTAAAGATTTCGAAGGATTTTTGGAAGAATTCGTGTCGGAGACCCTCTCTTCTTCGCGGCGTGATTCATTCTGCCTTAGCTAGTTCGCCTCCGCTCCTTCCTCGCTTCGTCTCCTGTCGCCTCGGGAAGCATCATTTAATTCCTTTTGTGGCTCATAGACGCTGTGTGGTGGAGGGCTGCGAGTTTCATTTATTTTATTATCTCCTTCCATGGATCTTCCTCACTCTCTGTCAGATGGCCGATGCTGTCTGGAGAATGTGAGGAGAATCTGTGGGAGGACGTGTCGTGATTTCGATTCCTTTCTCATATATTACAAGAATAAATCCTCAATTTGTAATTAATTCTCAAACCGGATTGATTTCCTTACTGCATTGTTAGAAATGTTGGGAGGATTTCTCCCGCAGGGTATTATGACGTCATCAGGCGAAAATGATTCGACTTGAACGATTGTTGAGCCACATATTGGTTTGATAAATTGAACCCGTGAATTGTCTGTAAATAAAGTAAATAAGAATTAATATAAGTAACTGGCGAATACTTAAAAAGTACAGGTAAAGCACTTCAAAGAGTATTTGGCAGTTGGCAAAATATTATAAAGATGTGCTCAAAAGTACTACTTATTTTGGAAGCTGACACATGACCCATTTAACATAATAACAGATTGAAAATGGAAAACTAGAGCAAAAATACCTGCCGTAGAAAGCATACAATAAAATAGTGAAATTGATTACTATTAAAACGAAAGCGCAAAATTAAGTATTAACCCACAGAACTTACTGCTTCCATCAAAATACAAAGATTTCCGCGTTCCAGTTAGTACGGCGGACGAATAAGAGCACGTGTATCCTTTTCCACCAAAAATCTGCGAGGTGGCAATGTTAA